>CM018695.1:22544273-23044016 GCA_009363875.1 Mikania micrantha
TGTTCACTGTTTTAAAGTGAACTTTTGAAATAGAAAACGTTTTTATTAAATTCTAAAACTTCACAATCCAGTATTTTAACATGTTTCGAAAATTATTGCAAGAATGAGGCATGGAATTGTGAATTATATATTGAGTGGAGTGTTAGGTTGGACAAGTTTTGAAAATTAGTGCAAGAATGAGAAAATTTGTTTAGGTCCAAATGAGATGAAAATGGGGATGTATGTGTACTTTTTTTTTGCCTTTTACGTTCACATACATACCTATATAGGTTTGGTAGTAGATTTTTTTTTGTTTTTTTTTCATACATACACACCATATATAAATATTTAGTATGTATGTTTTGGATGATGATGATGTGTGGGAGTGCGTTAAATGAAAATAATAAGGTTATGTATTAATTGTACAATCGGGTTCTTAAAATATGTACACATATTCATTTGAATATGTTTGAAGACCTAATATTAGTGTTACTAAACAACAAGTTTTAAATTATAAAATCGGAGTTTTAAGTTTTGAGATTTGATTGAGAACTAATTAATCATAACTAAATATATTAATTATTATATATTTTTTTAACTTGTGAATTTGGCAGATATTAAGTGAGTCTGATAAACTAAATAGAATTTGTTTGAGATTAAAACATGAAAATTTGAGTATGTGACAAATACGAACCCGTTTATCTACTTAAAACTTAGATAAATCCTTAGAAAGACATACTTATGTTAATATATCCCTAGTACACTATTTAGGTGAACATTGAATTTGTGTTGGACATTATTTGAACCATATTTTAACAATTATTGCATAGACAACCACATACACAAAGGTGAGTTTTCATAGCCCCTCTTTTAGTTGTTTTATACTTTTGGGGTGAAACATGTCATCTTTGAACTTATCGTAACTTTAAACCATGTTAACTTAGCTTAAATGGCCTTAGTTGTTTTGAACTTATCTATTGAGCTTAACTATTGAAATTATCTATTCAGCGTTGCATTGATCACAACTATCTATTGGTGGCAATAATGGATCTATAAATTTAAGGAATCGATCACGAAATCCTACGATTCGATCATAAACGTGCGGAATCCATTCATGACTAGATTTGGATCAGCAAGAACATTGTAATTTATTATGAATATGCATTTCCATTAACATTCAAGTGTTTTACAATGAATAAAACGTGTAAATACACAACACTTCAATACAGAAAGACACTAAGATGAAGAGAATTTGATGAAAATCTTCAAGTCTTGTTTTTGCTTCTAGAGAGAGAATGTTGCTTTGTATGTGTGAAATTATGAGCTCCACCTTCAAAATGAACTAGCAACATCATATATATATATAGGTCTCTAAAGCAAAGGTTCGGCCCTTGTTACCCTTTCACGAACCTCCATTTTACACGAACCTTTGATAAGGTTCGTGAACCCTTATGTCAGCCGAACCTATGATTTCATTTACAACAAAGCAAGGTTCACATAGTAAATGCATCTTTCACACAGAAAATGCATCTACATACTCCCCCTTTAACCTTGCTGTTGTATATGCTCAAACTTTATATGCATCGGGGAACAAATATGCTTCAACATACTCCCCCTACAACCTTGCTATCTACATACTCCCCTTCAGTTGTAGCTGTTGTATCAAACGTTGGTGTATAGAATGCATCAATATCTTTGTTTCCACATCATTCTCTCTATCTTAATGTCATTCTCTCTGTCTCCATCTTATGTCTTTCTTTTTCCAAGATCCACTTGCTGAGGACGGTAGTGACATCTTCAACACACAGATCTTCGTCACCCTGATCACCTTCATCAGTTGACACATTATCAAAACTAAATCTCTTGCTTTCTATTAAGTATTTAGTCTCAATCATCGATATCACAACATCATATGTAATCATACTATATTACTCATCGCAATTCCAATCTCTCTTTGTCACTTATTAACAATTAATCAATTATAGTGTTTACAAAGAATTCATAAGTCATCGGATAGTCTAAAAGAAAATAAAAGAAAATTTTTATGAATTTTCAATGATTTGAATAAACTCCCCTAAAGCTATAAATTGCAATTTTTTTTTATTTATATATCCTAGTATCCTACAAAATTTGTTTTCTAACTAAAAGAAACAATAAATATGTTTTTGATGAGAATGATCCAAACATGAGATCATATTGTAATCATACTTCAGTATGACTCGCTGATTGTTAATGAGATTTATTTAGTCTATGCACAAGCCTAGGATGATTGCCAGTATGCGGGTCCACTTTAAGTCTTATCACTTGTTGTGAATTTGGATTAATGAAAACCAATCACAAAACTTTGTGTTCCCCACTCACTTGAACACATCCCTGCTTTGTGAAACATCAACCAACAACGATGCCATTGTAAAATATAATTTCAAGTTCTTACTTAGTTTTATCATGCAAAAATAAAACAGAATATCTTTTGTGAAGTAACAAAGTGTAAAATAAAACATAACGTTCAAAATCCGGTAACAAGATTGATACTTCCGTACGCACATATGAAACAAGGATATTGAAAAAAATAAGTTAAGTTTAAAACCTAGCAATCAGATTGATACTTCTGTATACACATAGAATGCTCAAGTTTTAAACAAAGCAAGAAAATAAAAGCAGAATGTCCAATACATAGCAATCAGGTCGATACGTAAGTATACGCAGAGAATGTCCATGTTTTGAATGAAAATGAAAAAAAAAAAATGAACTCATAATTTCTTTTGAAAATAAAACACATGATCAAACTATTATATGTGCTAATACAATTAGCAATCATTGAGGCAAATGACCATGCACTGAGGACAAAGATCGAACACTATGTTCTAAGTAATGTGTCCCGCAAAGAATGATTATGGCATTAGTCCACAGAAATCACAATTGAGTGAAAGACCTACCAACATATCATACTGAGTGCATTGTGATCGCTTTGTATTTAATTTTGTATGGTACAAGTAAGCTTTAGAATGTTACAATGTACTATCATATCTCAAAGGTCGGATCAATTTCTCAATTTTCAAAATTTATATTTTTTTGACTTTTTTTTTTAATTTTTACTCCCCCTAAAATGCTAAAAATGAAAATATTTTGATTTTTAGAATTTTATAGATAAGTAGAAAAATCAAAATTCCCGAAAAATTGACAACCGATATGATTTACCATCTTTGTGAAACATTATATTCAATGTGACTTGAAATTATCAAGAAAATAGACAATAAAATTCCAAAGCTGTCAAGTTCTCCAGAATAATATGACACTTAAAGAATTAGAACAATTTTATCAAATACACGTCATGAAGTTCCACTATTAATGAGCTCTCCTCCAATTGATAGGCCCTCTTGAAATCCTCCTACATACACTCACAAGCCATTAGATAGCTTTGGTCACCCAAACCTTTGATATCTTGAGTTGACCGTGAGCATCAGATGAAATTTCCTTTGAAACTTTGTTTGTTTTTGGTATCCACAACTGTTCCTGTTCAAGTGCATTCTTAAGAAATACTTATATTGAATCACCACATTGTTGTTAAAAACCAAATTAGTCATTAAGGGTTTGAAAGTTTCAACTTTTCTTCATCCGTGGCTTATACAAGTTCTTCCTTGTTTTGATTTGGTATTTTATGTTTTTTAGGAATTAGCTTTGAAACCTCTGTGACACATGACTTTACATTACTAACTTGTCCTTTTAACTCACACTATTAAGGACAATTAGCAATAATATGCCCTCTTGTACCACACTCAAAACATATTCTCCTATCCACAAACCTAGGAGAATAGTTTGCACAAACCTATGGTTTTGATTTGTCAGTGGTGAACCATAAACCAGTCTTTGATTCCTTGTTGAACCATTAAGAGTCAAATGTAACTTCTTACCGCTTGACGTGGGAGACTCATAGGTAAACTTTTCACATCTTGTGGGACTTAGTGAAATCTTCTCTTTGATCCAAGACTTTGAAGTATCACACTTAGATTCCACTTTATTTGATGCACATGATGATTTCACATTTGACGTTTAGGTATTGAACTTGAAAAAACATTTTGTTTTGAAAAATTCTTGTTTTTGTTCTTTTAAAACTTTTTAATTTCAACCAATGGGATTTTGAAAGAAACTTTCTTATTGGATGATGTTGTTGAATTTGAAACACATGTTTCACATAATCAAAGATATTATTGTGAGAATCATCGTAATCCTTATGTACACCCATCAACCCACATCTGTACAATGTCTCCTCATCATATTCCTTTAAAGTACAATCTTCAATGATCGGAGGAATGTTGTCATCAGCACAAATTGGAGACTTTCCCTTATTAAGATTGTTATCTTTTGAAATTCCACTATCACTTGGTTTCTCAATAAGAGGACTTGAAGAAATTATAAAATCATAATGATTCTCCAATTTGTACATGATTTGTCCAATCCGGGTTTAATATTATTGACTGCTTTTGTCAATTCAACATTTATTTTGATCAAAATGTCAATTTTTTTTTCAGAAACACCTTCATTGGCATTTGACTTTGACAAATCATCAGTCAACTTTTGAAACTGTGACAATATGTTTTGTAAAACACTTTTCATTTGATTTTAAAACCATGTATGCTTTATTGCAGTTTGATAAGTCACATTTCAAGTTTAAGTTTTCTTCCTCCAAACTCCAAAATTGTCCCCAAGATTTAAACATTTAGAGCACGAGAGTTTAGAAAACGTACCTGAACTTACCTCTTTACCTGAAATGGTATGACAATGATCTTCACTAACGATGGTAGTTGTTTCAGACAAATCATCAGAGGCATCCTCATAAACACTCTCATTTTTCTGTTGACATCACTTAATCACTTGAAGTTTCATCCTTTGACTTCAACACGTCATCTTCAGACTTCTTCATCTCACTTGTGATTTTAGAATCATCAAGAGTGTGTGTGTCTTCAGTAACATTACATCCCTTATCTACAACTGCATTTTCTGTTTGATATCTTCAGCCATTTAAGGTTCAATTGCTTTATCAGATTCTGACAATGGAGAATCGTCACTCTTTTCTTCATCACTACTTTCCATCTTCAACTTCACACTTGTCTCAATACGATCTTTAGTTTTTGATCATCTTTCGTTCCTCCATCAATATCTTCTTTTTCTTTCTCAACACTCATAGTTGCCTTTAACATGTTACTTTGTTCATCAATCCAAGAAAAATCAACAATTTTGACAATCCATGTCTCGGTTCTCCTTATCTCTGATTCCATTTTGTCAACCACATCTTTGAAGTTCATTAATTTGACATGATGAATGACTTCAGTTTCCTTCATTCTTTCAACAAAATCACTCCATTGATAAGGTAAGAATTGCGTAAACTTCTCAACGATTTGCTCATCAGTGATATCAAACTTAAAATATTTCAATTCTTGCATAAGTGGTAAAAGACGATCATAAGCATCATTGATCTTTTTTGCAACATGATCTTTATATGCAAGTTCTAACAAACTCCACTTTGCACATGAATGTGGCATTTGTTCAAAATCAGTTTTTTTAATATCTTTAAAGATTATCACCGAAAACAAGTCACACAATTCTCTTTCCTGATTAAATTCAAATATTTGATCATCATTCAGTTTTGATGTCCCAAAATTAACATTCGATTTCAGACATGGTTTCTTGTGTTGCTAGTATAATAACTTCCGGTAATTGTCATCCACTTAAGTAACAAACTTTTCGAATATGGATGTCCAGTTCGGGTAATTATCCAAATTGTCCAACACAAGTCCATTGTTAGCCAACCATTTCACGTTCCAGTTCTAGTATGCCATTTCTTTTTAATTTTTATGTTCACAACGTCAAAATTTAACCTCTCGAAACAAAACAGCTCAAACCTCATCTTAACATCTGAATTAGGTCTTGAAACCTATCCCAAATGATCATAAGGCCCAAAATAGGTAAAAAAGGTTTACTTGAGATTTTAAGAAGGTATTTTTCTCGCTAACCTTTGCACACAAACCTATTGGGAGGTTCTCGCGAACCTATTGGAGAGGCTCTCACGAACCAATTTGAGAGGCTCTCGCGAACCTATTTGGAGAGGCTCTCACGAACCTATTTGGAGAGGCTCTCACGAACCTATTTGGAGGTTCTCACTCTGGTTCGTCTTCTTGATCAAACAGACCTGCAACTTCACTAAAATGGCTTTAGAATCTTCATTTTTTTGAGTTAGAAGGCATATGAGTAGTCAAAATCTTCGTTTTTTGAGGAGCATCATTCTATTGAATCAGAATTTGCAAAAACATGATAATATTTTGTAGATCTGGCTTTTTGTTGATGAAAACGTGAAGAACTTCAAGAACACATTCAAAATGATGAAGTTTCTGATCAAATTACATGAGATTGATGTCCAAATAGTCGTAGAATTGAGCCTAATGCTCTGATACCACTATAGATTTAAAGAATTGATTACAAAATCCTACGATTCGATCATAAATGTGCGGAATCCATTCATGACTAGATTTGGATCAACAAGAACATTGTAATTTATCATGAATCTGCATTTCTTATTAACATTCAAGTGTTTTACAATGAATAAAATGTGAAATACACAATACTTCAATACATAAAGACGCTTAGATGAAGAGAATTTGATGAAAATCTTCAAGTCTTGTTCTTGCTTCTAGAGAGAGAATGTTGCTTTGTATGTGTGAAATTATGAGCTCCACCTTCAAAATGAACTAGCAATATCATATATATAGGTTTCTAAAGCAAAGGTTCGGCCCTCGTTCCCCTTTCACGAACCTCCATTTTACATGAACCTTTGATAAGGTTCGTGAACCCTTATGTCAGCCGAACCTATGATTTCATTTACAAAAAAGCGAGGTTCACATAGTAAATGCATCTTTCACACAGAAAATGCATCTACAGGATCAATTGGATTGACCACCCATCCAGGATGGGTTTCCCTGTGGGGGAATGCTCGCGGTGATTGTTCCCTACTGGTCAAACTTAACTATCCAATCTAATATTTGTTCATTTACAATCTTTCTGCATTTTGCTTAGTATTCACATGTGTTAACATATCTATTTTTAAACTATTTTTCCATATGAACAAACCTATGATGACTCACCAGCTCTTTGTAGTTGACACTTGATTTTAAACATGCTTTAGGTGGTAATGCCAATTAGCTATATTAATCTTGGATTTGATGTTAGTTATGTTCGATGTTTTGAATTCAATTGATGTAATAGTTAGGGTTTGAAATTTAAAACAATGTATTGAATGCTGAAATTAATGAGGAATTGAGGTTTGATTTATTTGCAACTATATACCTTGTGCTATGAACAATCTACACTTCATGCCTCGTCGATTTTCCGCCATAGGTAAGGGCGTTACGGATTACTATTAGAGCCTGGGGGTTATAGAGAATTATGTTACTAGAATTGGATTACGTAGACTATAGCCATAGGATAGTTGAACTCTATAGTTGCCATGTGTCACACCCAACTAGGGGGCTAGACTAACAATTGGTTCAAAAACACAAGTAGCAGATGAGAAAGTAAATATTTTACAATTCAACAAAGGTTTAGTCTATGTATCTAATTTGTTTATATAAAGTCTACAAATATGATTTAGCTAGTAGGAGATTTTCTAGAGATATTGGGTCCATCCAAGCATCAGCACACTTTATTAATCTTTAAACCACGTTCTTCAGTTTTACATGTATTGTTCTTATTCAAGCAACCAAGTATCCGAGCCATACTTGTTTCTAATTACTTGAAAGAAATGCTAAAATACGTCAACTATAAATTTGGTGAGCTCACGAGTTTTAGTATAATTGACACAATAATAAAAAGCATGTGATAATTCAAACCAATACAACCAACCCTGTGCCATGCCCAGGCGTCTGCCTCCTACATTGTTAGCCCGTGACATGGTCACCTTAATCTACTTCCCATTCCGAGACCCGTTCCTGTACTTGGTTTAAATGTGTCATGATGAATATATGCCACAACGGTTGACATTAACCTCAGTGAGGTTTCAAACCTATTTCTATAGGGCCACCCTTTCAAGTCACTGCGCATGGGGGATTCTCCAAGTAGTACTACTCATATACCCATCGGCTTACCTCCGGAGTTAATGGTTGTATATGAAGTTTCATGTCTAGGAGAAGCAATTAAATTTGAACGGACATTCATTATCACATAAATATAAATTTTATAAACAGTTTTTGGAGCATGCTTTCAGCATCCCAAAACCGTAAAAAGAAAAAGGATCACATGAACTCACCTGGTTGCTTCAATGGCTTCATTTTGTTCCTATACAAATATGTCATTGTGCCCCTATGCATGATTTGCTATGTTCCCAGAGTTATCATCAAAGCAAGTTCCTATTTGTAATCATCTATACATGCATAAGTTGTAGATTTCATACATTATGGTTGTTGATTGTGGTTGAGCTCTTTGGTGTTAACACGTTTTAGGGTTTATTAATCCAATGTTCCTATTAACAACTTAGTGAATTCTTACTATATACATTTGTACGTATAACTGCATGTGCAAATGTTAAAATTAATTTATATTTAATATACCTACTAATATGCTACGTCATATATTATTTATATAAATAGTATGTTTATGGCTTCTAAGATAATTAGATTTGATGGTGATTGATGGACTAAAATGTTAAAGTTGGTTCACCTTTGTTTTTGGATTAGAGATATAATCAATATCCAAATTGTTTTAGTATATTAGCAGTTTTGATACTTTACTAATAATATAAGTTAATATTATGCATTGGGTGTTATAAGATAAGAAGATAAATATAAAAATTATAATAATATATTCACCTAGATTGTTAGTATTAGAGATGTTTAATAAGAATTTCATATAAAATAAAATATTAACAATTAACATTAGTATCTAAGATGTTATACCTGTTGGAGTCATTATTTATACTAACTATTATATTTTTTTAAATGTTGAAATAAAGGGTGTTTAAAATGTTCCAAAATTATAAATTTCTATGTTTAATTGTAAGTTTACACTTTTAGATGAAACATAATGATAATGATAATGATAATGATAATGATAATGATAATGATAATGATAATGATAATGATAATGATAATGATAATGATAATGATAATGATAATGATAATGATAATGATAATGATAATGATAATGATAATGATAATGATAATGATAATGATAATGATAATGATAATGATAATGATAATGATAATGATAATGATAATGATAATGATAATGATAATGATAATGATAATGATAATGATAATGATAATAGTGGTATTACTTACCAAAATAAAATGTTTTGAAATTCTAAATGAATTTGTGATTAATTGTATGATCAGTATAACAATATTATTTTCTAAATATTAATTTACCATGTTATATTTCCCCTCAAAAATCTTTATTTAACCTGTAAATTAACTATAATGTCATGAAATTTACATAGAATGCATATGCGTATGAATATCAATACTCACAAAACCTTTTTCACTTATAAAGCTATTATTTGTAGACCAAAGTGAATTAACTATTTGTATGTATATATGCAAGTATATATACATAATGATTCAAATTCTAAAGAACTTACATATTATTTGTATCTAACACATTTGTTGAGTTTTTAATTTTATAAAACTTCATTAAATCAAGTTCTAAGTATGTTCATATATCTATGCAACAAATTTAAAATTAAATTTCAATAAGTATCCATAATACATATCAAGACTTGAAATAACCATTTAAACATATATTTATCATATATAAGTGTACATATATATTACTAGGGTTCATGTTACCACTTTGTACCATTTGCTCCGTTTAAATCAACATTTACATATTAAAGTTTTTGGATTTCATAGTTGTTTTTATTTACGAATATCTCTTCGAATCTTTAATATACGTCACACCCGTAATATGGTTTTTAACCATAATATTTAAACGTATGGTTTATGTATATTTTACCAAATTCAACCACGAGCTCAACCATTTTATATATGTAAATCATATATAATAAGTTTATAGCGTGCGGTTTTACCTTCCTATTCGTTCGTCTCCCGTATACAAATCAAGTTTAATTAACCAATTGTTTGTTTCTTAAACCGAGCATGTTTCTAAACTTGTTTTTATAAAATGAATAAAATCGATCGCTCGATTTTTGCTGTTGACCATGACTGACCGAGTTTGACTCGTGGAAACTCAGGTTGACTTTAGTTGACTAGGGTCAAAACATCTCAAGAAATCCTAATCTTTCAATCCCTGACTATGACCACCATCACCTGGCATGGCAGCAGCCCCGCCATCGTTGCAGGCCAACTACTTAGGGCTAAACTCAGCCAAAATCACCAAAAATACACTTCAGAACATAAACCAATCAAGAAAACAACATGCTTGCTGTAGCGTCATTGTATTTCGGGTAGGTCCGTACATATTTAATTGTACTGATAAAACCTGATATGATAATTTGATAATTTCAATGATTTATTTAATCGTATAATCACTGGTATACATTTATGAGAACATATATTTATTATGCATAAACCATGGGGAAATTGGTTGGAAATATAACCAGATTGAACCACATCGTTTATTGTAGTTGAATTAATTATGAAGTGAATTTATTCTAGTTTGAATGGTTGGAGGTTATTGGTCTGGTCACCAAATATAGTCAAGGACACATGGTCATAGTTATTAGGTGACGATTCACACGAATATAATTATGAGGAATAATATACTGAAACGACATTCCATAAATCGTACATCGAATCGAAATACGATATGAACGATCGATTCGAAAAGGTGACGATCTTTACGAATTCGTGCGTGTGTAACGCGTTTCGATTAGATAACCGAAATAATATTTTACGATATTAAATTAAGAAAATGAATTTAAAAAAGTTTCTTATTAATTACGACCTTAAACGAATTTAAATAAAATCATTTTATAAAACTAATTTATTCTATTTAAACGTTTCGTGGTTTAAAATGTAATTTACGTGAAGACCGAGCAATTTAATAATCGTTAACGCGTAAATAAACGTAACCGAGCATGTGGGAATGTCACGGGGTATAAAAGGCAATACCTCTTCCTTCTTCTTCATTTCCCCACCATTTTTCTCTCTCTAAAGAAGCATTCCCGTCACTTTTCTCTCTCTCTAAATTTCAAAAAGCAAACTTCTTTGATTCTTGAACATTTGGAGTGAAATTGGTACCAAATCGTTTCTCCATTCGAGTAGAACACGAAAGTACGAGCCGATCAAACCAAAGATCAAGATTTGAGGTAAATATATGAATTTATTTGAGTTTTGTTTAGGGTTTTAGCTTGAATGTAAATCACAAGTTCTTCATGTTAAAAAGAGTTTTCTGAATCATTGGGCATAGACAACCTGAAATATAATGAATTAGGGAAACATTAGAGTATAAGTAATATGGAAAATGAGGGTTTTAGGAAAGAACCTGCAAGTTACGGAAAACTGGGAACAAAGGAGTAGAAGATGAACAATTCGAGAAAGCCACAATGGAACTCAAGAACCCTTTTCTTTAAAAATTCAAGAAACACCTTTTTCCTTAGACCCCAAACTTGAGAACCATTTTATTTTTATTAGAGAGCCATATGTTGGACATCAAGGGAATTCGAGAACCATGTTGGAGATAGGTTAAAACTAGAGAACCTATTAATTTAAACACTAAAAATTCGAGATCCCCTTAATGTTACTTCATTAATTCGAGAACCACAATATTAAGCAATAGAATTCGAGAATTACTATTATGGAACTAGAGAACACCATTTGAACTTGAGGAAACATTAATTCATGATTCATCTCAATTCGAGAACATCATGTGCAGTCGAGAACACCACTTTTCTCGATTAAATAATTTAAGAACACCTAGCTTGGTGTTAATTTAGAACCATTTGGGTTTGGGTGTTGTTGGACATTTACGTTCTAACGTAAGCTACGTAAACAATTGATAAAAACCTAAATAAACCCTAAAACAAGTGTTTTAAATTATACTTAGTTTAAAAAACATATCAACGGTTTATAACACCTTCGTGATTGATCAAAATAAGAAAAGATGATACTTATAAATACACTAGTCAACTTTAATTAAAGTTGATGAAATATCTTAAGTTAACGAAATATCATTTAAACATTGGGTGAAACATTAAAGGTTATGTTTTTATAACATAATACTTAGTTAAAAACACTCAAGTGATAATATTTATTTTTAAGTTCATTAAAAGATCATACTCTACGTATAATACATATAAACAAGGAATATGATGACATAACAATATACTAATATTTAACCTATAATGGTTAAGTGTTAGTGTATTACATCACAATTGTGTGAGACTAAATTAAAATAACAAAGAGTTATAAAAGTTAACTAACTTTAGAGTTAACATACGAAATCATAACTCATACTTATAAGTTGCAAATAATATTGAATATACCATAGGTTGTTGAGTCATTATTGATTCTACAATAGTGAGCGCGCATTCTACAAATCACCAAACTTAAATATCACTGCGAGTTCTCATAACCCCTTTTAAAATTATTTTTGCTTTTAAACTTCGGGGGGGGGGGGGTGAAACATGTATACGAAAATGAATATTATTTGATAACACATGGGTGATAACTGGATTATCATTATGATATTCTTATTATTGGGATAATTATTGATTAATGTTGATTATCACTACCTCGTGAGTCATCGTTGATTGAGTTGACCTCGGTCCTCTGCGATGATTGAATTACTAATGTTGAGTTGACTTCGGTCCTCCGTAGTGATTCTAATGTCGATTGAGTTCGCTACAGTGCTTTGTAGTGCATTGTACTATCACTAATTCATATTCAGGACTTCGCTGATCGAGTTGACTTCGGTCCTCCGTGATGATTCCATTTACAGTTGATTGAGTTGGCTAAGGCCCTCCGTGGTGCATTAAACTGACATAATTATGATGAATGATGATTGTTGATGATGCATGTTGATTATCTATCGATGTGTTTGGTTGAGAATGATTGAATATACGTATTATTGTCACACCCCCTGTGCCGCGTGCAGAATCCACGGCGCGGTGACAATGGATGGTTGAATCATGAACAAGAACTGAATAAGAACAACCACAATGCATTACTAAGTTTCATAAAGTTTAGACAATTGTTTAGTTACATACATTCTATCTATCTACCAAAATAATGACAACTACAAACCCAAAAATATTGTTTACAAAATAAGACTTAGACAAGACAATTAAACAATCAGGATTATGTGAGTTTCTAATCCATCCTAGCTTGTTTCTTCATCTTGTTCTATCTTAACTATGGTCTCCATAGTTGTCCTTGTGATGCTCTAAACCTGATTACCTGAAACACGTGAAAAGTAAATGTCAACTACAAAAGTAGTTGGTGAGAACAATAGGTTTAACATATGTAAATGCAAATCTGCATTGTAAAACATATGTATAAAACAATGAATGAAAATAACATGGATAGTTGCAACCCAAACTAACATCAAGTAAGAATAATGTGTGCAAACAATCTAATGATTGTCTACTAGAAAAGCCAACATATAATCAAGTCCCAAACTACGTTAGGAGTCAGAAAAAGTTGTCAACAATGCATTCAACACGAGCTTTACTAATGAGTTTACTCAGAAGACAAATTACGTGTTGACGTACCCGGTCAATATGACCTATGCTGGTAAAGTTAATTAGCAGCAAATCCATATTACTGTAACGCATCCAATCTGCAGTTAGTTTTAAAACAAATTTAAAGCGATAACCGCAACCTTGGCGTAACCATAACGTGTCTCACTTTCCCTTGTTATGATCACCCAACACTAACGTTATAAGATTAAGAATATGATTGAGTAAGTGTCTTGATGTGTGTATAAGTTTGTTTACAACGATGAAAACCATGCTTTTAAGTTTTTAAGATTGAATCCTATGATTGAAAACCTTTGATTGAATACCCATGATTGATTTCCATGCCATTGAAATCCTTTGATTGAATACCACTATGAAAACCCTTGAATGAATACCTTATTTGAAAACCTTTATTTAATCCGGTGATAGAATACCCTTGTATAAATACAATGTTTGAACAAAAACATTTAATAACACCTTTATTTTAAAACACGAGTTATAGTTTAAATGCTTGTAAGAGTTTGTAAAACTTAATCTTTCAAAGTGTTTATCATTTATAAAACATTTTAAAAAAAACCGGTTGCAAAATAATTTACAAAACTCTTTTATAAAACTTTTTAGTATAAAATGTTTAACAGTTTATAACTCATTTAAAAATAGTTGAGAAATCCCTTAAATTTTTAAAAAGACCCTTTAATTATTGAAAAGTAGCATCAATCATGTATATTAGATATGATTGTATAAAGACTATTTGGTCACGTGTTCCATCCCAAAACAGTTGAAAAACAGTAAAAGAGGGGCTAATGTTCTCACCTGAACAAGTAGCAAGCAACACGACTTCTAACTGATTCCTATAATACTGTAATCATACATATAATATAAGATTTATAGTCTTTAAGAACTTTTGATTAATTTGTTGACTTATGTAAAATGATTGACTTATGTAGACCTGTTAATGATTACTTCTTGAATAACTTGTTCTTATGTTTAAAAGTGTTAGATTAACTTGAACCTCATGATTGAATCCTTTGAATATCTATTGGTTCATGAAAAAAAAACACGTGTCATGTTACATATTGCACCATTTGTTAGGCATGCTTGTAACATGTGTTTATGAAATTGAAACCGTTGTTCAAAAGATTAATTGAAATTGTTTATTTGATTTAAGCCTTTTTTTTGATCTAATCTTACTCCTAAATTAAGTTGCACTTAATTAGAATAAGACTGATACACAATCTTTAAGATTCAACTAGGGTTAGAATACCCTAATTGGTCTTTTAGGCTTACATGTTCCTTTGTAAGTTCACTAGTGTGCATATTAGTAATCCCCACGTGTAGAACTCAAGTGTGAACCCACCAACTAATATCGACATTTGTTAGTGATGGTGGAATAGTCAAACCTAGTAGAATCGATCATCCAAGGTTCCAAGGTTCCAAGGTTCCAAGGTATACCATCGATATTGTCATTATCGATGGTTCCTTCTCGGTCGATATTAGTCTCCATTACACGTCCAACATTTATGTTTCTTGTTTAGACTTTATTGGATTAACTTAATTAATACTATATGGTTTATTTCCAGCCTTGCATGGCTGTTCACATGGACCTACAGCTCGATTAACAACAAGGCATGACCCATCCATAGAATTAAAACTATATAGTTTATTTCCAGCCTTCGTTTTTGACCAACACCCATGAATACTTGACTCAAAATCCTGAGGTTCTTCTAATTAATGTATTTTCGATGGCTTTGGGTGGTCAAACGAGCTGTCACCATTGAACAGCTTAACAAAAACCATTTTGAAACCATAATCCTTTTGTCGATATTATTGTTCTTCGCATCCTCTACCATCGTCACTACTTCCAGCCCCTAATATTGATCCTATTAGATATGGAACTCTTAAACCAAGATGTTCCAAGTGTTTCTAAGTTAATCCATGTTCTATTTCGTGAATGGAGAAGGCTAAAAACAGGTTTTACAAACGAAAGAGATGATGAACAGTAAAATACCTTCAGCGTAGTAACCTCTCTCTAGGATTCCAGCCAGAATACTATGAACCAATTCCGATCCCTTGTACTTCTAGGTTCCTCTCGTCAAGGCGGTCGTTTTGATATATTATATGCGCGATTTGGTGTATAAACGAAGAAGTTATGAGCAATTTAGTGAAGTTTTCTAGTGAGAGAGAGAGAGAGTGGGACAGGAAAGAAGAGAGAGAGAGCTATGAGGCTGCACTTTTTGAAGAAAAATGGGGAAAAACAAAGGTTTTAATGTCCCGGGTGGTTCCCCACGCGGTCTCACTCAGTGTCGGTTTCACGTATTTTCACGCCCGTATCGTTACGATTACGAAATTAGATATTTTGAATTGTAAAAATAGTTTTCTTGAATTTCTTTTGATGAGCTTCAAAATTGTAAAACAAAAAATGTAATATTTCACTTATTTTTACATTTCGTTCGTAATCAGAGCGTTAAACGAATACTGTTACGTGTATACCCGTAATCATATACATTTTGGTCGTTTTTGCGTATTTATTGATGTTTACTCGTAATTATAAGCTCGACATTAATATTATCACGAATCGTCACCCAAAATAATACTGAGTCTCGCTTACGCATTACCATTTGTTTATTTGATTTGTTAGTCATAATATTCGTCATAACACTACGCACTAACACTATCCTATTACACCGAACTCAGTATATGTATAGGGCATACGTAGAGTCCAGTTACCTGCCTTGAGAGTCGCCAGCCCACCACTGTTTCGATATAATACAATACTGTTCTTGCCTAGCGTATTCAACTGTAAATAAATAATATATACTTGTTCTTAACTACACAAAATCTCATAACACACCAACACAAACATGAATACATGAATCACATTGACATAGTAAATAGGAATACACATTGTTCTATCCCTGTTCATGAGTACCAAGACTAAATGTACAGATGTTACAGTCTCCCCTAGTTAAGGGAATTTCGTCCCGAAATTAACTAGCCGAAGATACTGTAAAAAGATGAGGGTACTTAAGCTTCATCCGGTCTTCACGTTCCCAGGTGAACTCAGCACCACGTTTGCCCTCCCATCGTACCTTTACGATCGGGATACGGCTACGTTTGAGTTTCTTGACTCCATGATCCATGATTTCGACCGGACGCTCTATGAATTGCATGTTGTTTTGAATCTGAATGTCTTCAAGTGGATTCTGAACATCATGATCCGCCAAGCATTTCTTAAGATTCGACACATGAAATGTATCGTGAACGTTGCTTAGCTCCCCCGGAAGTTTGAGTTTGTAGGCTACGGGACCAATTCTTTTCAGGATCTCAAAAGGTCCAACGTACCTTGGTGCAAGTTTCCCTTTCTTCCCGAATCGAACAACGCCTTTCTAGGGAGAAACCTTGAGTAGAACTCAGTCACCGACTAGGAACTCAAGCGGTTTCCAATGTCGATCAGCATAATTCTTCTGCCGATCCCTTGTGGCCTTAAGCCTTGATTGAATGATTGTGCTCTTGTCGGTTGTTTCTTGAATAAGTTCAGATCCTACGACCTGTGAGTCAACAACCTCGGTCCAACAGACTAGTGATCGACACTTCCTCCCATGTAAAGCTTCAAATGGTGCACATTGTATGCTCGTATGGTAGCTGTTGTTGTACGAAAACTCGTTGAGTGGAAGATGAGTATCCCAACTCCTATCAAAGTCGATCACATAAGAACGAAGCATGTCCTCGAGTGTTTGGATGGTCCTTTCGCTTTGACCGTCGGTTTGTGGATGATACTCCGTGCTAAGGTTAACACAGGTTCCCAAAGACTTTTGCAATGGTTGCCAAAAGCGAGAGGTGAAGCGACTATCATGATCAGAAATGATTGATGTTGGAGTACCATGACGCGCGATGATCTTGTTGACATACAAAGTGGGTGAATTCTCCATTTTGTAATCCTCTCGGATTGGGAGAAAATGAGCAGATTTGGTGAGTCTATCGACAATCACCGAAATCGAATCATAAGCTCGCGGAGTTCTCGGCAACTTGGTTATGAAATCCATGGAAATTTGCTCCCATTTCCATTGCAGAATTTCTGGTAGCTGCAGAAGTTCCGAAGGCTTATGATGTTCTGCCTTGACTTTTGAACATGTTAGACATTTCCTTACATACAATGCTATGTCTTTCTTCATTCCAGGTCACTAGTAAGATGTCTTTAAGTCCTGATACATCTTATCGGCTCCAGGATGAACTGAGTATCACGACTTATGAGCCTCATCACAGATGAGTGTGTGCAATTCTTCTGACTTTGGAATCCACATGCGGTTGTTGAAGTACAAAACCCCATTAGATCGAGGCTCTAGTGTACCCTCAACTTCGTAGTCTAACTCTTCCTTTAGTTGATTATCGATCACTACTTGTTGTTGTGCAATACAAATCAGATCTTTCAAGTTTGGTTGTGTGTTGATCTCCATGGCCCTAACACGAATTTGTTTGACTGGTTCCTTACGACTAAGCGCGTCCGCCACCACGTTGGCTTTACTCGAATGGTAACGAATCTCGCAATCGCAATTAGTTAGAAGCTCAACCCAACGCCGTTGTCTCATGTGGAGTTTTTCTGATTGAGGATGTGTTGTAGGCTCTTGTGGTCTGTATAGATGACACATTTTGTACCATAGAGGTAGTGTCTCCAAATCTTCAATGCAAAGACCACAGCCCCTAACTCGAGGTCATGAGTAGCATAATTCTTTTCGTGAACCTTAAGCGCTCTTGAAGCATACGCAATCACCTTGTCTCGTTGCATAAGTACACAACCGAGACCAAGGTTTGAAGCATCGCAGTAGACAATGAAATCATCATTGCCCTCTGGAAGACTAAGGATAGTGTAGTTTCATAACTTTTGTTTAAGAAGTTGAAATGCATCTTCTTGTTTCTGCCCCCATATAAATGCTTGACTTTTTTGAGTCAGAGTGGTAAGTGCCAGACCCAGAAACGAACGAATCTCTATTGGAGTAGACGGAGTAGTCCAGTTCTTAATCGATTCAATCTTCGCTGGGTCTACATTTATCACATCCCTGTTGATAACGTGACCTAAGAAATGAACTTCCTATAGCCAAAATTCACATTTGGAGAATTTGGCGTACAACTGTTCAATTCTTAGCAGTTCCAAGACCTTCCTCAAATGATCCTCATGTTCTTGCTCCGTCTTGGAATAAATCAGTATGTCATCAATTAAGACAATAACAAATTGATCTAAGTATGGCCTGAAGGCTCGATTCATCAAGTCCATGAACACTGCCGGTGCATTGGTCAATCCAAATGGAATAACCACGAACTCGTAGTGTCCATGTTGAGTACTAAACGCAGTCTTTGCTATATCCTCATCATTTACCCTCAACTGATGATACCCGGACCGTAAGTCGATCTTAGAGAAGCAAGTTGCCCCCTGTAATTGGTCAAATAGATCATCGATCCTAGGTAGAGGATATATGTTCTTGATTGTCAACTTGTTTAACTCAAGGGAGTCGATGCACATACAAAACGAACCGTTTTTCTTCTTGACAAAGAGAACTGGAGCTCCCCATGGAGAGAAACTCAGTTTAGTGAACCCTTTGTCTAGAAGTTCCTGAAGCTGACTAGACAGTTCTTGCATGTCAGACGGTGCTAATCGATATGGTGACTTTGCCACTGGGTTCCCTCCAGTGATGAGATCGATTCTAAACTCCACTTGTCGGACTGGTGGTAGTCCAGGAAAGTCTTCTGGAAACACTTTCGAATAGTCTCTGATGGTCAGAACGTCTTCAACTGTTTGCTTTTCAGATTTCTTCTCTACCACATGTGCCAGAAAGGCATGGTATTTCTTCCTCAAATACTTCTTAACCTTAATGCATGGTACAATCTTCAGCTCATGACATGGTGTTTTCCCCAAAGACTCTTAACGTTTCGCCGGATGGTAGGGGAATTCGAATAAGTTTCTCCGAACATACAATTTCGGCATTGTTTTTTAACAGCCAATCCATTCCCACTACGACTTCAAAGCTTTCGAGTGTCATAGGAATAAGATCGATGATGAAAGGATGGTCGCTTAATCTTAATTCATAACCAAGAATTGTTAAGTTCACCATTATGGTCTTACCATCAGCTACTTCTACCATGTGTGGAGCAGCAAGTATAAATGGTTGTATATTAAACAATGATGCAGTAGTGGCAGAGACAAAACTTTTATATGCTCCAGTATCAAATATGATAGAAACATAATGACCATTGATGAGAAATGTACCTGTGACGACGGCCGGCTCCTCACGTGCTTCGGTAGCTCTAATAACAAAAGCACATGCAGTGGCTATAACAGCTGTGTTGTTGATATGTGGACACTGGTTTCTGAAGTGTCCCTCTGCTCAGCTGTTATAACAGGCTTTTCCACCTGTAGTAGTAGGAACAGTGGTAGTGGTAATGGTAGTGGTAGCAGTAACATGATGAGTGGCTCGGCATGTTGCTGCCAAGTGTCCAAATCTTCCACACTTGAGGCATTTTCTACATGTAATAGTGGGTAAGTGATGGTATTGGCACTTTGTGCAGAGTGGGTACTATCGAGTGTACGACTTTCTGACCGTATCAGGTTTTGGAACAACAGTAATGGGAGTGGCTTGAATAGGTGCAGATACAGTTATGGCTGCAAAGTTCTTGATTGTTTTTTGTTTTTTTTCTTGTGTTGGTGTTGCTCTAGTTTCTTGAATTCATCAATTTGTGCCCTCTTGTAACCTTTACGAGTGAGTACGCCAGCTTGACATACTCTTAGTAAGAGTGGCACTAAGATGAATTGCCATCTCCAAAGTAGTTGGATTACTTCCCATAACATTTCCCCTGATGACTAGGGGCAAAATTTCAATGTACTTCTCTATCTTGCGGGATAGAGGAGTAACCATATGTGGGACCAAAGAGCACAACTCATCAAAACAAGTTGTGTACCTTGCATTTTCACCGCTATCCTGGGCCAAACTCCACATTTCGGCCTCCAGCTTCTTCAGCTCATGATGTGAACAAAACTGCTCCACAAGTAGTTTCTTGAAATTTTCACACGATAAGACCAAAGAAACCTCCCGTCCTCTGGTGTTCTTCTCAGAATTCCACCAAGTGAGAGCGCCCTTGTGAAAAGCGCTTGAAGCCATCTTGACCTTTAGGTTTTCTGGACATCTAGTGAAGTCTAGGATATCCTCAATGCTTTCCAGCCATTATAGTAGGCCGGTGGCTCCCTCAGTACCAGCGTACTTAGGAGGCTTAGCATCATTGAACTGCTTGAAAGTGAAGGTAGCAGTTCCAGTGCCGTTGGTGTGTGAGTTGTTTGCTGAATCACTGGTACTTCCCCGAAGATTATGGGTAATATCAGTGACCATGCCCGGAATAAGCTCTTTCATATGTACGGTGATAATTCGGGCGATTTTTTGATATCATCATCGTTGCCACTTGTTGAACCCTTGTTGTTAGTATTACGTCAAGAAGGCTATCTACGAAGAGAAAGTCAAAAGCGGGTCAGAAATGAAAAATTTTACAATTGAATTCATAAAATAAAATTAGTAATATATCCATTCTACCAATATTATCATTCAATTGTAATATGAGCAAGTACACATAAAAGTAGTTAACATATAACAGTTAACCGGTTAGTATACTTTTCAGATGATAGTGTACAATGTTTCATAAGATTACCCCACAAGCCTACACACTGACACTTTCCCAGTATACTGAAGATAGCTTATATATAGGGCATACGTAAGGTCAAGAAAACTGCCAGCCCAACCGACAACCCATCACCGCTTCGATATACCACAATCGTGCCCTTGCTAGCATTTGGCAACACAATTGTATTGATTCGCACACTTGATTGATTCACACATGGTCGATTCACATAATGATTGTATCTCATATAATTACGATTGTGTAAACCATGGTTCTTTATTTACTTGAAAAAAAGAACTTAGTTTTTAGTATATGTGTCCTAGGTTAATTATCCTAGGTTTCCAATACTTACATTATTGAGAATAATGATCTCCTGGTGTGAACTTCAACTAAAGAATACTGTTACACAGATTCTAAGTTATGAAGTCCTAATGATGATGAATACATTATGATGATAACATGATGAACATTTTAGATCAAAGATGCTAAGAATACAGATCTTTGCCTCTGAAATCCTTTGATGAATATTTGTTGAGAAATTTAGTTCAGTTTCTATAATTATAGAATTCCGATCCAAATTCCTTGACTTGATGTCTAATCTTAGAAAGGTATCCCTAAGATCTTCAAAGCTTAGTGTAGACTTAATGCTTACTTAAGTTTACTTAAATGCTAAATAACCTCAAGCCTATAGCACTTAATCCTATGGGGTAGCTTAGGTTATACTCTAGGTCATTAATTATTGGGTTTTTCCTAGTTCTCTACAACCTTGGCTCTGATACCAACCTGTCACACCCCCTGCGTCGCGTGCGGAATCCAAAGCGCGGTGACGATCGATGGTTGAATCATGCATAAGTATTGAATAAGAACAACCACAATGCATTACTAAGTTTCATAAAGTTTAGACAATTGTTTAGTTACATACATTCTATCTATCTACCAAAAGAATGACAACTACAGACCCAAAAATATTGTTTACAAAATAAGACTCAGACAAGATAATTAAACAATCAGGATTATGTGAGTTTCTAATCCATCGTATCTTGTTTCTTCATCTTGTTCTATCTTAACTATGGTCTCCTTTGATGTCCTTGTGAAGCCCAAAACCTGATTACCTGAAGCACGTGAAAAGTAAATGTCAACTACAAAAGTAGTTGGTGAGAACAATATGTTTAACGTTTGTAAATATAAATCTGCATTGTAAAACATATGTATAATACAATGAATGAAATAACATGGATAATTACAACCCAAACTAACATCAAGTAAGAATAACGTGTGCAAACAATCGAATGATTGTCTACCAGAAAAGCCAACAAATATTCAAGTCCCAAACTACGTTTGGAGTCAGAATAAGTAGTCAGCAACGCATTCAACACGAGCTGTACTAATGAGTTTACTCAGAAGACAAACTACGTGTTGACGTACCCGGCCAATATGACCTATGCTGGTAAAGTTAATTAGTAGCAAATCTATATTGCTGTAACGCATCCAATCTGCAGTTAGTTTTTGAAACAAATTTAAAGCGATAACCACAACCTTGGCGTAACCATAACGTGTACCACTTTCCCTTGTTGTGATCACCCATTACTAACGTTATAAAATTAAGAATACGATTGAGTAAGTGTCTTGATGTGTGTATAAGTTTGTTCACAACAATGAACACCATGCTTTTAAGTTTTTAAGATTGAATCATGTGATTGAAAACATTTGATTGAATACCCATGATTGATTTCCATGACTTTGAAATCCTTTGATTGAATACCACTATGAAAACCCTTGAATGAATAGCTTATTTGAAAACCTTGATTTAATCCGGGATAGAAGACCCTTGTATAAATACAAGGTTTGAACAAAAACATTTAATAAAAACAATTATAATAAAACACGAGTTATAGTTTAAAAGCTTTTAAGAGTTTGTAAAACTTAATCTTTCAAAGTGTTTAACATTTATAAAACATTTTATTTATAACCGGTTGTAAAATAATTTATAAAACTCTTTTATAAAATTTTTTACTATAAAATGTTTAACACTTGATAACTCATTTAAAAATAGTTAAGAAATCCCTTAAATTTGTAAAGTGACCCTATAATTGTTGAAAAGTAGCATGAATCATGTATATGAGATATGATAGTATAAATATTGTTTGGTCACGTGTTCCACCCCAAAACAGTTGAAAAAAATAAAAGAGGGGCTAATGTTCTCACCTGACAGAAGTAGACTTCGAACTTTAACAAGTAACAAGCAACATGACTTCTAACTGATTCCTATATTACTGTAATCATACATATAATATAAGATTTATAGTGTTTAAGAACTTTTGATTTATTTGTTGACTTTTGTAAATTGATTGACTTATGCCGACCTGTTAATGATTACTTCTTGAATAGCTTGTTCTTATGTTTAAAAGTGTTATATTAACTTAAACCTCATGATTGAATCCTTTGAATATCACTTGGTTCATGAAAAAAAAAACATGTGTCATGTTACATATTGCACCATTAGTTAGGCTTGCATGTAACATGTGTTTATGAAATTGAAACCGTTGTTCAAAAGATTACTTGAAATTGTTTACGTGATTTAAACCTTTGTTTTTTTGATCTAATCTTACTCCTAAATTAAGTTGCACTTAATTAGAATAAGACTAATACACAATCACTAAGATTCAACTACGGTTAGAATATCCGAATTGGTCTTTTAGGCTTATACGTTCCTTTGTAAGTTCACTAGTGTGCATATTAGTAATCCCCGCCTTTAGAACTCAAGTGTGAACTCACCAACTAATATCGACATTTCTTAGTGATGGTGGAATAGTCGAACCTAGTAGAATCGATTATCCAAGGTTCCAAGGTATACCATCGATATTGTCATTATCGATGGGTTCTTCTCGGTCGATATTAGTCTCCATTACATGTCCATAATTTATGTTTCTTGTTTAGACTCTATTGGATTAACGTAATTAAGACTATATGGGTTATTTATAGCCTTGCATGGTTGTTCACATGGACCTACAGCTCGATTAACAACAAAGCAAGGCCCATCATAGAATTAAAACTATATTGTTTATTTTCAGCCTTCTTTTTTGACCAACACCCATGAATACTTGACTCAAAATCCTGAGGTGCTTCTAATTAAAGTATTTTGTGTGGTGAAACGAGCTGTCACCATTGAACGAGCTGTTAACACATAGCACATCATCATACGGATTCACATAAGTCGTTTATAACATGTTAGCACATAAAAGTTTCCTAAAATGGAAAGTTTCCATTTTTAGCATACGTGATATCGGAAACCATCTAACTTAGCATCTAATCATCACGTTATAACATATTAAGTCATCTAGCATGCTCGAATCACCCAACATGTTTACGAATCGGTTTTTGTAAAAATAAAGTTACTAAAATAGTAACTTTGTAGTTTTAGCATACAAATAACCATTTAAGCATTCCTAAACCATTCTTATGTCACAATCATTATGATAGCCAATCTAACATCATTTAAACCTGTCAACATAATCCAAATCATCATCTTTCAACCTTTCATCAATAAAAGTCATTAAATATAGTAACCATGTTGAAAATGACCATAAACATTATCAAAATCACATTCTAAGTAATCAAATCTTCATATTATCAACCTAATAGCAAATCCACATACATGCATGTTCACCATTTCATCTATAACACCATTTTACAAATAAAAAGTTACTAATAATAGAAAGTTTCATCAAAACCATATTTTAACCATTCTAAACTAAATCATATCATGTAGTATGCTCCCAATATCATCTATGAACATACCAAAATACTAAAAATCATCCCAACAATCATGGATCATACATGCATGCATCTATATCATCAAAAATCACCATTTTAAGCGTAGAGGTTCATACCCATCACTTTAGATCATCACAAAATCCAATAAAATCCTCATGGATCATCAAGAAATGCATCAAAACTAACAAACCCAGAAGTAAAAACTCGTGCATGTGAACCATGAGTGTTTGCATGTGAGTTTTACTCATGCATGTGTGTGTATTGATGTGTAAAACGGTGTCTTAGCCACAAGAACTACCTCAAATGCTTCTTGATTGCTAGAATGGTGTTTGAGCAGCTTCTAAGGCTCCTGAGATTGCTGGGTTCGACTGGGAGAGAGAGGTGGTGGTGATGTCAAGCTCCAAGTGTGGTTCCTCAAGCTTCCAATGTTCAAACCTTCAAGTTTGGAGCTTCAAGATCTCTTCAATGGCTGCTAAAGAGAGTTACAGGGGGCTCTGGAGTGTTAATGGCCGAAGGATGGCGTGTGGGTATAAGAAAAATGATGAAAATAGGTAGAATAGGCGTAATGGTCTTGGTTTTATAAAGATATTGTCGACTGGACGGCGTCGCGTACCGCGATGGGGGTTCAAAAAGTGCTTCACGCTACGCGAAGAAATCCGGGAGTCAACTCTTCGCGATGTCTGTCGCGTATCGCGACGATGCTTCTTGTTGGGCTTCCGCGTACCGCGATGGGCCCTTGGAGAGCCCAATAAGCCTATTTTAATGGATTTGATCCGTTCGTCGCCGTTTTCACGTTTCCGAACCATCGTTTGGCCTCGTTTGAACTTCCAGGTTCAATGTGTGAGTGTTTCGCGAAGTTTCGAGTGTTGTGCTACACAATGTGCTAAACGTTCACCAACGTTCGTGTGTTTTGACACGTGTGTGCTGTTTGTCGATAATTCCACGAATTATCCTGTTGTGTGTCAGTGTTTGTACCGTCGTGCCACGTGTCACACTGAATTGATCTAATTCCAGTGCCACGTGTACATAAAGCATTTAATTAAACATTAAATAAAATCAAAGATGACCTGGAAATTACGGGGTGTCACATCCTCCCCTTGTTAGAAAGAATTTCGTCCCGAAATTCAACTCGTGTTGTCAGTGTTTGTCTGTTCCGCGAACAGGTTTGGGTACTTTTGTTTCATCTGTTCTTCACGTTCCCACGTGAATTCCGGTCCTCGTCGCGAATTCCATCGTACTTTCACTATCGGTACCTTGCTGAGTTTGAGCTTCTTGGTTTCCCGGTCCATAATTTCCACCGGTTCCTCAATGAAGTTCAGTTGTTCGTCGATCTGTATCTCCTCAAGAGGGATGACAAGTGTCTCATCAGATAGGCACTTCTTGAGATTCAAGATGTGAAATACGTTGTGTACACTGCTCAGTTCGTCTGGCAGGTTTAGCTCGTAGGCCACAGGGCCTATGCGTTTGGTGATCTCGAAAGGTCCAATGTAACGAGGGTTCAACTTTCCTCGTTTCCCAAACCGTATGACTCCTTTCCAAGGCGAGACCTTGAGTAACACCCTGTCCCCCACTTGGAAATCCAATGGTTTGCGTCGTTTGTCAGCATAACTTTTCTGTCTACCCCGAGCCGCTGCCATTCGTTTGCATATCCGCACGATCTTTTCAGTTGTTTCGTGCACAAGCTCTGGACCGGTCAGTTGACTGTCTCCAACTTCCGCCCAGCAGATGGGTGATCGACACTTTCGTCCGTAAAGTGCCTCGAGTGGTGCAGCTTGGATGCTAGTGTGGTAGCTGCTGTTGTAAGAAAACTCAACCAACGGTAGGTGAGTCTCCCAGCTACTACCAAAGTCAATAACACATGCCTGAAGCATGTCCTCCAGTGTCTGTATGGTGCGTTCACTCTGCCCATCTGTCTGCGGGTGGTAAGCGGTACTCATATCCAATCTCGTACCCAAAGCCCTATGCAAAGACTTCCAGAAATGCGACGTGAATCGACTGTCGCGGTCAGATATGATCGAGATTGGCACTCCATGTCGAGTAACCACTTCCTTTAGGTAAATACGAGTGAGTTTGTCCAACTTGTCGGTCTCCTTGATGGGTAGGAAATGCGCAGACTTCGTTAGTCGGTCTACGATAACCCAGATGGTATCACAACCACTTGCCGTCTTAGGCAGTTTAGTTATGAAGTCCATGGAGATCTACTCCCATTTCCATATTGGTAATTTCGGTTGTTGAAGTAACCCTGATGGCTTCTGGTACTCAACTTTGACTTTGGAGCACGTTAGGCACTTACTTACGTAAGTTGCTATCTCAGCTTTCATGTTTGGCCACCAATAGGTTGCTTTTAGGTCATGATACATCTTGTCAGAGCCCGGATGTACGGAATACCGGCTCTTGTGAGCTTCGTCCATCACTACTTCTGTCAATCCTCCATAGCGTGGAATCCAAATTCGATCCTTAACATAGTATGCTCCGTCGGCCTTCACCTCCATATGTTTGTCCATGCCACGCAAGGACTCCTAAGTGAGGTTCTCGACCTTCAGAGCTTCCTGTTGTGCGTTCCGAATCTGTTGTGGCATTTCAGAGTGAATTGTGAGTTGTAGAGCACGCACGCGTTTGGTTGTTTCTTTCCGACTCAACGCGTCTGCTACTACGTTTGCTTTACCGGGATGATACTTGATAGCGTAATCGTAATCGCCTATAAATTCAACCCATCTTCGTTGTCTCATGTTCAACTCTTTCTGGTCGAAGATGTGTTGTAAGATCTTATGATCGGTAAAGATGGTGCATTTTGTGCCATATAGATAGTGTCGCCAGATTTTCAAGGCAAACACCACGGCTCCCAACTCAAGGTCATGAGCCGTGTAATTCTTCTCATGCACCTTCAGTTGTCGTGAAGCGTATGCGATAACCTTCTCGCGTTGCATCAATACACAACCGAGTCCCTATTTCGAGGCGTCGCAATACACCACGAAATCATCGCATCCTTCCGGTAAGGATAGTATGGGTGCAGTGCATAGCTTCTGCTTCAACAAGTTGAAAGCAGCTTCTTGTTTCTCTCCCCAATCGAACTTTTTGTCTTTGTGATTCAGGGATGTTAGTGATTGAGCAATCTTTGAGAATCCTTCAATGGATCTTCTGTAGTACCCGGCCAGACCTAGGAATTGTCGCACGTCGGTTGGAGTCTTGGATGCTTCCCAGTTCTTAATGGCTTCAATCTTGGCTGGGTCTACGTGTATTCCCTTCTCATTAACCACATGTCCAAGGAATTGGACTTCGCGAATCCAAAAATCACATTTTGAAAATTTCGCGTACAACTGTTCTTTCCTCAATAATTCCAAGACTAGCCTTAGACGTTCAACATGTTCTTCCTGATTCTTTGAGTAAATCAGAATGTCATCAATGAACACTATCACAAATTTTTCAAGATAAGGTTTGCACACTCTATTCATGAGATCCATGAATACAGCTGGTGCATTGGTCAGCCCGAACGGCATAACTAAAAATTCGTAGTGTCCGTATCGAGTTCTGAAGGCAGTCTTAGGAATATCATTCTCCTGTATCCTCAGTTGATGGTAACCCGATCTCAAATCGATTTTTGAATAGTAGCTTGATCCTTGCAGTTGGTCAAACAAATCGTCTATTCGCGGTAGTGGGTATCGATTCTTGATCGTCACCTTATTCAGTTCTCTGTAGTCGATACACATACGGAATGATCCGTCTTTCTGTTTCACAAATAGGACCGGTGCTCCCCAAGGCGAGAAGCTCGGTCTGATGAATCCCTTGTCTAACAGTTCCTGCAACTGGTTAGACAGTTCCTGCATCTCCGTCGGTGCTAGTCGGTATGGAACTTTGGCAATCGGTGCTGCTCCAGGAGTGAGGTCTATCCGAAATTCGACTTGTCGTTTCGGTGGTAGTCCAGGTAGATCCTCGGGAAATACTTCAGGAAAATCATGGACTACGACGATGTCTTCAATCTTCCTCTCTTTCTTTGGTTGTTCTGTGATGAGGGCTAGTATAGCAGTGTATCCCTTTTGTATGTACTTGTTGGCCTTCATGCATTACATAATGTTCAGAGGTAGTCCCCGTCGTTCTCCTTGAATAGAGATCTGTTCTCCGTTCTGCAACGTCACTCATACGACCTTCTCGTTGCATACGATCTCTGCCTGGTTTGCGGATAACCGGTCCATTCTAACGACCACATCAAAGCTCCCGAGAGTCACCGGCATCAAATCGATTTCGAGTTCGTGATCCGCCAACACCATAACGCATCCTCGAAAGATGTGTTGTGTTTCAATCAGTTTGCCGTCGGCTAACTCTACAGTATACTTAAATTAGTCTAGTGGCGTTGGGGTAATATTTAGCAATTCACTAAACTCACTATATATAAAACTCCTATCGGCACCGGTATCAAATAATATGCTAGCATAGACATTATTTAAGAAGAACGTACCGGTTATGATGTTGGAATCATCTTTAGCTTTTCCGGATCCGAATACGAATGCGCCACTCCTTGCAGTGTTGCCTCCTGCCTTCTTGTTTCGTGGACAGTCTCGGCGTATGTGGCCAGACTTTCCGCAGGTGAAGCATCCCCTTTGTGGTGTCACCCTGTTAGTGTTTGGCTTCGGGTTGGCACGACACTCCTTCGTAATATGTCCGTTTCTCCCACATCTTGTACACTTGATCCTATTGCATGGACCAAAGTGATGGTATGAGCAATTGTTGCACTTGGGGTAGTTACCTTGGTATAGTTTCTTGCCTTGAGCATCAAATTGAGTGGCAGTAAAGAGTTTTCTAGTGCGGGGAAGTGCTGGGTTGATTGTTGTGGTGAGAAGGTCCTGTTGTTGCTTGGCTCCCATTTCCTCTTGGTCCCTTGGGGCTTTAGGTGTTCACCCCTCTTGGGTAGCTTACCCTGTGCTACCGCTTGGTCTGTCAGACAGTGAGCCAAACAAATAGTTGGTTGAATGAGTGTGGGGTCTTCCGTGGTAACTAGGCTTCGGATCTGCTCAGATAATCTACTGATGTATTTTTCAATCTTTTTGTTTCTGGGGACACCATTTCTGGGTACAGTTTACACATCTCGTGGAATCGAGCGGTGTATTGTTCGATCTCGGATCCCTCCATTTTGTGAATCCAGAACCCCTCCAGTTGTCTGATTTGTTTCGAGGACAGTATTCTTCCTTCAACATCTTGACGAAGTTTTCCCATGGGATTGAGTTAGCAGTCTCTAGACTTAGTATCTGAATGTGCGAATTCCACCAAGTGAGTGCATGTCCTTCCAAAGTCCCGGTAGCAAATTTTACTTTATTCTCTTCAGAACACCCGCTCATGCAGAAGATTGACTCAACCTCCTTAATCCATTGGAGCAGTCCTACCGCTCCTTCTGGTCCCTTGAATATGTGAGGATAGTAGCTAAGGAGGGTTCTGAATGAGCATCCTTTTGAATTGTTATTGTGAGTCTCGTTGCTTGCTTCACTGTTTAGGCGTGCAGTCTCGTAATCCGCAATGGCTTTTCTAACCCGTTGTTCTACCATAGCTTCGATAGCCGCAAAACTGATTGATTGGTTGTCTGTATGCACATACGTTCCTTGACCAGCCATTCGCGGTATCTATATACAATAGATATTGTATAACCAACCGTTAGAGATAGTTGTGTGTTAGCCAGAGGGAAAATTTATCATTTTCTCCAAAAGTACAATAATAAGTTTCATAAGGTTACTATTACCAAAGTGATTCTATGAGCATAGCTCGCTCATGTAGGTTCTAGCAATAGTATATACAATAGGAAATAAACTACTTGGTGTAAGTAGCGGAGTTCGGATCGCCACTAGCAACGGTGTGCTACCCAGTTTCCTTAGTGGGTGTAGCTTACCATCTGAATTTGCCAGAATTCATATGTACTTATAAATTCACGATTACGTTGGCCACCATAATCGTCAATTTATATTACACAGTCACTCTAGTCCTTCAATCTGAAGCTAGTGATCGCAGTAGTGCTCGAGGTTCATCTTCGGAGTGCTGTCATTAAAGTTCCAGTCCGTAAGAGTACGTCAGGTGACTGGGTTTACGCTCAAGAATAGGGATTGGAAAACGCTCGATTAGAGTTAGATCGTGCTAGTGTAGTCTTCTTCAGAACATTGAAGAGTCCCCTTCAATCCTGTGCACGTCCTTTCACTAATCCCACCTCACAGTTCTCAGGCGTAGTCGGATATGAATACCCGCTAAAGGTTCCACATGTATGCCCGTAGGTATCCAATAAAATCACAAAGTATATTGCTTAAGTTATGCACATAATGTGCTGTGCGAAACTAGTGTAGTGTCTAATGTTGAGCAATGGCTATAGTCTAAGTTTACTACATGCAAACCTAGTTCTCTATAACCAAGGCTCTGATACCAATCTGTCACAACCCCAAATTCCCACTCGTGGTATCATTCCACGTGGGTGTGACGTGGCCAGAATCACAGCTCAAGGTCATATAGAACACTTCTATATGCGTTCACGAATCCAATATTTGACATAATATGATAATGAAATAGTTTGCAGCGGAATGTAAATAATATTGCAGCGGAAATAAAATAAGTTTAAAACATGCAGCGGAAATACGAATTGTCAGACACTACGTTGTATCAATACATAACATAAATAAATTGTTCCAAATGATAAAACAGGAATGCATGCAGTTCCTATTGCTCGTCCCTTAACATGTGCATTCCTGATATCCATAACCTGCTAGTTACCTGAGAATACAAGTTTGAGAAAAAGTGTCAACACGATGGTTGGTGAGTTCATAGGTTTTGATATACATATAGTAATAGAAAGTGTGTCATGCTGTTTATCATATGTTAGTACCGAGCCCTAGGCTCCGAGTGTCAGTGCGTCACTACCGAACTAGACTTGTTTCTCCTTGCCTCCGCTATGTCTCGTATACATAGCAAGTTAGGTCAGAGTTTGCATGGGTTATGACATCCAGTCAACATAGTGCCCCGTGGGGTTAGTCATTCCCTAATGGATCCATTCAAACCTACCACGTTGTTCGTACATTAACGGTAAGACTTTGTGAGGGCTTGTTACGAGTTCAACACTTAATGTTTGTCCAATAAACCAGCATACACAAAAATGTTTGTACAGTAATAAATGTTTGACTCGATGTAACTAGTATTCTCCCCTATTTAAAAGCGTTTGCAAAAGAGTAAAGAGGGGTCGTAAACTCACCTTAGTGATCAAGAAGGGCAATATGCGTAAGCTCCTGCTCGTAAGACGTGTCGGTCACCGGCGACCTATATCGTATACCGATCGTGAATTTGTGTAAGTGACCGTGCTAGTGCTCGTGTTTGTGCCCGACAACCCTTGGTTGTTCATGTTTGTCCGTGTCGGTCCACAATGACCGTGTTTGCTCGTGTTAGTCCACATTGACCGTGTTTGACTGTGTTGGTCCACAATGACCGTGTTTGACCGTGTTGGTCCACAATGACCGTGTTTGACCGTGTTTGACTAGAGTTGACTAAAGTTGACTGTGTCAAGTCAACGACCCGTTGGTGAACCGTGTGACGGTTGTGAATTGTGTAGCAAATGTGTAAGTGTTCGTCGTGTGCAAGATGCGCATGCCGCGTCTATGGACAACTTACTATTTATAGTAAGTTTCCATTTATGGAAAGTTCACGTAGCATAACGATTTTATAGTTCTAGCATGCTCATTAGTTCTACGAGATCATGTTAACACATAGCACATCATCATACGGATTCACATATGTCGTTTATAACATGTTAGCACATAAAAGTTTCTTAAAATGCAAAGTTTCCATTTTTAGCATACGTGATATCGGAAACCATCTAACTTAGCATCTAATCATCACGTTATAAGATATTAAGTCATCTAGCATGCTCGAATCACCCAACATGTTTACAAATCGGTTTTTGTAAAATAAAGTTACTAAAATAGTAACTTTCTAGTTTTAGCATACAAATAACCATTTAAGCATTCCTAAACCATTCTTATGTCACAATCATTATGATAGCCAATCTAACATCATTTAAACCTATCAACATAATCCAAATCATCATCTTTCAACCTTTCATCAATAAAAGTTACTAAATATAGTAACCATGTTGAAAATGACCATAAATATTATCAAAATCACATTCTAAGTAATCAAATCTTCATATTATCAACCTAATAGCAAATCCACATACATGCATGTTCACCATTTCATCTATAACACCATTTTACAAATAAAAAGTTACTAATAATAGAAAGTTTCATCAAAACCATATTTTAACCATTCTAAACTAAATCAAATCATGTAGTATGCTCCCAATATCATCTATGAACATACCAAAATACTAAAAATCATCCCAACAATCATGGATCATACATGCATGCATCTATATCATCAAAAATCACCATTTTAAGCATAGAGGTTCATACCCATCACTTTAGATCATCACAAAATCCTCATGGATCATCAAGAAATGCATCAAAACTAACAAACCCAGAAGTACAAACTCGTGCATGTGAACCATGAGTGTTTGCATGTGAGTTTTACTCATGCATGTGTGTGTATTGATGTGTAAAACGATGTCTTAGCCACAAGAACTACCTCAAATGCTTCTTGATTGCTAGAATGGTGTTTGAGCAGCTTCTAAGGCTCCTGAGATTGCTGGGTTCGACTGGGAGAGAGAGGTGGTGGTGATGTCAAGCTCCAAGTGTGGTTCCTCAAGCTTCCAATCTTCAAACCTTCAAGTTTGGAGTTTCAAGATCTCTTTAATGGCTGCTAAAGAGAGTTACAGGGGGCTCTGGAGTGTTAATGGCCGAAGGATGGCGTGTGGGTATAAGAAAAATGATGAAAATAGGTAGAATAGGCATAATGGTCTTGGTTTTATAAAGATATTGTCGACTGGACGGCGTTGCGTACCGCGATGGGGGTTCAAAAAGTGCTTCGCGCTACGCGAAGAAATCCGGGGGTCAACTCTTCGCGATGTCTGTCGCGTATCGCGACGAAGCTTCTTGTTGGGCTTCCGCGTACCGCGATGGGCCCTTGGAGAGCCCAATAAGCCTATTTTAATGGGTTTGATCCGTTCGTCGCCGTTTTCACGTTTCCGAACCATCGTTTGGCCTCGTTTGAACTCCCAGGTTCAATGTGTGAGTGTTTCGCGAAGTTTTGAGTGTTGTGCTACACAATGTGCTAGACGTTCACCAACGTTCGTGTGTTTTGACACGTGTGTGCTGTTTGTCGATAATTCCACGAATTATCCTGTTGTGTGTCAGTGTTTGTACCGTCGTGCCACGTGTCACACTGAATTGATCTAATTCCAGTGCCACGTGTACATAAAGAATTTAATTAAATATTTAAATAAAATCAAAGCTGACCTGGAAATTACGGGGTGTCACATATTATCACTGGTATACATTTGTGAGAACATATATTTATTATGCATAAACCATGGGGAAACTGGATGGAAATATAACCAGACTGAACCACAACGTTTATTGCAGTTGAATTAATTATGAAATGAATTTATTCTGGTTTGAATGGCTGGATGTTATTGGTCTGGTCACTAAATATAGTAAAGGACACATGGTCATGGTTTATCGAAATTGTGGTGGGACGGCGGCTGGATAGGTTGTGACCGACTCCTACGTATGCCCTATACATAAACTTATTTTGGTTTATCATGGATGTGTCAGTGATATGATTTAGTGGGGATTTGATTGGGAATTTACAATTGATAAATATAATAAACAAAATAATGAAAGCGCTATTTAAAATAATTACGCGATGGGGAGGACGTGAATATTAATTAAACGGAAATATAATTTCAGAAATATTAACTTAATAATGTATTCACGTGGGTAACGATTCACACGAATATAATTTTTAGGAATAACATACTGAAACGATATTCCATAAATCGTAAATCGAATCGAAATACGATACGAACGATCGATTCGAAAGGTGACGATCTTTAGGAATTCGTTATTGAGTGACGTGTTTAGATTAGATAACCGAAATAATATTTTACGATATTAAGTTAAGAAAAAGAATTTAAAAACGTTTATTGGGAATTACGACCTTAAACGAATTTAAATAAAATCATTTTATAAAACTAATTTATTCTATTTAAATATTTTGTAGTTTAAAATGTAATTTAAGTGAAGACCGAGCAATTTAATAATCGTTAACGCATAAATAAACGTAACCGAGCATGTGGGAATGTCACGGGGTATAAAAGGTAATACCTCTTCCTTCTTCTTCTTCATTTCCCCACCATTTTTCTCTCTCTAAAGAAGCATTCCCGTCACTTTTTTCTCTCTCTAAATTTCAAAAAGCAAACTTCTTTAATTCTTGAACATTTGGAGTGAAATTGGTACCAAATCGTTTCTCCATTCGAGTAGAACACGAAAGTACGAGCCGATCAAGCCAAAGATTAAGATTTGAGGTAAATATATGAATTTATTTGAGTTTTGTTTAGGGTTTTAGCTTGAACGTAAATCACAAGTTCTTCACGTTTAAAAGACTTTTCTGAATCATTGGGCATAGAAAACTTGAAATATAATGAATTAGGGAAACATTAGAGTGTAAGTAATATGGAAAATTAGAGTTTTGGGAAAGAACCTGCAAGTTACGGAAAACTGGGAACGAAGGAATAGAAGATGAACAATTCGAGAAAGCCACAATGGAACTCGAGAACTCTTTTCATTTAAAATTCGAGAAACCCCCTTTTTCCTTTGACCCCAAACTCGAGAACCATTTTATTTTTATTAGAGAACCATATGTTGGACATCAAGGGAATTCGAGAACCATGTTGGAGATAGGTTAAAACTAGAGAACCTATTAATTTAAATACTAAAAATTCGAGATCCCCTTAACGCTACTTCAATAATTCGAGAACCACAATATTAAGCAATAGAATTCAAGAATTACTATTATGGAACTAGAGAACACCATTTGAACTTGAGGAAACATTAATTGATGATTCATCTCAATTCGAGAACAGCATGTGCAGTCGAGAACACCACTTTTCTAGATTAAATAATTCGAGAACACCTAGCTTGGTGTTGATTTAGAACCACTTGGGTTTGGGTGTTGTTGAAAATTTACGTTCTAACGTAAGCTACGTAAACAATTGATAAAAACCTAAATAAACCCTAAAACAAGTGTTTTAAATTATACTTAGTTTTAAAAACATATCAAAGGTTTATAACACCTTCATGATTGATCAAAATAAGAAAATATGATACTTACAAATAAACTAGTCAACTTTATTTAAAGTTGATGAAATATCTTAAGTTAACGAAATATCATCTAAACATTGGGTGAAACATTAAAGGTTATGTTTTTATAACATAATAGTCAGTTAAAAACACTCAAGTGCTAATATCTATTTTTAAGTTCATTAACAGATCATATTCTAAGTATAAAACATATAAACAAGGAATATGATGACATAACAATATACTAGTGTTTAACCTATAACGGTTAAGTGTTAGTGTATTACATCACAATTGTGTGAGACTAAATTAAAATAATGAAGAGTTATAAAAGTTAATTAACTTTAGAGTTAACATAAAAAATCATAGCTCATACTTATAAGTTGCAAATAATATTGAATATACCTCAGGTTGTTGCGTCATTATTGATTCTACAATAGTGAGCGCGTGTTCTATAAATCACCGAACTTAAATATCACTGTGAGTTCTCATAAGCCCTTTTTAAATTACTTTTGCTTTTAAACTCGGGGGTGAAACATGTATACCAAAACGGATATTATTTGGTAGCACATGGGTGATACCTGGATTATCATTATGATATTCTTATTATTGTGATAGTTATTGATTGATGTGGATTATCACTACCTCGTGAGTGATCGTTGATTGAGTTGACTTCGGTCCTCCGTGATAATTAAATTACTAATGTTGAGTTGACTTCGGTCTTCCGTAGTGATTCCACTGTCGATTGAGTTGAGTACGGTCCTCCGTAGTGCATTGTATTATCACTTATACATATTCGGAACTTCGTTGATCGAGTTGACTTCGGTCCTCCACGATAATTCCATTTACCATTGATTGAGTTGACTAAGGTCCTCCGCGGTACATTAAACTAAGATAATTATGATGAATGATGATTGTTGATGATGAATGTTGATTATCTAGTTGATTATCTAATTGATTATCTTTTATGTGTTTGGTTGAGAATGATTGAATATACTTGAATGATTATATGTTATTATTTGAATTATTTGATTGTTGTGGTTGTTGTGTGTGTTGACAATGTTGGATTATCTCACAGGTTCACATGTGTATATTCCTAAAAACTATAAACTTATATAAATACTTAAACATCTTTGGAAAATGAAAATCATATGATTACTCACCTGTCGCACCCCGAGAAATCCCGTCACTTCCGGGGCGCGAGCGGCGGCAGATTGTCAGGATCGCAGTTTCCGGTCACACAACATGCGAGACCTATATGTCTGATTTCGTACGTACATCCAATAATTTGGATAAAACAGTTTAGTAATATCAGAGTTGCGGAAGTAAAATATAAGTTAACAAAACTGTTTAACATTCATAGGTAGCGGAAGCGTTAATTTAAAACAGTTTTCAAAATGTTAAGTAGCAATAGTTGAGGAAGCGATTAAAGTTGTTTAACATTACACAACACATCAAATGATAATCAATGTTTAGTAAACTACGACACTTAAATAGATGCATGCGACTCCAGCCTAGCATCCTATTCCTTGTGCGCGTGCCTTAGTTACCTGAGAAAACATGCGAGTGAAAGGTCAACACAAAGGTTGGTGAGAGCACAGGTTTGTAATCAGCAGTAAACATCAAAATGTTTAAAGTAAGTGTAAGTAGGTCTACTTTTCAATACAATGCAATATCAATTGATAGCTAGTCAATATGTGTTATATCATATGCGGGTTCGCAACCGAAGCTAACATGCTGCCTCCCGCCATATCCATCCAAGATATGGCAAATGTTGTTTGGTCAATTATGCACTGTTCCGACCTCCAGTCGGGGTGGCCATACGGCTCGCAACAGTGGGGCTTATCAGGCCCAAATAGTACTATTCAGAATTACCACGCTAAGCGCCACGCGCTACTAACGGTTCGAGGTGTGTTCAATGAGGACTTATCAGTTTGTGGATGAATGCCACACATATGCATATACGATATTAGCATGTACAAAAGAAACCAAAAATGTGTAAGTTGTTCAAAAGTAGTTTGTATGCAATGTTTTCTCCCCCAAAGGTAGAAAATGTAAAAAGGGGCCGTGAACTCACCTGATAGTAGTTCCGGTATGTGAATGTTCGCGTCTGCGAGAGCTAGCACCTGCTAGTATGCACCTATATCCATATAGGTGTGAGTATGTGTTTTGTGATGTGTTGTAATCCATACAACTCCAAGTGTCGGTGTGCTCAACCGAGTGCATGTGTTAACTAGTGAGACTCGATGAATCGTTGGTGACACGATTGTTGTGTTTATGTGCCTTGATGCACATAAGACACCAAAATGCATTCTATGACTCTAATCACATAAGTTACCCTTTTTAGAAAGTTTCCAATTATAGTAAGTTTTCACAAAATCGAGTTTTTGACAAAATCAAATATCCCAATGTGTTTCCAAACACACTCCAATATGCATTTAACAACATCTAGACATGTCTAACATGTCTAGATTATCACAAATCCAAGATTTGCACATAAAAGTTTCCTTTTATGGCAAGTTCACCAAATCATCATCAAATCGAACCTAGCTTAACCAAAACTCAAATCAAACATTCTAATACTATCAATCAGGAAATCTATAACATCTATTCAACAAATCACCGACAAAATCGTGTACAATGTTCACATGGAGTTGCATGTGGGTTCTCACCCATTGCATGTGCGATCTAACTATAAGAAATCATAAGAAACTACCTTAGGAGCTCCTTGGTGATGAGATTTGATCTGGACAGAGGCTACGAGTATGGATGAAGACTCTCTTGCGTGTTGATGGCCTCCACGATCTCTCTTCGGGTTTTAATGTCTTCAAATCACTCCAAGGATACAAGGATGTGGCTTAGGAAATGCTTGACAGGAGTTTAAGGACTGATTTCAAAGGGTTTAGTCGCTGGAATGATGAGAGAAATCGGAGGAATTGGTGAAGGAACTCGACTGAAATGATATGGGTTGGTTTTAAAGAAAATATGATCTGCATGGCCTTCGCGTACCGCGGAGACCGATCAAAAGTTTTCATCGCGTACCGCGATAGGATTCGGGAGTCTCGACTCCCGGTTTTCTTCGCGTACCGCGAAGCCTTTCGCCGAGGGACCATCGCGTACCGCGATGAGTCCACTTCCTTGTTTTTCGATTGCGTTGATACAATTTCGCTCGTACTCTATTCCTAACATTTATCCAAAGCATCTAATGCTCGTTCAAGCACACAAGTACATGTAGCACATAAGTTTGATTGATCACCAACGTTCGTGAGACTCATGTGTGTTTCGATAATTCCTCGAATTATCTTTGATAGTTTGTGTTCGTGTGTAACGAAGTGTTTGCACGCTTGATTAATCCTAATCAACGTGTAATGCACAATTCAATAACTCCTCGAATTATTGTCTTGTGTTAGTGTTGTGTTTGCCACACTTGGTTTCCAAAACCAATGTGCAATGCAATGTACGATTCGATAGTTCCTCGAACTATCGTTTCGTAGTCGTTTGTGTTCGACTCATCTAATTAACAAAATTAAATGAAATGCAACAAGTATGAATGTGAAATGTAAAGAAAGTAAGAGTTGCAATTTACCTGAAATTGCCGGGTGTCACATCATCCCCTTGTTGAAAGAAATTTCGTCCCGAAATTTGGTTGTTGTTGGTAGTGTTTGAGAAACAAAAATTTTCTGCTTGTCACATCATCCCCTTGTTGAAAGAAATTTCGTCCCGAAATTTATTTGTTGGTGTCGGCGTTCGACGTTGTTTGCTTGAAGAGATGGGGATATTTGCGCATCATCTGATCCTCACGTTCCCACGTGAATTCAGGTCCGCGTTTCGAGTTCCATCGAACTTTGACAATGGGTATCTTGCTCTGTTTGAGTTGTTTGACCTCACGGTCCATGATCTCTACCGGTTCTTCTACGAACCGTAGTTGTTCGTCCACCTGGATCTCATCCAGTGGAACTATAAGTGTTTCGTCAGATAGACACTTTTTCAAGTTCGAGACGTGAAATACATTGTGAACTCCGTCGAGTTCGGCTGGTAAGTTGAGTTGGTATGCCACTGGACCAATCCTCTTCAGGATCTCGAAAGGCCCAATATACCGTGGGTTCAGTTTGCCTCGTTTACCAAAACGAATGACGCCTTTCCATGGCGAAACCTTCAGAAGGACTTTGTCTCCTACCTGAAATTCCAGGGTTTTTCGACGTTTGTCGGCATAGCTCTTTTGACGATCGCGAGCTGCTGCCCTGCGGTTTCTAATTTGCACGATTTTCTCGGTCGTTTCATGCACAAGTTCTGGGCCAGTGAGCTGACTGTCGCCCACCTCCGCCCAACAAATCGGTGATCGGCATTTCCTGCCATAGAGTGCCTCAAAAGGCGCTGCTTTGATGCTTGTATGGTAACTGTTGTTGTAGGAGAAATCCACCAATGGTAAGTGGGTTTCCCAGCTGTTGCCGAAGTCCACTACGCACGCTCGTAGCATATCTTCAAGGGTTTGTATCGTGCGTTCGCTCTGGCCATCAGTTTGTGGGTGGTATGCTGTACTCATATCCAACCGTGTGCCAAGCGATTTTTGTAATGATTTCCAGTAGTTAGAAGTGAATCTGGCGTCTCGATCTGAAATAATGGAGATTGGCACTCCATGTCGCGAGACTACTTCCTTGACATAGATTCTGGCTAGCCTTTCCATTTTTTCATTCTCCTTAATCGCAAGGAAATGTGCTGACTTAGTCAGTCGGTCCACAATTACCCAGATAGTGTCACATCCACTAGGAGTACGGGGTAATTTGGTGATGAAATCCATGGATATCTGTTCCCATTTCCACATGGGGATCTCGGGTTGTGTGAGTAATCCAGAGGGTTTCTAGTACTCGACCTTGACTTTGGCACAAGTCAAGCACTTGCCCACGTAGGTGGCGATGTCGGCTTTCATGTGTGGCAACCAGTAAAGTACCTTCAGATCGTGATACATCTTATCAGATCCTGGGTGAATGGAATACCGGGATTTGTGAGCCTCGTCCATCACAAGGTCTCGTAGGTTCCCGTGATGTGGAACCCAGACGCGTTCCATGAAATACTGTAAGCCATCGGCTTTTTCTGTAAGTTGTTGTTCCATTCCCCTTAGTGATTCAGCTGCTAAATTTTCAGGCTTAAGTGCCTCCACCTGGGCATTACGTATCTGTTCAGGGAGATTGGGAAGGATTGTGAGCTGTAAAGCTCGTACCCTCTTGGGTTTCGAAGTGTTTTTCCGGCTTAAAGCATCGGCCACCGCATTGGCCTTCCCCGGGTGATACTTGATAGCACACTCGTAGTCGTTTAGGAGTTCGAGCCAGCGACGTTGTCGCATGTTCAGTTCCTTCTGCTCGAATATGTGTTGGAGACTCTTATGATCAGTGTATATCGTACACTTTGTACCATACAGGTAGTGTCTCCAGATCTTGAGTGCAAATACCACGGCTCCAAGTTCCAAGTCGTGGGTGGTGTAGTTCTTTTCGTGGACTTTCAGTTGCCGAGAAGCATATGCGATCACCTTTTCCCGCTGCATCAACACACAGCCGAGTCCTTGTATCGAGGCATCACAATATACTACAAAATCATCCGTTCCATCAGGAAGTGATAGGATAGGTGCACTACAGAGCTTCTGCTTGAGAAGTTGGAATGCAGCTTCTTGTTTGTCAGTCCAGAGATACTTCTTGTCCTTATGGGTTAAGGCTGTAAGGGGTTGTGCTATCTTTGAAAATCCTTCGATAAATCGTCGATAATAGCCTGCCATGCCTAGGAATTGTCGCACCTCAGTTGGGGTCTTTGGTGCTTCCCAGTTCTTGATCGCCTCTATCTTAGATTTATCAACATGAATCCCTTGTTCATTCACAACATGACCTAAGAATTGGACTTCTCGAATCCAAAGTCGCATTTTGAGAGTTTAGCGTACAGCTTCTCTTTCCGGAGTAGTTCAAGAGCCAATTGCAGATGCTCTTTGTGTTCTTCCTGGGTTTTGGAGTAGATGAGAATATCATCTATAAAGACAATGATAAACTTGTCGAGGTATGGTTTGCACACTTTATTCATGAGATCCATGAATACTGCGGGTGCGTTTGTCAGCCGAAACGGCATAACCAAGAACTCATAATGGCCATACCGAGTGCGAAAAGCAGTCTTGGGGATATCTTCCTCCTGAATCCTCAACTGATGGTACCCAGATCGCAGATCGATCTTAGAGTAGTAACTCGATCCTTGAAGTTGATCGAACAAATCGTCAATGCGAGGTAAGGGGTAACGGTTTTTGATTGTCACTTTGTTCAACTCACGGTAGTCGATACACATGCGGAACGTGCCATCCTTCTTCTTTACAAATAAGACCGGAGCTCCCCAGGGTGAGAAGCTTGGTCTGATGAAACCCTTGTCCAACAGCTCTTGCTGTTGATTGGACAGTTCCTGCATCTCCGAAGGCGCAAGTCGATATGGTGCTCGTGCGATAGGTGCTGCTCCCGGCACAAGGTCTATGCGGAACTCCACTTGTCGAGGTGGTGGTAGTCCTGGTAGATCCTCAGGGAATACATCGGGATAGTCCCATACGACTGGGATGTCTTCTACTTTCTTCTCCTCTTCAGTCTTGTCGGTGATAAGCGCCAGAATGGCTGTGTATCCCTTTCGTAAGCATTTGTGAGCTTTCATGCACGAGATGATGTTCAGAGGAGTGTCACTCCTTTCGCCCTTGATATCTAGAGTTTCTCCGTCAGGGAGAGGTATGCGCACAACCTTGTCGTGGCAAATGATTTCAGCCTGGTTTTCAGACAACCAATCCATGCCCACTACGACATCAAAACTTCCTAGTGTAACCGGCATGAGGTCGATCTTAAATTTATGACCTGCTAGCTCTAAAGTGCATTCTTTAAGAATGTGCTTAGTCACAATCAATTTACCATCAGCTAGCTCTACTGTATATTCAACATCTAAGGGTGTTGGGGTAATAGTAAGTATCTCACTAAAATCCTTAGATATAAAGCTTTTCTCAGCTCCAGTATCAAACAATACAGAAGCATAATTATCGTTCAAGAGATACGTACCGGTTGCAAGGTTGGGATCTTTTCTGGCCTCCTTTGCTCCAATCACGAAGGCTCGTCCCCACGTGCCATTGTTCCCATTATTGTTGTTCTGTTGGTTGTTGTTGCTGTTTTTCAGGTGTGGGCAGTCCTTCTTGAAGTGCCCTGGCTTTCCACATTCGAAGCAGCCCTTTGGTGCTTCAAGTTGTTGTTGTTGTTGGGGTTGTGGGGTCTTTGCAAGTAGTTCACCCCTGCAGTCCTTAGCTGCATGTCCCCCTTTTCCACAGCGCTGGCATTGAAAGCGGCCACACTGACCCTGTGCATGGTGGAAGTTGCACTTGTGGCATTTGGGGTGTTTTCCGGCATAGCCCCCTTGGTTTTGAGTGGTGGGGATGGGTGGTGCATAAGCTTGGGTCGATCCAAACTTACGCTGCTGTGGTGGTGGTAGAAGAGTGGTTGGTTTATTCAGGGTGTCATCCCACTTTCGTTTGCCCTTGTCGTTAGTTGTGGTCACAGCACCACGAGGTGGCAAGAGTCCTTGTGCGACAGCCGAATCGGTAAGCTTGTGAGTTAGTCGCACGGCTTGTTGCATAGTTATGGGGTCAGCAGAGAGCACCATGCCCTGAATTTGAGGTGGCAGTCCATCAATGTACTTCTCTATATGTTTGAAGGGTGGATTTGCCATCTCCGGGCACAGGTTTGCCAGCTCATAAGATCGAGTTGTGTAAGCCTCAACCTCAGAACCAATCATCTTGTGGTTCCAGAACTCAGTCTCAAGTTTCTGCACCTCACCACGAGGGCAGTACTCGTGGTTCAACATTTGCTTAAAGTTATCCCAGGGTAGAGCGTTGGCTGCATCAAGCCCTAGGTTCTGAACGTTGGCATTCCACCAAGTGAGGGCAGCTCCCTCGAATGTCCCTGCAGCGAACTTGACCCGGTCCTCGTTCCTGCAGTTGCTCATGGCAAAGGCTGATTCTGCCTTTTCGATCCAGCGTAACAGTCCAACGGCTCCCTCAATGCCACTGAATGAATAGGGTTTGCAATCCAGAAACATCTTGAATGTGCAGAGGGGTGGGTTAGGATTTGCTCCTTGGTTCAGTAGGTTTTGGTTACGGGCAGCTTCCCGTGCAGCAAGTACCTCCTCAACCCGTTCGTTGATGAGGGCGTTCAGTTCAGCTTGAGTCAGGTTGATGTTTCCACGTCCTCCCGCGTTCCTGCGTCCTCCACGTCTTCCAGCCATGATCTTCATAGCAAGAATGAGTGTTAGTGTTTGTCCAGTGACCAACGTAGTGTGTGTGCGGTAGGTACTGAAGAAAAACATGTAGATCTATCGGCTCCTCCCCGTCATGTGCAGCCACATGCGGTGTCGATGATGGTACCATTTGTTACGGTGCGTGAAATAAGTGTGTGTGTACAATCATGTATGCCAGTATCACAATACTAAGCACTAGGTGTTGTGTGGAGACTAGTGGTTATAGACTAAGTTCACTAAATGCAAACCTAATTCGCAATAACCGGAGTCTCTGATACCAATCTGTCGCACCCCGAGAAATCCCGTCCCTTCCGGGGCGCGAGCGGCGGCAGATTGTCAGGATCGCAGTCTCCGGTCACACAACATGCGAGACCTATATGTCTGATTTCGTACGTACATCCTATAATTTGGGTAAAACAGTTTAGTAATATCAGAGTTGCGGAAGTAAAATATAAGTTAACAAAACAGTTTAACATTCATAGGTAGCGGAAGCGTTAATTTAAAACAGTTTTCAAAATGTTAAGTAGGAATAGTTGCGGAAGCGATTAAAGTTGTTTCACATTACACAACACATCAAATGATAATCAATGTTTAGTAAACTACGACACTTAAATAGATGCATGCGACTCCAGCCTAGCATCCTATTCCTTGTGCGCGTGCCTTAGTTACCTGAGAAAACATGCGAGTGAAAGGTCAACACAAAGGTTGGTGAGAGCACAGGTTTGTAATCAGCAGTAAACATCAAAATGTTTAAAGTAAGTGTAAGTAGGTCTACTTTTCAATACAATGCAATATCAATTGATAGCTAGTCAATATGTGTTATATCATACGCGGGTTCGCAACCGAAGCTAACATGCTGCCTCCCGCCATATCCATCCAAGATATGGCAAATGTTGTTTGGTCAATTATGCACTGTTCCGACCTCCAGTCGGGGTGGCCATACGGCTCGCAACAGTGGGGCTTGTCAGGCCCAAATAGTACTATTCAGAATTACCATGCTAAGCGCCACGCGCTACTAACGGTTCGAGGTGTGTTTAATGAGGACTTATCAGTTTGTGGATGAATGCCACACATATGCATATACGATATTAGCATGTACAAAAGAAACCAAAAATGTGTAAGTTGTTCAAAAGTAGTTTGTATGCAATGTTTTCTCCCCCAAAGGTAGAAAATGTAAAAAGGGGTCGTGAACTCACCTGATAGTAGTTCCGGTATGTGAATGTTCGCGTCTGCGAGAGCTAGCACCTGCTAGTATGCACCTATATCCATATAGGTGTGAGTATGTGTTTTGTGATGTGTTGTAATCCATACAACTCCAAGTGTCGGTGTGCTCAACCGAGTGCATGTGTTAACTAGTGAGACTCGATGAATCGTTGGTGACACGATTGTTGTGTTTATGTGCCTTGATGCACATAAGACACCAAAATGCATCCTATGACTCTAATCACATAAGTTACCCTTTTTAGAAAGTTTCCAATTATAGTAAGTTTTCACAAAATCGAGTTTTTGACAAAATCAAATATCCCAATGTGTTTCTAAACACTCCAATATGCATGTAACAACATCTAGACATGTCTAACATGTCTAACATGTCTAGATTATCACAAATCCAAGATTTGCACATAAAAGTTTCCTTTTATGGCAAGTTCACCAAATCATCATCAAATCGAACCTAGCTTAACCAAAACTCAAATCAAACATTCTAATACTATCAATCAGGAAATCTATAACATCTATTCAACAAATCACCGACAAAATCGTGTACAATGTTAACATGGAGTTGCATGTGGGTTCTCACCCATTGCATGTGCGATCTAACTATAAGAAATCATAAGAAACTACCTTAGGAGCTCCTTGGTGATGAGATTTGATCTGTACAGAGGCTACGAGTATGGATGAAGACTCTCTTGCGTGTTGATGGCCTCCACGATCTCTCTTTGGGTTTTAATGTCTTCAAATCACTCCAAGGATACAAGGATGTGGCTTAGGAAATGCTTGACAGGAGTTTAAGGACTGATTTCAAAGGGTTTAGTCGCTGGAATGATGAGAGAAATCGGAGGAATTGGTGAAGGAACTCGACTGAAATGATATGGGTTGGTTTTAAAGAAAATCTGATCTGCATGGCCTTCGCGTACCGCGGAGACCGATCAAAAGTTTTCATCGCGTACCGCGATAGGATTCGGGAGTCTCGACTCCCGGTTTTCTTCGCGTACCGCGAAGCCTTTCGCCGAGGGACCATCGCGTACCGCGATGAGTCCACTTCCTTATTTTTCGATTGCGTTGATACAATTTGGCTCGTACTCGATTCCTAACATTTATCCAAAGCATCTAATGCTCGTTCAAGCACACAAATACATGTAGCACATAAGTTTGATTGATCACCAACATTCGTGAGACTCGTGTGTGTTTCGATAATTCCTCGAATTATCTTTGATAGTTTGTGTTCGTGTGTAACGAAGTGTTTGCACGCTTGATTAATCCTAATCAACGTGTAATGCACAATTCAATAACTCCTCGAATTATTGTCTTGTGTTAGTGTTGTGTTTGCCACACTTGGTTTCCAAAACCAATGTGCAATGCAATGTACGATTCGATAGTTCCTCGAACTATCGTTTCGTAGTCGTTTGTGTTCGACTCATCTAATTAACAAAATTAAATGAAATGCAACAAGTATGAATGTGAAATGTAAAGAAAGTAAGAGTTGCAATTTACCTGAAATTGCCGGGTGTCACATCACCAACTACTTCGTAGTTGACACTTGATTTTCTACATGTTTCAGGAACGAAAAAAAGTAGGCTCAGAAGGATAACTTCACATCTTTTGGACATCATCACTTAGGGTCTCGGACTTAGCTAAAATTAACTGGATTACTGAAGACTAGTGTTTAGCTAATTTAGCTAATCTTTTGTGTAAATGATTGTACTTGAATCATGATGAGCATGATTTTTGTGTAATTAACTTATTTGATTTAACTGATATGTGATGATACATTTAGATGCCCACGAGCTTATGAACAATCTATACATCCCTTGTGGCATCCCGACATTTCTGCCATCGGTCGGGGTGTTACGTATGCTTGGATCGGGTCTTGTAGGGTCGGTTCATACTTAATTCGTGTTGTAATCCATAAACCTAAACTTAGCAGCCACCACAATAGTTGCTGTAGGCTCGCCAGTGGGTTGAGATCACCACCTTTGTGCAACCAACAAGTCCCTAACCACCGTGAACCACTATCCATCTGTTGGTATCCATTCAATCTCCTCTTCTGACCACCTCCTTCACAAGAATCTTCCAAAATTGCACTCATAACAACAAGAACCCTAAAGATATTGTCATGCATGTATAAATTGAAGGTTGCCAAGTAATTCTTACCATTTGTTTTTGGCTGGAGTGTGAGAACCCGCAGGAACAACCTTGTTCCGTCTCTAGTACAACCACAGGGGCTGTAGGCCGACCACAAGCCGCTGCCATCCTTGCATGTGTGTCTTTCACGGATCCCTAGATTTTTCGTCCCTGCATTTCACTATACAGGCCCTTTTTCCATCATTCGACTCTTGCAAACCGACCGTCACAGGCCTTGGTTCTTCTCAGCGGCGGTTAGGGTAAAACCTTAGTTGATAATAACCTTCTCGCACGAATTTCCCCCATTTTGTGTCAAAACCTCCCCAACACGCAGCAAGGAATGTTGTAGAGCTCAAAGAGAGGAGTTCGGGGATGCGATTACTTTTCCTCGTTGCCGTGAGTCGCCCTTGCTCCGCCGTGCTCTGCCTCAAACTCCACCGTGTTCCTCCTCATATCCATCACTGGAGCTTTCCTTTTCTCTGCTGAGCCTTCGAGCGGCTGTACATGTTAGGAAATTTTTGTAATAGATTGCTTTTCAAAATGTATAAGTTTATATAGGTTTTGCCAAGGTTCGTCTGGCCCATGAACCTAGCCAAGGTTTTGTATGGGTTCGGCGAACCTAGGGTTGTCTTGTACTGGTTCGTCCAGCGAACCTCAAGGTTCGGCTGGCGAACCTATGGGTTCGGCTAGGTTCGACTGAATGTAATGTATATATAGCATGTTTGTCTATCAGTTTTTTAGTTTTGTGTGTGTGAGACAGATTTGTTAGAGAGAGTTTCTGTGTGTGAGAGCTTTGAACTGTGTGTTCAAATTTCATTGTAATCTGTTTGATTTGATCAATGAAATGATGTGTTTATATAAATGATTGTATATCTTTTATTCATATAGATCAATTCTAGATTCCGCATAGATTTTATTGTTAATAGGATTCCGTTGATCGATCGAGAGCTAATCTATAGTGTTATCAGAGCCAAGGAGGAGTTTTATACAAGCATTTTGAAGATTATTCAATCATTTTGGAGATAAAGAGATCAAAAGATGAATTAAAATTCAGAGATTTGTGGCTGAAATCTGTGGATTTTGAAGGTTTCTTCTTGAAATTTTGAAGGTTTTCCCTCCAAAATTTTCAAATTCTAAAGACAGGTTTGTGAGTCGAACCTTGGTATAGCTCAGGTGTTGTTTGAAGCAGAGGTTCGCTGTTAAAAGTGATTTTTGTTGAGGTTCGTGTAGAGATTTTGAAGTGGTTCGTCTCAAGGTTTGTCTACTGCAGAGGTTCGTTTGATTAGGGTTTGTTTGACTAAGGTTCGCTGGTCAAAGTTCTATTGAAAAGGTTCGTTGGTCAAGGTTTGTTTCAAGGTTCGTTGGATAAGGTTTGTGAGGTCAAGGTTTGTCGCGGGTTCGTGAGATAAGGTTCGTGAGGATTAAGGTTTGGAGAAGGTTCGCCTGTCATTTAGGTTCGTGAAGTTAAAATCTAAGTGGAGGTTCGCTAATAAAAATTCAGAATCTTGGCTGGTAAGTTTGTAGCTGTTACTAGTCAAAATTCTTAGATACACAGTATTTTGATTAGTGAAACTGAGTCAGGAAGCACAAATAAAGTTCCAAAACTACTTGATTTGACCGATTATGAGAACTGGAAAGGTCGGTTTGAGACACATCTCAATGGAATTGACACAAATCTTTGGGAAAGAATCTTGTCACCCTATGAAAGACCAAAGGTGGTGGGAACAGATTTGGATCAAACTCTTGATATATTAGATGTTGACCAAAGAAAGAAATATGATTTTGAAAAGAAAGCATATTGGATGTTGAGTCAAGCAATTCCTAATCAGATACTTCATCAATTTGATGAACATAAAACTTCATATGGTTTATGGAATGCGTTAACAGCAAGAATTGAGGGAAACACCAAACTTAAGAAGATGAAAGCCACTGATTTACGCAAAGAGTTTGAAAATTTCAATTATATTGGCAATGAGAGTCTTGAAGCTTTAATAACCAGATATAAGCATTTGTTGACTGAAGTTAGAAAGCATGGAATTGAGTATACTGAAGATTAGAAAATAGATTGTTTTGCAGATGCTTTGCCTGAAAGATGGAATTCATTGGTGTTAATTTTGAGAGAATCTACCGGGAATGACATTGGTTGAGTTTATACAAAAGTTAGAAGAATAGGAAATGAAAGATAAGAGAAAAGCAAGAAGAGTTAATGTAACTTATGATCCTTCACTATATGGTGCATCTATGGTTACACCTCCTGTTTCTTCTGCAAAGATTCAAACAACCTTTGTTTCAAGTACTTCTGATTGTACTTCTGTACCATCTGCATCTGCTAGTTCAAGTTCATCTTATTCTGTGAATGAGAAGACATCTGATCCTACAACAACTCCAGTTCAATTGAATACAACAAATTGGGGAAAAGTAACTGTGAAGGCAGTTAGAGATCATATGTCGATCTTCTCATGCGTGGTCAGTGCGTATGATAAACACATAACTGGAAAGATTGAAAATTCAAACCTTGCTTTTGAAGACTATGAGCAGATTGATGATGATGAGATGGAGCTGATTGATACTCAATGGGCTTTAGCAAGTGCAATTAGAAGAATCAACAGATATGAGAAGAAAACTGGAAAGAAGTTCCCTTTTGATTGAAACACAAAGTTTGGATTTAATCCAAATGCCACACAATGTTACAATTGTGGTGAGTTGGGTCATTTTGCTTGAGAGTGTAAATATCCAAAGAAGCAAGGAAACTTGAATCCTTTCAAGCCTAATGAAGCTTATCTAAAGAAGAAGGAAAAGCCTGAAGAATCAACAAAAGCTTTAGTCAGTCAAGCAGATGAAGGGTATGACTGGGGAAAGCAATATGATGATTTAATGGGTGCATTCATGGCTTCTCTGGAAGAAGAAACAAGCAAAGGCAAAGAAAAAGTTGAAGAGGTAAATGATGATCTTTTAGAGATCATTGATAAATTGAAAGAAATGAATGATCAATTGACTGCTGAACTGGTCGAGTGCACTGAAGCTAACAAGAAGTTGATTTCAAGAGAAAAAGCTTTTCATAAAAATATCATTGATTTAGGAAAAGAAAATGAAAAATTAAAAATTAAAGTTTTGCAAATTAATCATGCAGTTTCTGTGCATCTCGAGTCAGTGCAAAAGTTGAAAGTTGAATTGTCAGCAGCAAGAGCAGAAGTAGAAATGAACAAGAGCAAGCTAGAGAATTATCAGAATTCTCAATATGTTATCGACTACTTAGCTCCCATGCAAAGATCATTGAATGATACTACTGGCTTGGGTTTTCATGATGTACCACCTCCTTCAAGCTATGTTCCTAGACCACAAATTGATCCGAATTTGGAAGTTCATCCAGTTTCTTTGAATGAACGTGAGTCTGTACAAGTTGTTGAAGATGCTGGAGGTTCATCTTCTGATGAAAGGGTGTCATTTGACAGTGATGCTCCAATCATTGAAGATATCACTGAATCAGAATATTTATCTGATATTTTGAGACAAAATGGCTACCAAGTTAAAAATGTTGACAAAAAGAGTTTGAAATCTCAGAAGTCAAAAGCTGAGATAAAACAAGTTTCCAAACCAGTAATTAAAGCCAAACCAACCACTAATTTTAAACCAATCGTGTATGTAAACTCATCTACTACACATCAAGGAGAGTCTAGTGGAAATTTTCGAAAGAAAAATGTGGTTTCTAAACAGGTTGAAAAAGTGGATTTTTTCTTTGACAGGTTTGGGGTTGGACATAAAGACAAATCAAAGAATTTTCAAAATCAAGTGAGTAATTCAAAGATAAAATCAACTGGTTTGAGAACTAGACTATCATCTGCAAAGGTTGTTTTAAAACCTTTCAGTTCATCAAAATATTATGATGAACCAACACCAAAGAATGATTTGAAAGATAGAAAATGTTACCGATGTGGTAATTTTGGTCATTTGATTGCTAATTGTGATATGAATTTCAGTTCAACAGATTGTAGCAGTTTTAAGTCATTTTCACCAAGAGAAACACCAAAGTGTTTTACTTGTTATGGTAAAGGACATATTTCTGCTAATTGTCCAAATAACAAAATCAGGAAGAGTTCTGATGAGGAGAGTTGGGTGAATGGTTCAGGTGGAAGTCCTAGGAGAATTAGACCTAGTTAAGATGAGATGAGAGTTCTTCGAAAATTTAATCCTGATTGATTTTGGGTGAAACAAGAAAATAATCAGAATAAATGAGTTTTTGATAACAAAAGAAATGTTAAAAAGATTGTGAAAATTGTGACATCATCTGATGATGATTCTTTTGAAAATGTATCTTCAAAATTATTTTCAAAACAACATTTTAAATCAAAATCATTTTGGAAACTTAAAAACAGGTCAGGTGATTAAGTTTCTGGGAAAGAGGATGATAACAATGATGATGGGTATTTGAGTAGGTCATCACAAAAGAATGGAAGGGGTCCATTCCGGGAGACTCGACGCCGAAATGGCGGGGGTCATCCCTATTGAATACTGATAGGTTGTTTTAATTTATTGTGCAGGTTGCATCGATGGGCCATATCAATAATCGTTGGATTGTTGATAGTGGATGTTCCCGGCATATGACTGGAGAGTTGAGTTTGTAGAGAGATTCCAAGTTGGTGAAAGGTAATTATGTGAACTTTGCAGGAGACAAAGGAGGTCAAATTATAGAGTTTGGTAGTTTGACAAATGAAATGGTTTCATTTGATAATGTTAATTTCTGTAAAGAATTAACTAATAATTTGTTGAGTGTTTCACAGATTTGTGATAAAGGTTACAAAGTGATGTTCGACAAAGACAGGTGTTATGTACTCAAGCAAGGATTTCAGATTTCTGAGGAGTGGATTTTGATGACAGCTGATCGGAGCAAGGATTTGTACGTGCTTGACATGGCAAAGGCGGAGATGGTGAATAAAGTGGAAACATGTCTAGTTTCTAAAGCTACTGAGCAAAATACACATTCATGGCATAGGCGAATGGGACATATTCATATTCGGAAGATGAATCATCTTGTGCATAATCATTTAGTTGAGGGTCTATCGGTTAAACATTTTAAACTTCTGGATGTGTGTGCATCATGTAAAAAGGGTAAACAAAAAATGAAGTCTCATAAAACAAAGAAACTATTTTCTATTGATATGCCACCTGAACTTTTTCACATGGATTTGTTTGGACCAATCAATGTGAAAAGTATAGGTGGTAAATCTTATTGTTTGGTTGTGACTGATGACTTTTCAAGATTTCATGGGTCATGTTTTTAAAGCATAAATCACAAACTTATGAAAATTTTGTGTTGTTGATCAATAGGTTGGAGACATTGTATAAGTTGAGAGTGAGACGCGTACGATCGGATAATGGGACTGAGTTTAAGAATCACCAAATGGAGGAATTTTTTAATTCCAAGGCATTCAGTAGCAGTTCAGTGCACCTATGAGCCTCAGATAAATGGTGTAGCTGAAAGAAAGAACATGACTTTGATTGAGTCTGCGAAAACAATGCTAGCTGATTCTAAACTTCCCATTACTTTTTGGAGTGCAGCTGTGGCTATAGCTTGTTTTACTCTTAATAGATATTTGATTGTTAAAAGACATAATAAAACTTGTTATGAATTGCTTCAGAATCGACAGCCTAATTTGGAACACTTGGAACCTTTTGGGGCTCCTTGTACCATGCTAAAGAAAGATTCAAAATTCAATTCTAAAGTTGAAGAGGGTTTCTTTCTTGGCTACATTCTTCCTAACAAACATGTGTTTAATAAACGTACGGGTGTTGTGGAATTATGGTATCATGTGGATGTTCAACGACATACACCTATACCAGACGGAAAGGGACCATATTGGCTTTTGATTACAATAAATTGTTTGAGTCTTTTAATATGACTTCAATTGTTTCTGATGATGAAATAACCTTACAAATGTTATATGATTTGCCGAATTTTGAAGAACAAGGTATTTCTCATCATTCTGAGGATGGTATTACTACACCACATGAGGAAGGCATTTCAAAAGTAATTAATGATGATTGGTCATATGATGATGATAATGATGTTTTTGAAGATGCTATTTCTCATGATCAAGACACTGATCTGAATATTACAAATCTGGATCATAATGTGGGTGTACCGCAAGTGTCTGTCACACGTGTTCATGTTAATCATCTGATTGCTTAGATCATAGGAGATCCAACTGCAGGAGTACAGACATGAAATCAAGTCACAAATGAGGAGAGTTTGTATGTAGAGTTAGAGAGAACTCATGGTAGTCAAGAGCTTTGGATGCATTCGGCATTTATTTCACAAATAGAGCCAAAGACTATTACTGAAGCTTTACTTGAGCTTGCCTGGGTGGAGGCGATGCAAGAAGAATTGAATCAGTTTCAAAAGTTTGGAGTTAGGCATTTAGTTGATTTTCCAAAAGGAGAGAAAAAGATTGGTACTAGATGGGTACTGAGATGTAAACGAGATGACAGAGGCGTAATTGTCGCAAACAAAGCTCGTTTAGTGGTGTAGGGTTTGAACAAGTTGAAGGAATTGATTAAGATGAAGATTTTTGCACGTGTGGCGCGACTGGAAGCAATTAGACTTTTTCTTGCTTTTGCTGCTCACAAATAGTTCAAACTTTTACAGTTGGATGTAAAATCAGCATTTTTGTATGGTTCTTTGAAGGAAACAGTGTATGTTTGTCAGCCACCGGGATTTGAGGATCCTATCCATCGGGATCAGGTTTACCTTTTGAACAAAGCACTGTATGGTCTTCATCAGGCTCCGCGTGCCTGGTATGAGACAGTCGCACCCCGGCCTTCCCAAAGGGCGCGATTGGACTGTCAGGATCGCAGTCTCCGGTCACACAGTTGCGAGACCTACATGTATGGTTTCATACGTACATCCAATAACTTGGATAAAATAGTTTTGTAAAAGACAGAATTGCGGAAGTAAAGTATAAGATAACAAAACAGATTAATGTTCATAATTTGCGGAAGCGTTGTTAAGACAGGTTTCAAAACAAAACAAAACAAAGTAATAGTTTGCGGAAGCGATTAAAGATGTTTAATAATACATAACATAATAAATTGATAGATTTTCTCAAACTATTCTAAGACACTAAAGCTGATGCATGGGACTCCATCCTAGCATCCTATCCATGTGTGTGTGTCTTAGTTACCTGAGAAAACATGCGAGTAAAAGGGTCAACACAAAGGTTGGTGAGAGCACATGTTTTTCATATGTAGTAAACATCCAATGTTTAAAGTGAGAGTTGTAATTTACATATCATTACAATGCATTATCGATTAACAGCTAGTCAATACAGTTATATTATATGCGGGTTCGTACCGAAGCTGACAGTTGTGCCTCCGACCATGTCCATCACAAGACAATGGAAAAATGTTGGTCAATATTGCACCCATTTAGACTTCCAGTCTGGTTGGCCTCCTAGGCGCGATGTGTGGGGCTTGTCAGGTCCAAATAGTACTATTCAAGATTACCACGCTAGGCGTTACGCGCTACTAACGGTCCGTGGAGTATCGCGAGGACTTTTAGTTGTGATGTGGTCCACACATATACATATAGAGATAAAGCATGTCCATATGTAAATAAAATGAGTTGTTGTTCAAAACAGTTGTAATGCAGTGTTTTCTCCCCCAAAGGTTACAAAAGTAAAAAGGGGCCGTGAACTCACCTGTTAAAGTAGTTTCAGTGTGTAAGTGTTTGCGTCTGCGAATGCTAGCACCGGCTAGTATGCACCTATAATCATATAGGTGTGAGCATGTGTTTTGTGGAGTGTTGTATCTCATACAACTCCAAGTGTCGGTATGTTCAACCGAGTGTGTGTGTGTTGACTAGTGAGACTCGGTGATCGTTGGTGACACGTTTGTTGTGTTAAGTTGTCTTAATGCAAGTAAGACACCAAAATGCATCCTATGACTCAATTCATAATGTTTTCACAAAAGCAAGTTTTGAAAATTATATTGTTCTTGTTTCGGGAAACTTTCTATATTTCGAAAGTTTCTATTTTTGGAATGTATGGTTATGAAATCCCATTTCATAAAATCAATACTATAGTATGTTTGTAAAAACTTATGTAAACACTTTGAAATATGTTGTTTGTGCATAAATTAGCATTTATGCCATTTTACCCAAATGAAGTTTCCTAAAATTGTAAGTACTTGTTTAAAAGCTCGTTTTCACTAATCAAGGTTTCCAGTCATGCTAAAAATCATTTCTAAACATATTTCAACAATCAAAGTTCATCAAAACATTCGTAAACATCAAAAGGCCTCTTTTGATTTACAAAAGTTTCCTTATTTAGTAAGTTTCCACAAAGTCATGTTTTTGACAAAACTAAATAATCAAATTGTTTCTAAACATTCCAATAATCAAATGTCTTACATGTCTAGATCGTCACAAATATAAGACATGCAACATAAAAGTTTCCTTTTATGGCAAGTTTACCTAAATCATTATCAAATCAACAATAACTCAACCAAACTCAAATCAAATCAATCCTATACTATAAAATCAGTAGATTCAAATCAATATCACACGAAATCACCAACAAATTCGTGCACAATAGCCACTGGAGTTGCATGTGTTCAAACACATTTGCATGTGTGTTTTTACATCATGCATGTACGATCTAACGCTAGATAAACATATAAAATTACCTTAGATGCTAAAATCCACTGAGATTGGGTAGGAACAACTTCTGATGATGAAGATTTAGTGGTTGGTGATTGCTTCAAGCTTCTTGGTTCCTTCCTCAAGCTCCAAGAACTCCAAATGGTCAACCAATGCAAGGAATAGCTCCAAGGATGTTACCAGGGGGATTTGGGATTGATATCAGTGGGTTTTGGTCGAGAATAGACGAGGTTGTTCGAAGAAATTGTGAGAGAACTGAATAGGAAGTGAATTGGGTTGATTTTAAAAAAAATTTGATCTGCATGGGCTTCGCGTACCACCGAGGAATTCGAGGTCCAGGACCCCCGCTTTTGCTTCGCGTGCCACCAAGCCCTTCGCCAAGGGGCCTTGGCGTACCGCGATGGGTCCATTTTTGAGCTTTTCTATTCCAATGATTCGATTTCGCTCGTGATCGATTCCTAATGATTATCTTAAGCATCTAATACACATTTAGCACATTATCATATAATAGCACATAAGTTGTTTAATCACCAATGTTCGTGAGACTCGTGTGTGTGTTTTGATAATTCCTCGAATTATCGGTGATAGTTAGTGTTCATGTTTAACGGAATGTTTGCATGCTTGATTAATCCAAATCAACGTGTAATGCACAATTCAATAATTCCCTGAAATATTGTTTCGTGTTTGTGTTTGTCACACTTGGTTTCCAAAACCAATGTGTAATGTATGATTCGATAGTTCTTCGAACTATCGTTTCGCAGATGTTTGTGTTCGACTCATCTAATTAAACATAATTAAATGAAATGCAACACGTATGAATGTGAAATGTAAAGTTGTAAGAGTTGCAATTTACCTGAAATTGCCGGGTGTCACAGAGACGTTATCGACTCATCTTATTGAACACGGGTTTAATAGGGGTCAGATTGACAAAACTTTGTTCTTTCGGGAAAAGGGCAAGGATATTCTTCTTGTTCAGATCTATGTAGATGATATCATTTTTGGATCTACCGATGGACAAATGTGTTTGGAGTTCAAAAGGGTGATGATTGATAAATTTGAGATGAGTGAAATGTCATATATCAAATTTTTTCTGGGCTTACAGATTGATCAAACTGATAATGGCAGTTTCATTCTTCAGACAAAGTATATTCAAGATGTGCTAAAATGGTTTAGCATGCTTGATTCAAAACCAATTTCCATGCCTATTTAGCCCAATCACGGGATTGAGCCTGATCTTAATGTGGAGTTGATTGATCATATCCTTTATCGTGGAATTATTGGAAGTTTGATGTATCTGACTGCCTCACGACCAGATATTGTATTTGCTACAAGTATCTGTGCAAGATATCAATCAAAACCTAAAGTGTCACATCTGATTGCAGTCAAGAGAATAATTCGTTATCTGAAGGGTACACTAGACACTAGTTTTTGGTATCCTAAGGATGATAACTTTCCCTTCAATGCCTACAGTGACTCCGATTATGGAGGATGTAAGACATATGCAAAATCCACAACTGGGGGTGCACAATTTTTGGGGGAACGTTTAGTTTCTTGGCAGTGTAAAAGGCAAACATCTGTGGCTACTTCAACTTGTGAGGCTGAGTATGTTGCTGCTGCTAGTTGTTGTTCAGAAGTCTTGTGGATACAACAACAGATGAGAGACTATGGTTTGAATTATCTTACGACCCCAATTCATGTTGATAATGAGGCTGCTATTGCTATAACAAAGAATCCAGTGTATCATTCACATTCTAAACATATTGATATTATGTTTCATTTCATACGCGATTGTGACAAAAAGAAACTTAATGATGTGGTGAAGATACATACAAATGAGCAACGAGCAGACCTTCTCACCAAGACTTTTGATAAAATCGTTTTGAGTATTTGCTTAAATTAAATGGCATTCGGGTCATGGGTGAGGTCATTTCAAATCAACTTCCTTAATAATCAACTTTTATTGACTGGACATTAGATAATTTTTGTTGTTTTGTGTTTTAGTTTTTAGGGGGAGAAAATTTTGAAAACTCAAAAGCATTTGAAAGATCATAAACACAAAAATTTAAAAAAAATTAATTAAAATTCTGAGAAATTGATTCGATCAAATGAGAAATGATAGTACATTGTAGCAGTTGGAAGCACATCTGTATCATACAAGAGTTTAAACATAAAGAGCATTTACAATTACTTAGTATGATGTGTTGGTAGGTTTATAACTTAGTTGAGATAACATTTGATAAAATTTTGATTATACTTTGCAGGAAACAGATGCTTAGAATACAGTGCTTAGCTTTGTCTTGAATGAGTGGTGGTTAATTTACAATATGTTTCTTGAAAAAATTTATTAATTTGCTAGTTTTGATCATGTTTTCAATTTTAAAAGAAATTCTAATTTTTTTTCTTTTGTTTTAGTTTAAGGCTGAAACATTCTTTGCGTATACTTATGTATCAACCTGATTGTTATAGCTTTAAACAATTTAAATTTGTTTTTTCGGTTTGATTAGGATTTAGACAATCTATGCGTATATAAGAATATCAATCTGATTGTTAAATGCTTAATCTTAAATTATTGTTTCGTTCATTTTCTGGATCATCTGAGCATACGAAAGTATCAACCTTGATTCCAAGTTTTTGAACAATTTCAATTTGTTTTACATTTTTTTGTTTTTCAAAAGAAATTCTATTTTGTTTTTACATGATCAAGCTAGTTAAAATTGAAGTAAATTGTGTCAAGGACATTATTGTTTATTTAATTATACACAAAACGGGGATGTGTTCAAGTAAATGGAGAACATAAAGTATTTGATGATTTTGTTTCATTTGATATCTTAACTAAGTGATTAAATTTAAAGAGGATTTATATACTGACAATCATATTTGAATTGTAATTTGCTGATAAATATATTCATTAATTCAATCAGGTGTGTTGATAATTGTAATACAATATGATCTCATTTTGGATCTTTCTCAAACAAAAATATGTGTTTGTTTTAGTTAGTTTTATATTTTATAGTAAGGTTCATTACATTTGTAGTGTGTTTATTCTAAAATTTGAAAAAATACAAAAAGATTTTTGGTTTTATCTAATGTTAAATCAATAATTTTTGATTATTTGTTTTGACTCTGAAACATTAAACATTGGTTTGTTTTAAATTTTTAAATAAAATTGAATTTAAAAAAGGTTTGCTTGGAGGTTCGCCTGATAGGTTTGAGAGTGGGTTCGTTTGATAGGTTCGTCCAATAGGTTTTTGGACAGGTTCGTTCAACAGGTTTGGTTGAAGGTTCGCTTGATAGGTTTTTGAACAGGTTCGTGCATCAGGTCTGGTCAAAGGTTCGTTCAATAGGTTTGGTCAAAGGTTTGTTAATAAGGTTTGTTCACATGTTCGTATAAATACAGACGTTCGTGAACAAGCTTCGTCACTTTCATCAGAACCACTTTCACGAATCTTCTAGCTTGATTTTGATTTTTTCGATTTTGGATCATTTAGTATAATTGCCATACATCACTATTTTCGATATTGTATTGTGAGTCTAATTTGGTAAACAAATTTGAATTTGACCGGCTAAATTTGTAGATATTTCGAATTTTAGATCTAGATAGTTGAACTTGTTATTTTGGATTAAAATCTGTTTAAATCTGAATTTGATGGAAATTGTTTTCATAATGTTGTTCATCTGTGAATGGCGAACCTTTGGTATAAGTTGTTTGATCTAATTCATAGATTTGAAATTTTGATTTTAAAATGGCACAAGTTCGTATAAATGGACACACGTTTGCTAGTTTGAAAATGTTCGTTTGAACTTAAAAGGTTCGGGCCGAACCTCTTCACATTATTGAACCGAACCTCATATGGTCAAGGGTTCGTTTGACCATTAGGTTCGCAGTAATTTTGAGGTTCGTTCATTTATATGTACATGTGATTTAAATAGATTTGTCTTGTATCGAGGTTCGTCTATTCTAGGTTCGGCACAGTGAGGGTTCGCTGGTTTCCATACTTAGAATTTTTTTTTTAATTTTTTTGAATTTTGAATTTTTTATTTTTTTAATTGTTATTTGTTCTGATTGTAGAAATAGCAACTCTGGCCTTTGGAGATAAACACAATCTGTGTGCGTATTTAGATCCGACTACAAAGAATGGCAAGTAGTTCCGTCCGATGATCAAGTTTTTGAGATGTTCGAGGATTTATTATGCTATATCCAACTCATGTCACATATACAGATCACACATTCAGAGTTTCTGGGAGTCACCTAGGTTGATTACAATTGATGATACTTATGTAATTGAGGCTAATGTGCTTGGACAAGCCATTAGAGTTTCTGAAGCTGATATCAGGAGGGAATTACAGTTTGGAGGTGAACCTGCAGGAATGACTATGATTCCTAAGAGGTGTATTAAAGGTTGTTTTATGAGGATTAGATATTTTGGTGTCTACAGTGAATACTCAATCAAGAAGGCCAAGTTACCGTTGCAGTACAAGTTCTTGGCACAGGTGCTTCTTCATTGTTTGAGCATGAGGAAATGTACTTTTGATGAATTGAGAGATCTGATGAGGTCAGCTATGGTAGCACTGATTATGAACATGCTATTCAACTTTTCAGCAATGATATTCAGATATTTATCAGACAGCATAACCAAGGCTAAAGACAGATTTTATATGTATCCAAGATTTATTCAAATGCTGATTGATGAAAGGTTTCCTGAACTGAACTTGTCTATGGTTGCTTTTGATATTCTCAAGCTGAAGCGCATGACTGATTCCAGTCGTGGACAAGTGAAGATCTATCAGAGGAGTAATGATGACATTCTGACTAAGGATTTGGTGGGTCATTGTGCTAGAGCCAACTACATTGCTCATTTGAATGATGCCTAGAGACATGATGATTCCAAATTAAAGAATGAACATTTGGATGATGATGATGATCAACAACCACCACCACCTCCTCCTCAAAATCCAGAAGCTAGACAATCAGGCTCAATATTATCAGACACATCAACAAACACCAGATCCAGGTCAAGAGACTCCAGATGTAACTCCTTCTACACTGGTTCCTCTTCAAGTATATTCAGGTCTATAGGATGCTCAAAGACAAGAAGATGCTACTACTTCTTCTCCACATGTTGATGCTGAAGATATAGGAGCTGAAGCTGATGAAGAATCTACTGAGTCTGAGATGGAGACATTTCAGGTTGGAAACAGGATGGTTAGAAGATTAAAGAAAAGGCCAATACAACAAAATGAAGAAGAAAGGGAAGAGGTGAATGATCCTAACTTCACAGTTGATGAACTAGAGACTTCAAGGCCTAAGAAGAAGAGGATGGCCAAGGTTCCTAAGAAGAAGAAGTCAAGGACTCCTAGGATCATTGTATCTTCACCAGTAACTACATCTGTTACACCTACTTCCATCCCTGTATCTGTACATGTTTCAGTTGCTACAACTGTTCAAGAAGCTGCTTCTACTTCTCCAGTTCATATGCATTGAGATCCTTTCATGCCTAATCCTGAGTTTGTAAATGGTGCATCATTCATGCCTTCTTTTGTGAATTCTACAACAGTTACAACATCATTTCAAGAAGCTTCTACTTTCAGAGGTGATTCTTTATTTGAAGGATTGGATGATTTGGACTTAAACTTTTCATTGGCTTATGATGACTCGTAGTTGAGAATGAGGATTTCTATTATATCACAAGAGTTTGATAAGTACAGGAAACAGAAGGAGAAAGCTAAAACTGAACAACCATCTTCTTCAAGTCAAACTAACATGAATGTGATGAAAAGCAATATTGCTCAACTTCTGAAATGGAGAGAAGAAGATGTACTAGAAAAGAAATTGATGAATGACAGGATTGCTTCATTGGAGATGTTGATTGAAAAACAAAGTGTTGAGCTGGCTAATTTAAAGAAAGAGAATCAAGTGCTGAAGCAAAAGGTTAATGATATTCAAGTCAAAGATACTCAAGCTGAAGCTACTAATGCTAGAGCTGATCAAGTATATGTTAACATTGATGATAAGGAAGAAGAAGAGAAAGTTGATTATGAAGACTCAGATGTTGATGAACATCCAAGCTTTGATGCTTTTCATGATGATAATGAAGATGATGATGGTGATTTGACAGGAGTTGGAAGTTCAACTGGTTTAAATTCCATAACTGGTGCTATAGTGGTTTACAAGCCTTCTGGGATTTCTTTAGATGCTAATCCTATTTCATCTGTTTCATCTGATCAAGCTAAGCATATTGAAGATGTTGAAATTGAAGATCTAACAGAGTTGGAGTTTCCTAAGCAAGTTGTTGATAGTTCATTGCCTACTTTTGTGTAGGTGTTCAAAAAGAATGCTGATGTACAATTGCAAAGAATTTTTGGTGAAGAGAATGAAGATAGAAATTTGGAGGAAGGAGAGATTGAAGGTGGTTATTCGAAGAAAGAGTTAGCTGAGCTGTTGGGAGTAAGAGTTAATGATCTAATGAATGCAAATGATTCTGGAAAGATGGTGATTGAAGAATCAGATCAGTTAATTGATTTTGAACAAGATGATCATGTTGATGAGAATTTGTTTAATTTGCAAACTTTGAAAAAGATCTTTGATATTGAAGTCCAGAAAAGAGCTCCAGGTGTTATAGTTGATCCTATGAAGAAAAAGACTTATAGGGATATGTGGAAAGAAAGTCAAGATAAACACAAGTACATAACTGATCATTTATTGATTTTTAAGCAAATGGTTGAAGTTGTTGAAGAAAAAGTTCAAGAAGACCTAGCAAGACAATCTCAAGATTCAAGATTGGATCTAAGTATAAAATGAGAGGAAGAATTGTAAGCTATGGTTACTTTCACAACATTTCTGGAAGTTTGAAGAACAGAGGATGCTATGTTGTTAAGTGACCTAATGGTTGCCAATATTTTGGAAAGGCATTTGACATTATTTTCATTACCTTCTTTTGAATGCATGCAGTTATCAAGATTGAGGATGATAAAGCCTATTCAAACATAGCACAATGAAAGATTTGAGAATATGTTAAAGAAATAAGCTAAGACTGGCTGGAATTGGTTGGTTCCACAATTTTCTGTGTTGAAGCATAATTCATACGTGTATCCAAAGCCAAAATTTTATTCAAGACCAAGATTGAGAAGAATAGAACAAAATTGGAATCCTTATTTCAAGTTCTTGTTTTATGATGAAAGAACATCTGAAGCAATCATTCTATTGAGAGAAAATGAGAAATGGAGGGTGATCAGACTGTTGGATCCTGTTTGGTTGGTGAACTGTTCAAAGGAAGATATTTATTTACTAAATGAAGTTGAAATCCTTGCAAATGAAGGGTTTCATGATGTTGGTATTAGCTACAAAGATATGGCTGTTCAATTTCAAACGATAGCTCGAATGTGTTATACTTTGGGAATACACTCTGGATGCAAATGGGAGGATGTCAATTATTTGTATGTTGAATTGATGAAGTTGTAGAAAGAGATAGATGATAGAGATGCAATGTTGGAAGCTGAACGATTATCAAAGGAACCAAGGTCAGTTGTTATTCGTGCTGCAGATAATGTTTTTTAAGAAACAAGTGGAGCTCAAAATGCAGATTGAAGACAAAGACTTTGAAGATTTTGAAGCAACTATTAACGGGGAGTTTGTTAGGACATTTTTGTAATAGATTGCTTTTCAAAATGTATAAGTTTATATAGGTTTTGCAAAGGTTTGTCTGGCCCACGAACCTAGCCAAGGTTTTGTATGGGTTCGGCGAACCTAGGGTTGTCTTGTACAGGTTCGTCCAGCGAACCTCAAGGTTCGGCTGAATGTAATGTATATATTGCAGGTTTGTCTATCAGTTTTTTAGTTTTGTGTGTGTGAGAGCTTTGAACTGTGTGTTCGAATTTCATTGTAATCACTTTGATTTGAAATGATGTGTCTATATAAATGACTATGTATCTTTGATTCATATATATCAATTCTAGATTCTGCATAGATTTGATTGTTATTAGGATTCTGTTGATCGATTGAGAGCCAATCTACAGTACACACACATGTATATGTGTGTCGGCCGAAAATAATGAGGGTTAGGAAAAGGATCATCCCCTTTTCTAATTAGTGTTGTCAAGGGTTTAAAACGCGTACCCGACTAGTCTCGCGATCGTATTTCGTTTTCTTTAATCATTCTTGATCCGACACTTAGTAACTTACGAAAAAATAACTTACCATAATATTAGAATGTTTATTTTGTTCGTTAAAATTAATTCGTTTCATTAATTATGTTGAAACACATTAATATCTTGTATAAGGTCCTCATATCTAATTTGAACGTTTTTGTGTTAAAAATGTCATTCTGAATTTTCCAATATTATCAGTATTAAAAATCAAGCATTTACAAACAAAATTTATCACTACTCAGACCTTCGTACGTTTAAACCATTAATTTTGTTAAACACACTTTAGTCACGACTTTATAGTTTGGGTTTTGCACAATTTGTGTTTAATCTATTTGGTTATACTTATAGTGTTTATATTTTAGTAATATTTTTTTTATTATTATTTTTTTATAGTCATTCATTTCTCGATTGTCGGTTACAGCCTAATTCGGTAATTGTCATATATTTACGTTTAACTTGGTTTTCTGTTTACAGAAGTTTGTTAAATCAGGTTTACTAACCTTATTCGAGTTTAATATTAAATATTTGAACTTTCTTCTAGGTAATATATTTAATGGGCCTAATTGGCCTAAGTTTCTTTATTGGGCTTTAATTGGCCTGAGTATTTAATTTATAATTGTACGTTTAAGTTTAAGGGATTTTTCATAGTTGTTACACCATGTTAGGCCATGAACTGTTATGTGAATTTATTAGTGGCCATGTTAGGCTTTGAACTGTTACTTGAACTTTATATTTGCCATGATAGGTCAAATTGATTCTGTGATTCCTTTGTGATACTTGACTGGTTAATTGATAGGTCAAATGTTTGAACCTAGTTTAGGATTTGTTGGTCTCAAACTAGATCAAGAACAAAGCTTTATCACTCAGATCATCATCAATAGACTCTAACAAGTGCGGAATCCATGCTAGAATCAAGAAAGCAAGTAGAAAAATGTAATCTTTGTATTAATACTGAAAGTTCGAGTACATATGCCTCAATACGTCTAGAGAGCAAATGCCTCGGGATTCCAACCTAAACTAGTACAAAATACATCTATTTATACTAATCTAGGTGTACTCGAAATCTAACACAAAATATTTCGAGTACACGAACACATGGTGTATTCGAAATAGCTATACACAAAATCAACCAAAATTCTGGACTATAACTCTTCCAATGTTTGACTTTGTCAGTCTTCAACATGTAGTGGGCTCTACAAACTCCCCCTAGACTGGCGAAGTCATTCAATAGGAAAAGTGACTTTATGTGGTCCAGCTCCTGCATATAGCTTCAACTCTATAGCATAAGCCACGGTGCGCGTAAACGGCTTAGCCTCTTCGTCAAATTCATGATAAACTCTGATTGGTGAGGAGTGTAACTTCATCATATCGTCGTTTCCATACTTCAACAATTCCATGGGATCAAGAATCATGTCAATATCATTGATATCATCCTTGTTTCGGAGGATGACAGCCGCGAGGTTGCGCTCACCAAAATACCATGATAGGAAGTTAGCTAAGGAGTTGTGAGGGACTCTTGGGGAAACTGGCACATCAATCTCAACAAGAGGTGGATGATACTTGTACTAAATCCAAGGCTCTTTTGTCACAGGATCTATGATGCACTTTGAGACAAATCGTCTTCCCTTAGCTGTCTTTATCGATGGAAAATCGTTTTCGCATTGATCCTTGATGAACTTTGCAAACAAACTGGCCTGAGAGTCCTTGGATGGGTTAAAGAACATTGCTTTGTTGATACTTCTGATGTCAAATTTTGGCATTGTGCAGAAGTCTTGCGGTTTCTTGTAAAACTCAACCTTGCCATTTCTCCTTTTGACCAGATAAATGTTTCTCTCTTTATCATACATCCAGCAGCGTACTTCTGATCTGTCGTTGCGAACAGCAAATAGACTTCGATCATCGGATATAAACGTGTGCTCTGGAAGCTCGACATTCATTTCCCCTAGCCAAGATGCTCTGTCTTCCTTAGGTGCTGGGGTCAAGTCCTTCTGCTTGTCGAACCAGCTGTTAATCACTGTTCCCAGAGGAGGAATCTCTTTGCCATCTGAATCGATATACTTGTGAGCGTACAAGTAATCCACATATGGATCTTTTGCAACATCCGCGATGACGAAATTTTGTGGTCCTTCCTTAACCTCTTCACCAGGCCATTCAAAATCAAAATCCTCTGGCAAATCATCGAACCAACTATCAAGACCAGCTCCTGCGGCTTCATCCGGTTGAACACAAACTCCAAAAAGGATATCATCAAGAATGTCTCCAAAAAGATCATCATAGTTACTCGTGGGCTTTCCTGATGAGGATGGATTTCCTGTGTCTCCTCCTTGATCTTCATCATTTGGAGGCCCTTGATCCTTTTTGTCAGAGGAGTCTTTTCTTTCTCATCTCCACCACCATCATCATCGTCATCATCACTGTCATCATCTTCTTTGTCATCATCATTGGACTCTGGGACTTCTCCTTTTAGCCTCTTAATCTCCTTGCGCATATCATAATTCTCTAAGGGGATAAATCTGATAAACTTTCGATGTGCCTTGAATTGTCCTTGAAACTCATCAAGCTTGTCACAAACCTTGAGCATTCCCTCTTGCATCACCCGAATGGTCTCATCCTTCTTTGCGGATTCCTTCTCAACTAAGAAGACTCTGTCTTGTAGGCTCTCGATATTAACAGGCACCCCTTTTGGCTCATAGGGAGACTCTGCATGGAAGGGGGATTTTCCCTTGTCATTGCGTGAGCGAGGCGGTGATGATGGAGTCTTGGTGTGAGGAATGGGAGTGGTAGACGGCGACAGTGGGGAACGAGCAGGGATCTTGATGACTAGCTTGGGTTTGGCTGATTTGGTTGGTGATTTTGGTTGTGAAGGTGGCTTGGGTTGTGTAGGTGGCTTGGGTTGTGTAGGTGGCTTGGGTTTTGTAGGTTACTTGGGTTGCGTAGGTGGCTTGGGTTGTGTAGGTAGAGGTGGTAGAATCGATGCAGCTGAGGATAATGTAAGTCAGAGAACATCTTCTGCAGTCTGGGATCTCTGGTCCGCTTGGACATCGTCTTCTGCCTCTTCCTCTTTGGTGATGATTTAGGAATTGGAGTGTAATCAACATCCTGTTCTTCCTCTCTTTCTCGTCTTGTTGGAGGAGGCTTTTCAGCAACAAAGTCCTCACTTGATGAGGAGGATGTCTTAGATAGATGTTCCTCGGCAGTCATACCTGTCTGTGTGCTGATAGGAATATCGTGTTCCTTAGCAACAAATGCAACAGGAGTACCTTGACCTTCAACTAAATTTTCTTCTCCAACAAAACGTCCAAACATGATCAACGGTCTCTCTCCAATGTACTGCTTCTTCCCTCGTTTATTCATCTTCATGTATCCAAAGATGTCATCTCGCATTCTCTTGATCTCCAAAGTTCCAAGTGTGGGAGTGAGAGAAGAATACCTTTTGTTGATGAAGATCTGCAGAAACTGAGGGAAAGCTAGAAACCGTTCCTTCCTTCTTCCTTTGATGTTAGCGTGCATATCAAGGAATATCATCTTTGAGAAGTTTAAATCAACTCCAAGTGCTAAGGCTACCAGACAAGAACTGAGATTCTGGTTGAGAATGTCATATCCTCCTTTCCTTCCGGAGAGGCACTGAGTGACTACGTGAGCCAAGTATCTCCAGTAAGGATGTAGCAATTTCTTCTCAGTTGGAAGATAGGCACCTTCGTGTCCCATCTGATACACGGTCCTGTTCACCAGCTCTTGATCCAACTCTACAGGGTCTTCAGCTTTATCTCCAAATTGCAGACATTCCCGGAGAATCTGCTCTGTGATGACAATAGGTTGACCCTGAACCTTTCCAACAATGCTAAGCGTCCCAATTTCATTAGTGTGTTCATCTACCGTGCTCCAGAAGCCTCTAATAAAATCAGTCACTATCGAGGGATGCTCCATGATGGCATAGTTGACTGGTGATAGGATCAGCCCAGCAACTATACTCCTGTACTCCGAGTGTTTCTGTGGCGGGTCCCCAAGAAAAGTAGTCATGTTATGGTCAGGTACAAAGCGTAGATCATCCATCTGAAAACAAAACAGATCAAGTCATTTCAAGATCGTATGACCAAAAATGTTTTAAGTTCAAAAGAGTTTGCGAAAGTTTTTGTGTGTTCTCGAAATGGCAGGTGTATTCGAAAAATGGTTATACACGAAAGGTAGGCTGTACACGAAACAAGCCTGTATTCGAAATTTGTCAAATCAGCAGGTGTATTTGAAATTTTGCTCGTATTCAAAATTCGTTAAATCAGCCGCTGTATTCGAAATTTTTCCTGTATTCGAAATTCCAATTTCGAGAACACGAAAATTCTCATAAGACCACCAATATTGCTCCTTAGAACTTCTAATCATATTCAAATTACTCGGAATCAAGAGGCGACCAACATATTCAAAAAAATTGCCATTCAATTTTGAGTTATTCGAAACGAATTGACCAAAATACCAACTGTATACGAACTTCGTGTACTCGAAAATTAATTTTGTCCATAACTTTCGAATCCACGGTCAAAAATTGATAAAACTCTATACCTAAGGTCGCCTATAGATGATCTAAAAGATAGCCGGAGTAGATTTTCGAAATCAGCTCTAGAAAATGAGATCGCCTTGCAAAGGAGGTTTCTGTACTCGAAGAGCTGGACAAAGACTGGTATTCGAAATCTAATGAAGCTGGGCTATTTATAGCCATTATTTCGAGTATGACTATTTCGTGTACTCGATTTCGAGTACAAGATTTCTTTCGAAAATTTCTAACCTTATTATTCAAAATTAAAAATAAAATAAAATAAAATAAAATAAAATAAAATAAAATAAAAACCTTTGAACGAGTTTAAGGTTTAGTTGGATCAATTTCGTGGGATCAAATCTGTTGTCAAAGTCTAACCGACTTAATTAATTTCCAAACGAAGAACAACTATTAAACAACTATATCCCACCAATGATTTATACTTTTTAATCCATAATTTAGAAATACAACATATGATCAAAGTTTTTTTTTTTCTGAAACTATCTTTTGGGAAGTCTGTGACAGTACGACTAGATTAACATGCAACCTATCAATTTTGTCAAGTCTATTGATTCAAACTTTGATTGTGTTTTAACGAACTTAAAACGTTTTGACAGAGTTATAGATGAGAAGAGAAAAGAACAGATCTATTAGGTTAGAATCAAGAACAAGAAGGGGTTCTATGATCTTGTGCTCATTGGCATCTTTTATTTATTGATCTGCAGACACATTGGCCTTAACGTCACACATCCAGGTCTTTGCTTACGCAAAACAAAGGATGCTTCAATAGAGATTTCCAGCTCTTTGTTTACACAAAACATAGGAAATACCCGAGTTTTTCAAAAACGATTTCAAGTTTATTTAAACACAATCTAGTTTTGATTTCAAGGACTTAGACAAAAAGTCAAATAGCTGTCACACATTTCCAGTTATCTACTGATCACAACTTCACACTTATTATATAGATATATATTTATTTATTTTAATTCATCATGTTCGATTCCTTTATTTGTAAAAACTTGTTTTAATCTTCTTAGTGAACGATAGATATTCAAGGTTGTTGTTCTTTTAGAAATATAATTAAGATAGTGAAATTTTGATCCTCAGAATTTATTTCACTTCCCAATTGAACAACTTTTCTTTTTCTTGTCCAAATAAAATCTTTTTGTATTTTCTGAAGTTTATGAAAATATAAAATCTTTTTGTATTTTCTTAAGTTTTACTCCCCCTAAACATGTAGATCATCTTAGACTGACTCAAAAACTAAAATCTTTTTGTTGTTTTTATATGTATATTGACTCAAAAACCGAAAATCTTTTTGTTGTTTTTGTAAATACTCAAAAATCGAAAATCTTTTTGTTGATTCTGTAAATACTCAAAAACCGAAAATCTTTTTGTTGTTTTTGTAAATTTTCTCCCCCTAAATTTGTGATCTAAAATTAAAATAAACAAAACACAAATTTAATGTATTTACAAAAGATGTTTCTAGTTAAAACTTATGAGTTTGAGAGAGGCAAGCAAGTGATGAAAACGTGTTGTGTCGAATGGTTTTGTGAAAAGATCTGCCAGATTATCATCTGTATGGACCTTTTCAAGATGAATGAGTTTTCGTTCGACACAGTCACGGATGAAGTGAATCCGGATGTCAATATGTTTAGTTTTGGAGTGTTGTACCAGATTTTTGACGATCTGAAGGGCGGCTTCATATAACCTGAGAACAGCAACAGGAGGCAGCAACATACTCGGCTTCAGCAGTAGAAGTAGATACGGTTGTCTGTTTCTTGCATTGCCATGAGACAAGACGATCTCCCAGATATTGACATCGACCAGTGGTTGACTTCCTGTCCAAGTTACATCAACCAAAGTTACTGCCTAAGTATGCAAATAAATGAAACTCAGAGTTCTTTGGGTACCAAAGACCGAGACGAGGCTTCCCGACAAGATACCGAAAGATTCTCTTGACAGCTATAAGGTGAGATGCCTTTGGATTCGCCTGGTATCTAGCACATTGACAGACTGAAAACATGATGTCTGGATGACTAGCAGTCAGATACATCAGGGAACCAATGATTGAGCGATACAGATGTTGATCAACATCTTCACCATCTAGATGCAAAGTTAAGATACGACAAGCAGCCATAGGAGTGGATGCGGGCTTTGAATCCATCATTTTGAACTTGGTCAAAATATCTGTAACATACTTCCCTTGATGAAACAGAACACCCTTTGTATCTTGCTTAACCTGAAGAACCAGAAAGAAGGTCATTTTCCCATCGCGCTCATCTCAAATTTCTTCTTCATCACCCTTTCAAATTCCTTGCACAACGCTGAGCTTGTGGAGCCAAATATGATGTCATCCACGTTGATTTGGACGAGAATTAAATCATCCTTATCCTTGCAAATGAAAAAGTCTGATCGATGGCTCCACGTGTATATCCATTTGCAAGGAGGTGATCGGTAAGTGTAGCATACCATGCTCGCGGTGCTTGATGAAGACCATAAAGAGCTTTGTCTAACTTGTAGACATGATCGGGATACTGCGAATCCTCGAACCCTGGGGGCTGACATACGTAGATATCTTCTTTAACCTTCCCATACAGAAAAGCAGTCTTCACATCCATCTGATACACAGTGAAGTTCATATAAGATGCGTAGGCTAAGAAGATCCGTATAGCCTCAAGTCTTGCAACCGAAGCAAAGACTTCTTCGTAGTCAATTCCCTCCTGTTGGTAAAATTCTTGAACCACCAACCTTGATTTATTCCGGATGATCACGCCTGAATCATCTCTTTTGTTTCTGAAGACCCATCTGGTTCCAATTGGCAGTTTCCCCTTTGGTAATGGAACCAGATTCCACACTTTGAGCTTCTGAAACTGCATTAGCTCTTCTTGCATTGCCTCGACCCAGCTGGACTCTTTGAGAGCCATCTTGACATTCTTGGGCTCGACCTGCGAAATGAAACATGAGTATAAACAAGAATTCATTGGACTTGATTGACTTCTGGTGATTGTTTCTTCAGGCAATGTATTCTGAGGCGGAATAGATCGGCTCCGAGTAAGAATGCCTTTCGAAAGAGGTCGAATAATATTTTCAACTGGATGATTCTTGTTGATACCAAGTGTCGGCACTTCTTCCACGGCTAGATTATCTAGCAAATTGCTGATTTTGTTCACTTGATCTTCACTGGAGGAAGAGATGGTGTCGATGGGGTCGGTCTTCCTTGCTTCGGCTTCATGATCCACGCAATGTTCCTCAGGAATTTTGTCTGAGAATAGTGGATTATCAAAAGTTTGGTGGGAGGAAGATGAAACTTGATCTGTTTCTGGAAGTGGCTGAACAAGCTGAGAAGTGTCTGGATTTGATGGGAGAACTTCATGTATTGGGGTTGGCTGATCTGGAGAAGCACGATTGTACATACCAGGAGGGTCAACTGACAGTAGCTTGGGATCACAAGGAACATAGTCAACTCTATAGTCTACATCATCCCCTTTGTAGAAATCATCAGTTTGCTTAGATGATCCTGTGCTCTTGGATGTAGTGTCGAAAGGCCTAAAAGTAGAATTATACTCAAATAGCCAGTTTGGACCAGAACCGGCCTCTGTAGAGTTCATCTCTTGCCAGTCAATATAATATGATTCCACAATCATCCGAGTCTTCTTGTTATACACCCTGTAAGCTGCCTTCTCAGACGAATAGCCCACAAAATAACATTCATCAGCCTTGTCATCAAACTTGTGGTTTGGCTCTGTATGAAGAAGCGTGCAAGGACATCCAAAAGACTTGAAGTGAAGAACTTTAGGTTTTTGGTTGAATAGAATCTCGTAAGGAGTCTTCTGATGGTGCTTGTTCAGGAAAGCCCGATTTTGAACATAGCAAGCTGTGTTAATAGCTTCGGCCCAGAAGAAAATTGGCAACTTTGTAACTGACAGCATGGTTCGTGCAGCCTCGATAAGAGTCCTATTCCTCCTTTCAGCAACTCCATTTTGCTGAGGTGTTCTAGCTGCACTGTACTGTTGAGCAATCCCCTTCTCATTGCAGAAATCAATAAGTGTCTGATTTCTAAATTCAGTGCCATTATCTGTTCTGATCACCTTGACCTTCAGATTCTTTTGATTTTCAATCAAAGTGATAAACTTCTTCAGAATCCCTGGTGTTTCATCCTTCTTGGCCAAGAAGAATACCCAAGAGTATTTGGAATAATCATCTGTCACGACAAGACAGTATGATTTCTTTCCGATGCTCATTACGTTGACTGGACCGAAGAGATCCATATGAAGAAGTTGAAGAACGGATGAGATAGAATTGGACAATTGGGGCTTGTGAGGTCTCTTGTGTTCTTTCCCCTTGGCACATACGATGCATTCTCAATGGTAGATAAATCCTTAGAAGATAGGGCAATAACATGATCTCCCTTAGCGAGTCGGTTGAGCTTCTTCAAATTGAGATGACCCATTCTGCGATGCCAAAGTAGGCAGTCACTCTCAGATGCCTTCGAGAATAAACAAGTGTTCTCCGTAAATGACTCTGAATTCATGTTGATGATGTAAGCATTGTTGATCCTTGGAGCTCTCATCAGAATCCACTTCTCAGGCACAACAAATCCGGGCTTAAGAATGAGACACTCCTTGTTCGTGAAGTGGGTTAAAAAGCTCTTGTCACAGATCTGAGAGACACTTAAAAGACTGTGATTGAGTTCTTCAACATAGTAAACATCTTCAAAACTAAGAGTTCCATTTATGACTGTGCCCTTCATACTTATCTTTCCTCCTTTGTCTCCGGCAAATGAGACGTAGCCTCCATTGAATGGTGTTACTTCATGTAACTGAGAGAAATCCCCAGTCATATGCCAAAAGCAACCACTGTCTACATACCAAACACTTTTAAGCTTATTTGACCGTCCCTGCATTTTACACACAATCAATGAGAGATAGGTACCCAAACCATAGCATGTTTAGGCATTGGAGAGATAATTGGTTCTTTATTATGAATCCCTTTTGATTTAACTGTTTTGCCCTTATAGATCTTTAGTCTTGCACCACTGCCATGGTTGACTGGTTTTAAATGAGATTCTTAAAGGTGGATTATGTCTCCAATATGACCAATTTTTAACTTTAGAAAAATTTATGTTTTGTTTGTGAAAACCGGATTGATGATGTTTGGATGGTTTGTTCATTTTCGCAGTGGATTGCTTTTGAGATTCTTTCTGATGATTCACCCTAGGCTTTGAGGATTGGTCAGTCCTCATTGACTTGACTGAGGGTTTAGCCTTGGGGGTAACCTTCTGATTCTTTCCATAAAAGAATTCAGTAGGGCTGTGCAGACAATTTCTAGCAATGTGACCTGGTCTTCCACATGCAAAACAACATACATTCTCATGAAATTCTTTAGGGTCAAAGGGTTTTCCATCATAGTCACTATGGCTAGAAGATGAGCTTGTAGAGGCTTGTTCCAATGACCTTGTTGGAAAAAAAGGTTCACAGTTGGGGTTTAACTTTGAACCCGCGTCTTTGGTGACTATGGAATGACCCTTGTGCTCCTGATGAAAACGTGAAGATATAGTTTCCAAAATAACATTCTTCTTAACAAAAGTTGACTTAAGATTTTTAGATATCTCATTTGTTTTCATTTAAAACTTATCAACTTTTCCACCAAAATCAGTGTTTGAAATAGGAGATGATATTCCAAAAGATGTTGAACACTCTGTGCTCCTCCCTGCACTTCTTTCTTCAATCTTCTCAATCACAACTCTTTTGATCAAAATATCTGCACATATCTCAGAATCATCATAAATATTGGGACTGGTCTCAATGGGATATGCTGTTATAGAGACTGGTTTGTCAAAACCATTGTTGAAATCGAACCTTTGATCAGATTTTAACAACAGATCATCAACGGATGTGTGGATTTTGGGCATGATTGAGTAATTATGGTTAAAAGTTGGCTCACATTCTTGATAACCCAGACCCTTACCCTTATTTTCCCGGTATTGCATTTTTATAATGTTTTTAACAACAATGCTTGAATACTCAAATTTTTCACAATTTACCGAGGTTTTAGAAAGTTGAGTTTTAACTTGTTCCAACTCTAAAGTGAGTTCATCGATTTTGCGTCTAGCATCTCGATAGTTGGACTCTTTATCACTTAAGAGTTCCTTTAGCCTTGCCACATCCCTACCCTCAGCCTCAAGCTTCCTCTTAAAAATTCCTTCATTTTTAAGAAATTCTGAGTTAAAGTATTTAAGTTTGGTTACTTCTTTGATTAGTGATTCCTTATGTGACCTATACTTCAATACTTTATCTATGCAAGAGGTAGAGCAAAGATTTTCAGTTACCTCCTTTTGCTTGTCATGCACATCAGCCATGAAGGCGTGACTCAGAGTTAGCTCCAATTCCTGCACGTGATCACTCCAATCATAGGAGTCAGTTTCTTGAGTCACCAGTGCTTTAGACGTGCTTGCGCTTCCTCTAGCAGCTGCAGTTACAGTCTTCTCTTCAGACTTCTTTTCTCCTTCCTTAGTCACCTTTGGCTGCTTGCATTCTCTGGCAAAGTGACCCGGTTGATCACAATTGTAACATCGCATCTTTGTCTTATCAAATCCAAGCTTCTTTCCCGGGTTGTTTCCAAAGCTGTTCCTTCCATACCGTTTGATGAATTTCTTTGCTCGAAACACATCCATTGCCATCTGCCATGAGATATCCATCTCCTCAACATCAGTTGGATTTATCTGCTCTAAATTATCCTGAGTTAGGTTGGCAGGTGCCAATTCTCCAGCTATAAATGCATTGTAACTGTTCATAAAACCCTTAAACAGTAGCATATTTTCTTCACTTTCTGGATTGATCTTGGACACTAAACCAGCTTTTCTAGATGATAGGAATGTAGTCTCAAAAGGAATTGACTGAGATGAAGGAGTCTGATAGTGCTGCATCCCTATAGCAGACAGTAGAGCCGAGTTTTCTGACACAGGTGCAATGCCCATGGAGCTGGCATGATTCAGTGCTCTCTGTTTATCATCCATATCATATGAATAGATGATAGGTATCAGTTCACTCACAGAGGTCTTGTACATATCCTTTGTCCTTTTGATTGTAGTAATGTTCGAGTTCTAAGTGTAAGGTAGTGAGCTCAGAAGCTTCTTGTTCACTTCTCCTTTTGTCATTTCATTCCCAGAACTTGTCATCTCGGTCATCAGATGAGTGAATCTGTTTAAATACGCTTCAAGGGACTCTCCTTTGAAATGATTGAACATGTTAAATCTCTGTCCTAGCATATCCTTGCAACTTTCTCGCATGTCTTCATTGCCTTCAAATCGTTCAACCAAAGCATTCCACGGTTCCTTTGTTGTCTTGTGTTCCTTGAAACCATGAGCTACATCAGTCGAGAGAGCCATTGTAATTGAAGCATATGCCTTTTCATCCTTCTCCATCATCAAGATGTCATTATCGGTGTACAATTCCGGATCCTTTGGAACAAGAGGACCATTTATCTCACTTTGGTAAGAAGGCACAAAAGGACCTTCTTCAATTGACCTCCAAAGTTTCGGATCAATATAGTTGATTAAAGATTATAATCTGAACTTCCAATCTTGAAAATTGTGTCGCGACACAAGCCTAGGTGGCTTTGTTCTAGTGCCGATCTCATTGTCCAAATTGAGTAGATTTGACAAATTGGTCATATTCTTTGAAACCATGATCGATCAGAAAATTTTGAAAGTACAGTTCACGAAATCCCAGTAGACCAGAGCACCAAATACTACTCGAAGTAACCAATCAATCTCTCCATACTCGAAGATGTATGTGTATTCGAAGTGAATGCTAGTATACTCGAAACACTTTGTATTCGAAATTCACCAATGTACTCGAAAATCTCTTGTATTCGAAGCTCACCTGTGTACTAGAAACAGATTGTAGTCGAAAAAATTGTATCAGAACAAAAATGTAATCGAAGAACCTTTTGTTGTTGAACACACTAGTCCTTGTGGTCGAACTGTTTGACACCATTTCGAACATTCTAACTGTACTCGAAATAGCTGAACTCGAAAATTTTGAACTCGAAAATACTTAAGAAAATTTTATAAAATTATTTCTTAAGATCTGGAGTCCCAAATTTACACAGTAGCTAGATGGATTAGAGTAGAATGATAAATTTGTAAAATTACTTGAAAAAGATGTTACCTTGATGACAAAAAGAGCACTCAATCTCTGATACTACTTGTTGGTCTCAAACTGGATCAAGAACAAAGCTTTATCACTCAGATTATCATCAATAGACTCTAACAAGTGCGGAATCTACGCTAGAATCAAGAAAGCAAGTAGAAAAATGTAATCTTTGTATTAATACTGAAAGTTCGAGTACAGATGCCTCAATACGTCTAGAGAGCAAATGCCTCGGGATTCCAACCTAAACTAGTACAAAATACGTCTACTTAAACTAATCTAGGTGTACTCAAAATCTAACACAAAATATAGCTATTTCGAACACATGGAGTATTCGAAATAGCTATACGCAAAATCAACCAAAATTCTGGACTTTAACTCTTCCAATGTTTGACTTTGTCAGTCTTCAACGTGTAGTGGGCTCTACTGGATGCATTCACACACTAGACTTTAGGGTTCAAAACTTCTCGACCCCATTCTTACGACTTGCACGAGGATCGTCACTACGAGGAATGATCTTAGACTCTCTAAGTGTAATAAATATTTTGAATCCTGTCAAACGTCTTTAGGTTCATATTAGAGAGTAAGAAACACATACAATCTAGAATGGGTAATACCTGTACTTTGGTGAGTTTTTTGTAGGAAAGCATTCTGTAACATCTGTACATAATCACATTGTAATCATTAACGTTATGCAAATCATAGTTCATGTATTCAAATATTCATGGAATCATTGTGCAATCGTTTATGAAATTTTGGAATTATATCATGAAGGATTAAGTATATACTTATTTAATTATAGTCAAATACACAATGCAATAACACCATTGTAATATATCGAAATAGTGGTGGGCTAGCGGCTGATAAGGCAGGTAGCCGATCTCTACATATGCCCTATACATAAAATGTGTTTGGTATATTGGGATAGTTTTAGTTCCTAGTGTACATATGAATAGTATAACAAATAAACCATTTAAACAAAATCGTAATACATAAGCGATACTCAGTATCGTTATGGGTGAGGATCCATTAAGATATCCATGTTGAACACATCGTTAAGAGTAAACGTTAATACATACATGAAATAACAAAAAAGTATATAGTTATGGTTATACATATAAATGTATTCGTTAATGGTTCGAAACAGACGAACATTACAAAAATGCGTAAAATATTAAATTATATAATTTTACAATTTTGAAACTCGTCAAATACAACTCAAAATGATGAAACAAAACCATTTTTAGTAAAAACGTAACATTTACGTATCTTTTGTAACGTAACGCGTAAACGCGAAACCGAAAAAACTCGAGCGTGCGGGAAACCAGTCGGGGTATTTAAGGTGTAAAAACCCCATTGAATGCTTCCACCAACCAGAATCTCCACCCCTCTCTCTAAAAATCGGATTACTCTCTCTCCACCTTCTCTATGTAACAACCTACTTGAGATATTGCTTATATCTTAACAAAATCGTGAGATCATTGTGTCTATGGAGATCTCTCTAGGATTACATAGAAGTAGTACAATGGATCAGGGCTAAAACGTTCAGATCAAACCAGAAATTGGTTTGAAGGTTTGGATATTTTGAGATTATAAACCAAGAAAACCCTTGAACTTGAAACCAGAATTTCAGCCTTCTAAACACAAGAACAAACTCGAAACACTTGGAAACTCTTTGGATAAGTTGTATTTATGGTTGTGAGGCTTGGAACTAGCTAGATTGAGCTGCTGGGTTAGTATCGACATAGGAACAGCTGGGGAGTATAATATCGTTGTTTGAAGGCTTCCTAGATGTTAATCCATTGAACTTAATAAGTTTGATGACTTCCAGCTGGTATAGATCCTTCGATATTACGAATGTCGATGCTCTCTAGGAGGCTAAACTCAGTGGGTTTCGATATTGATAGTATCGAAGGCCCTTGCATTGATTTTACTCATCCAAGGAGAACCGGATCCAAAGAAGCTAGGGACACCATGTTTTGTGGACAAAAGGAATGGGGATAAATCCCTATTGATACTACTAGTATCGATGGGCTGATTATGAGCCGGCTGTGATCCTTCGATATTACAACTTCAAAGCCTCCTCTCTTGATCCACAAACCACAAATGATGATACCTAAATATATTCCAAGTGTTCTAAGTAAATCATAAATCAAAACCATCTACAATCAAGTTGGTGATCCATTATGGACGCATAAGGGGTCAGGGATAGGTGGTCCGAACCTTAGCCGATCCTAGATGCTAGGGTTTTGACTTTATACCATCCAATCTTGGTCTAATCTAGTACTAACACAAGTTAACATGATTAAATTATCACTGATTATTCACGCAATCGTTATCCTTAGGACTTCTAGGTTTGGAATCACTATTCTTAGATTCCAAACTAGAAGCTCATGCAATCGTTATTCTTAGGACTCAAGGGTTAGAAGCAATTAACTTAGTATTCTAAAGTTGAGTTCATGCAATCGTGTATTGTTAGTGTAACATCAGTGCCAGAATAGTAGTTCGAAACAGTAAAAGTACTGTAGACACCGGTACGGAAAGTGCTCGTATAATATTCTATGATTAATATTATATGAAACAACTGATGATAACAATGCAAACACTTAAAACTGACAAACAACACACGCAGACACAATACTGATATGCTTAGATGCGTTAAACTGTGACAGGATACTCTGTAGGAATATTAGTTATTATGTATAAATGTACGTGAGGAAATCCAAATTTAAAACAGTAACGAATGTTGTTAGATGAATATTAAACATACGGTATGTTCATGTGGGAGATGATTCGCATGAATGAATTTGTAAGTTTCACGTTCTGAACGATATCTTATAATTAGAAAATCATATCGGAAAGTACAGTTGTCGTCGTGTTCGAACGAGCGACGATTCGTATGAATATGAGCGAAAACGATATGATCCTGTGAAACAATAAAAATAAACGTTTTTGAATTTTTAAAAATAAATAAAAGATATGTAGTTAATTTACTAGGAATAACCACCTAAAATAAATAAAACAATACATAATATTACGCGTAACTACGGAAACGACACATTAAACCGAAACCAGCGAAACAGAAATGCACCTGAACATACCCAGACTATAAAAGCCCAAATCTTCTTCTTTTTCCCACATTTTTGCAGACCCAACCCCCTCCCCTCTCCAAAATCCTGCCACCCTCTCTCTCTATTCTTTCTCTACTTCAAACCACCATATCTCTCTTATTTCCCAACCAAATTCAATGATCTTGTAGGAACAATTTGGAGCCCGGAAACAATCCGGTTCACCAAGGAATCGGCTCAACAGCCACTGGAATAGTGTGGAATCATATTCCAGGGTTTTCCAATCGAAAACACGAGGACTCGTGGCGATTCGAAGACGAGGATTGAACGTTTGGATCAAGATCGAAACCACAGGGTGAGAATCGAAGTTGGAGATGGAAGAACCGCTCAAAACCCTAAGAGTATGCCTCTGGGAAGAGAGGAGGCTTGGAAAAAGTTTTTTTTTGTTTGAATCTGTTTGCAGATGTATATATAAACTGCACTCATTCGGCCGAATGGCCGAATGAACTTGGTCAACCGAATGAGTCATGCGGATGACTCATTCGTTCGCCCCAGTCATTCGCTAGGTGTTCATTCGCCCGAATGACCTCAATCTTAGGATCATTTGCACGAATGGGTCTATACCATATATATAATAAAAGTCAACCATAGTCAAACATATATAAACCTGAATAAATATTAAAGAACAATATAGAATAACTGATCTTCATTAATAAGATTAACTTTATAAATTAAGATCATACAAAACATAGAACTAGAGACATTTTTGTGCACTAACATATTCCTCCTTGGACCTAGTTCTTTACTTGTTAGCACCGTTCTTGAAATATTTGTCAGAAATAGCTTTCTAGTCAGAGCCGGCATGAATCCCAAACACTATGCAAATCCGGATGACTCTCATGAATTGAAGTGCTTGTTCCATATCTGAAACTTCGAAGAAAATCTAACATCTGCACAGAGCTTTAACATCGTTGTGTGACAGATTAGTCAGCCACAAGGTCAATACACTTAAAGCATCTGCAATGAGAAGAAGAACAGTCATCATACACTTGATCTAACTGAGAGGTAGCAAAAGTGTTCACTATCATAGCAAACTGTGTAGCAGGTTGTTCTTCAAACTCAGCATCAGAATCTCCTTGAGTGTCTGAGTCTGAAGTGCTTTCTGATTCTGATCCTGATGATTCCTCCCGACTGGTCTTTGTTTCTCCTAATTTCATCACTGGATTCATCAGCTTTATGGATTTCTACAACACAAGATTTATTTTCCACTCCCTGATCAGGATTGAATCTGAAATCCCAGTTTTTGCCTCCATCATTTTGAACCACCAAGGCCTTGCTGGCATTTTAAGAACTTACATGAGTGGGAGTATCAATACGCACAAGTCTTCGCTCTGGATTTGCTGCAGATGATCTATGATTCTGAAAAGGATTCTTGTTGCCCATCTTCTTTGGTTTGTTGCACTGTCTTGCAAAGTGTCCTTTTTCTCCACAGTTAAATCAAGTTACAGATGACATATCAAAACCAAATTTTGAATCCTTGTTCAGATTGATGACTTTTCCAGTTCTTCTCACAAAATCCTAAGCTCTTCTTACTGTACTGGCAAGAGCCCACATGATGTCTATCCTTTCCATATCATCCAGGTCAATCTGAGAATAATCTTCATTTTTCAAGTAAGGATTACCAATCTGTGAAGCTAGTAATCCATCATAAGAGCTCACAAGAGTAGACAGAAGACCCATATGCTCCTTGGCAACCTCTACTACTGTCACTTTATAAAAATTGTCTGTCTTTGAATTGATGACTGTATGGTTATATTCTTTCTGAGAAGTGGAATATGAGAATAATTGACTAATGTTTGTCTTGTTTGAAGCAGAAGCTTCTTTAGTATGAGAGAGAAAAGTAATCTTCAATGGAGCATGAGAAGAAGCTCTTTCCACAGTAGGAGTAGAATAATACAATGAAGGATCTTGAACTTGAGCAACTCTCTTTACCTTCCACTTTTTCTCAATCTCCTGTTCTTTCAGCTTCTGGATAAACTCATTGATGTCCATATTAGCCATCATCTCATTCTGCTTCAAGCCCATGAAAAATGACTCCCATTTGGGAGGTAAAGCATCTGCCAAACACTGAATCTTCTCTTGTGTTGTAGTCTTGACCTGTTGATTGAATAGCTCATACAGAAGATGATAAAATCTAGCAATCAGATCATCTAGAGACTCATTTTTCACATACATAAAATTGTTAAACTCTTTCCTCAAAGCTTTGGACATTATGTTCTTCACAGCATCATTTCCATCATCTCATTGTTGCAGCGCATCCCAAAGTAACTTATAAGAAGTAAACTGTGTAAACTGATGAAATATATCAGTAGCATAGGGTGAAGACTGAATATCATAGGCTTTCTTCTCAAGGTCATATAAGTTCCTCTAGAGTTTGTTCATCCGGGTGACTAACATAGGAGTTCCATCTTCATTTAGAGGTCTCAAATAACCACTCTCTGTAACATCTGTGCCGGAATCATTACCGAAACAGTAATCTGTACAGTAACTTGTACAGTAACTCAGATACAATTGAGGAGAAATACTTAGAAGCTATTAACATTCAATGATGAACATAAACTATTACATGATGTTTCTGAAATTCTGATTTATACTTCTTGGGTTAAACAGTCAGAAACACATCAGACAATCATGAACAGATGCAAACATGCTTGATTTTGTGTTATTAGGTTTAAACGTATGTGAGGATAACCAGAACAAAACTTTAACAGTTGTTGTTACAGAATGCTAAACCGACGAGTTATTCGTATAGGTGACGATCTGTACGAATAAATCTGATGGTTTAACGATCTGAAATGATGACTGAAAACTAGAAAATAAAATCAGAAAGTGAAACGTACGATCGTGTTCGTACAGTTAGCGCTCTGTACGAAGACGCGCGTAAGTGACGTTTTCTGACGAAACGAAAACAAAGACATTTCGAACGATAATAAATCTAAGGAAATATTATATTTTCTGTTTTACAATTTTGAAAATCATCCGAAATAAATTAAAGCGAAACTATTCTAATTAAAACGCGTAAAGCATACGATACGCGAAAGAAATAACGAATTTCGACAAATAATTCAAGAAAAATTTAATATTTAGTATTTATTAGGAATTACAACCTTTAAAATAATTTAAATTAAAACCATTTTATTTAAATTATGATATTTTGCGCGTTACGATCCAGAAACGCAACGGAGACGAAAACCGAGCAACCGAAACGAACCCGAATACTCTCGGGGTATATAAACGTTGAAAGAACTAGTTTCTTTCATTTTCACACATTTCTTTCTCTCTCTAGCTCTCATCCCCGTTTTCCCTCTCTCTCTCTAAGCTTCCATCTTCAACCTTCAAGATCTTGGTCATTTCTCAACGAAATCGCGAGTTTTTGGTGCCCATGCGAAGCTCTTGACTCCCTATACAAGGAAGTACAACCGATCTGGAAATTCTCCTGGCTGATTTTGAGGTATGAGCTTCTAAAGGCTGAAAACATTAGGGTTTTCAATGTATTGTTGTGGTTGTTCGACTCACACACACACATGACCGGCTTAGAACCTTTACACCGTAAATCCACGCTTGAGCAACATCCTAACACTTGTTTCGGCCAAGGAACAACCACAAGGTTTTAAAAATCGGGAGTGATAATGATGCAGCTGAACCAAGATGACAGGTTCGTGAGATGAGGGGTGCGGCCGAACCTTCATGCAAAGTGGCGAACCCTTAGGCTGGCAGTGAACCTTTCCTCCCTTGGCGAACCTGGCATCTCCAACGAACCTTGGGTTCGTTTAGTCATGGCCGAACCTTGCTGATGAAACCCACAGGCGAACCTGTTATCACCTTTACCGAACCTCATCATATCAAACGAACCCTGTGTACCCGAACCATAGCCGAACCCTCGTGGCCAGACGAACCCTTGAAGACGACGAACCTGCTGCATGGAGTCAAGTGGCGACGAACCTACACCGAACCCTTAATGAGCCACGAACCCTGTTGCTTTTGGGATTGAACCGAACCTTGTATTGATCATCACCTAGCCGAATCTTCTACACTATCCCAGCACCGAACCTGCTGGTCCCAGCCGAACCCATGCAGGGTTGCTCTAGTCACGAACCTAGCTTGGGATTACATGCAGAGCCGAACCTTGGCTGAGGGGGTTAATAGGTTCGCTGGAACATAGAACCTTCGGATTAAAATCGGGTGGCTTGGCCCAAACACCTTCGGCCCAGGATGTTGCGCATCGGCCCACCCCCACACACCCATGCGGCCCAAAGGAAATTCGACTCAATCTTTGGCCTAGGTCCAATTTGCTCGGCCCGCACATAACCATTGATTTGGCCACATTGGCCCATGTGGTCACCCTAGCCCACGGCATTTATGAGACCCAAGTAATTCTAATGCGGTCCATTAACACTTGAGGCCACTATTAGTCCAAGATGGTGTAGTTAGGCTCAACCTTAGCCAGATTGGCCCAATAGTCTATGAAGTTAGCCCATCACACATCCTATGACCCATGTGATCTATTCGGCCCAACTGAGATTTATTAGGCCCAAATATAAACAATCGGTCCAAGACTACCACCTTTGGCCTAATGGATGTAGGCTATAACTTGATACACTCATAACACCTAAAAACATCATGTTTTACTAGAATGATATTCTGGTGACTTATTAACTGTGAAACAACCGACTCAAAAACTTATAAAGTGTTAAAGATTTATAAGTTTAAACCAAAAACCTAAGCTGATTATTTGTACACAACAATAAGATTCAGGGTTCTACAACATGAAATAGATTCATGTTGAATTAAACATGAAATCATGATAACATGACAAGTTAGGTAACCAAAGTGTTTAAATACTTATATGATTAATAACAAGAGACTCGAGCCCGAATGAATACCGAGACTTACAAGTGTTAGCCTACTTTAGGGCTAACACATACACGCACACAAATCAACTATAACATATACTTAGAAGTTTCAAACGATGTGAAATTCAATACAGGAACGTGAATACTACCACGAACTCAGGAACGAGTGCACGTAGTCTATTTAAGATAAGTCAACCAAGCGTCAGGTGAGTTCATATGTCCCTTTTCAAACCTTTTGTTTTACTTCGGGACTGAGAAGCATGTTAACCAATTATTGAAATGTTTATTAAATGCTTTTACACATATTTACAATACTTATACAAATGCTTTAATTTGAAATGATGGGGTGGGAAGCCAAAGATTAAGGCTATAGTGTAAATAGTAAATGCTATTTACTTTATACTTATTTACATTATATAAACACTTGGTGATCAAACTGGAAACTAGTAAACTTTGGGGAAACTATAAACTTGATAAACATACTACAAACAAGAAGTTTAAACTATATACTTGAGGCTTACAATATAAATTTGAAGCTTAATCTTTATGCTAAATAAACGTTTATGATATAAACTTAATACTTAAACTTTGAGCTAAATACTTATGCTATAAACTATGTGCTTAAACTATACCATTGAGGTTTAACTTATAAATCCTATGTTTAACTACATACCCAATGTCAAGGCTTTGGGAAATACTTATATTGAATACTAATACTTTATGTAACTATTTCAGAAAGTAAATGTTTTACACGTTTAGTAAAGTGTTAAATTGCTTACACTTACAAATACTTATTTAAACTTAACTTGAAAACTTATATGCTTAGAAATACTTATATGAGTGAGATACTTGAAACACTTGGATGCTCAATACACTTGAAATACTTGAAAACACGTGAATACTTGTTATACTTAGAATACTTGAAACACGTAAATGCTTGACACATTTGAGATACTTGAATACTTGAATGTATGATATACTTGGAATACATGAACACTTGGAATGCTTGATACATTAGGATGCTTGAACACTTGAATGCTTGAAACATGGGATGCTTAAACAAAAGACTAATTGACCATCGCGTGTTGACCTACGTGTCAACCCCTACTAGTCATCAGTGAAACAATGTGAATGCTTTAGACTTGTATGCATAAACTCTTGGACATTGTAAGACAGACTGTTGGCCGCCGCGTGTTGACCTGTGTGTCAACACCTACTAGTCATCAGTGTTCTTCTTTGTCAGAGTCATGTAAGACAGACTGATTGGCCGCCGCGTGTTGACCTGTGTGTCAACCCCTACTAGTCATTCAGTGTTCTTCTTGATTCATCCATGGTTATGACAAGTGACTAGAATGATTGAGTTCTTCTAGTTGACTTTGTGTTAACTTGAAGGTTTCTCTCCCAAAACATGTCACGAGTCATAAATAGGATCATTATGGATGGATGCTGAACTCCTTAGGGTTTTCAGCTGTCCATAATGCTGCCTATTAAACTTGATACTTATTCGTTGTGGAACCAATAATGTGGAGTGAAACGCTTAATTATCATTAATAACAATATGTTAAGCAGCCCGGTATGTGGTGGGACGGTGGCTGGGGCTTGTCCCCTACATATGCCCTATATATAAGCATACTTGGTTGGATAGCATAGGTGGTTGTTAGTGAGGTTAAGGTTGTCATTCAGGGAATCAAGGTAAACAATTACAGGGTAACCTAATTCAAAGAATCAAACATTTGGAATCAAACATTTTGGGAATCAAATAGGTAGGATGAGACGCTTAATTATCATCAGGAACAATATATCATGTGGTTTAGTATGTGGTGGGACGGTGGCTAGGGCTTGTCCCCTACAGATGCCCTATATATAAGCATACTGAATCAGATGGTATAGGTGGTTAATGGTGAGGTTAAGGTTGTCATTAAAAGGATTTTACAAACTATTTTTACATAAAAACTACATGAACTCACCAACCATTGTGTTGACTTTGTTTTATTACATGCTTTCTCAGGTGACGCACAGGATTAAACTAAGATTCAGGATTGCATACTAGGATGACCAGATATAGATCCTAGTTGACTTTTGAAGAAGCACATCTTTTGAGATCAATACGAATCTCTTTTTGATATCTTGTATAAATACAAGATAGATATATATGATTCTTTTGGATAGGTTACTTAGTTAAATTACCAAACCTTGATATTTGTAATTTAACTTTGTAATCCTAGTTAATGTTTTATTGTCCTTAATTATTCTTAACATTGATGCTATGTAAACAATCTGATCATCAAGATTATCATTCACGATATCGCGCTCCGAGAACCTTCAGCCCGACGGGGACTTCGATCCAACCCCGCCGGCTCGGGGTGTGACACTCTCTATCATCATCCACAAGTTTGTATCAACTCTATTGATGTGTATCTCAAATCTGTATTTCCAATGAGGGTAATCATCTAATGAAAGCAACTTAGGAGTTTTATTAGAGTTCCCTGTCTCAGTCTCTGTGAGTAGCAATGTCTAAATCCTAAGATTATGGTTAGCCAACAACGCTAGATCCTCCATTATGTCAAGAACAAATGGATTCAACACTTAAAAAAATTTCACATCTGATGGTCAAACGACACTAACAAGGCCAAATGTTGGGGACCGAATAAGTGTGAACTGGGAGAATGAACTGAATCGGCCGAATGAGCAATCTGAGGAGGATGAGCAGAGGACCGAATGACCTGAAGTCCGAATGAGACCGAAGGAGCAGTAGGCTGAATGAGTGGAAGACCGAAAGACAGCTATTCGGATGATCGACTATTCGTACAATCTGAGGGTTTCAGCAACAAAAATAGTGATAACTTTTAATTTAGAGGGAATCCAACCACCAAAATTGGTACAGAACATCAAGACATCATTACTAAGCAACTGGAATGATCGCTTTGTCAAAACATCAACAAAAACCCTCGAATCTGTAACGAATCAGTAACTTGAAGGGCAAGAAAGTTAGGGTTATAAAAAATCTCGAACAAGCAATCTGAGATTTGATGATTTGGATTGAAAATCGAGAAGAATCAAGAGCCAAGGCTCTAATGCCACTTTATAGAAACAATTTGGAGCCCGGAAACAATCCAGTTAACCAAGGAATTGACTCTACAACCACTGGAATAGTGCGGAATCATATTCCAGGGTTTTCCAATCGAAAACACCAGGACTCGTGGCGATCCGACGATGTGGAGTGAACGTTTGGATCAAGATCGAATACCACGGGGTGAGAATCGAAGTTGGAGATGGAAGAACCACTCAAAACCCTAAGAGTATGACTCTGGCGTGCTCTGGGAAGAGAGGAGGCTTGGAAAAAGTTATTTTTGGTTTGATTCTGTTTGCACAAGCATATATAGACTGCTCTCATTCGGCCGAATGAGTGGCCGAATCACTCATTCGGCGAATGGTTCAGCCGAATGAACTTTGTCAACCGAAGGAGTCATGCGGATGACTCATTCGTTCACCCCATTCATTCGCTAGGTGTTCATTTGCCCGAATGACCTCATTCTTAAGATCATTTGCATGAATGGGTCTATACCATGTATATAATCAAAGTAAACCATAGTCAAACATATATAAACCTGAATAAATATTAAAGAACAATATAGAAGAACTCATCTTCATTAATAAGATTAACTTTATAAATTAAGATCATACAAAACATAGAACTATAGACATTTTTGTGCGCTAACATACTCCTTCTTGGACCTAGTGCTTTACTCTTTAGCACCGTTCTTGAAATATTTGTCAGAAATAGCTTTCTAGTCAGAGCCGGCATTAATCCCAAACAATATAAAAATCCGGATGACTCTCATGAATTGTAGTTCTTGTTCCATATCTGCAACTTCGAAGAAAATCTAACATCTGCATAGAGCTTTAACATCGATGTGTGACAGATTAGTCAGCCACATGGTCAATACACATAAAGCATCTGCAATGAGAAGAAGAACAGTCATCATACACCTGATCTGACTAAGAGGTAGCAAAAGTGTTCACCATAATAGCAAACTGTGTAGCAGGTTGTTCTTCAAACTCAACATCATAATCTCCTTGAGTGTCTGAGTCTGAAGTGCATTCTAATTCTGATCCTGATAATTCCTCCCGACTGGTCTTTGTTTCTTCTAAAGTGCTTTCATAACTGGATTCATCAGCTTTATGGATTTCTACAACACAAACTTTATATTCTCCTCCTTGATCAGGATTGAATCTGAAATCCCAGTTTTCGCCTTCATCATTTTGAACAATCAAGGCCTTGCTGGCATTTGAATAACTTACATGAGTGGGAGTATCAATGGGCACAAGTCTTCGTTCTGGATTTGTTGCAGATGAACTTTGATTCTGAAAAGGATTCTTGTTGCCCATCTTCATTGGTTTGTTGCACTGTCTTGCAAAGTGTCATTTTTCTCCACAGTTATAGCAAGTTACAAATGACATATCAAAACGAAATTTTGAATCCTTGTTCAGATTGATGTCTTTTCCAGTTCTTCTCACAAAATCCTAAGCTCTTATTAGTGTACTGGCAAGAGCCCACATGATGTCTATCCTCTCCATACCATCTGGGTCAATCTGAGAATAATCTTCATTTGTCAAGTGAGGATTACCAATCTGTCCAGCTAGTAATCCATCATAAGAGCTAACAAGAGTAGACAGATGACCAATATGCTCCTTGGCAACTCTACTGTCACTTTATCAAAATTGTCTGTCTTCAAATTGATGACTATATGGTTATCTTCTTTCTGAGAAATGGAATATGAGAATGATTGACTAAAGTTTGTCTTGTTTGAAGCAGAAGCTTCTTTAGTATGAGAGACAAAAGCAATCTTCGATGGAGTATGAGAAGAAGCTCTTTGCACAGTAGGAGTAGAATAATACAATGAATGATCTTGAACTTGAGCAACTCTCTTTGCCTTCCACTTGTTTTCAATCTCCTGTTCTTTCAGCTTCTGGATAAACTCATTGATGTCCATATTAGCCATCATCTCATTCTGCTTCAAGACCATGAGAAATGACTCCCATTTGGGAGGTAAAGCGTCTGCCAAACACTGAATCTTCTCTTGTGTTGTAGTCTTGACCTGTTGATTGAACAGCTCATACAGAAGATGATAAAATCTAGCAATCAGATCATCTAGTGACTCATTTCCCACGTACATGAAACTGTTCAACTCTTTCCTCAAAGCTTTGGACTTTATGTTCTTCAAAGCATCATTTCCCTCATCTCATTGTTGCAGCGCATTCCAAAGTAACTTAGAAGAAGTAAACTGTCTAAACTGATGAAATAGATCAGTAGCAATGGATTGAGACAGAATAGCATAGGTTTTCTTCTCAAAGTCATATAAGTTCCTATAGGGTTCGTTCATCCAGGTGACTAACATGGGAGTTGCATCTTCATTCATAGGTCTCAAATAACCACTCTCTATCATCATCCTCGAGTTTGTATCAACTCTATTGATGTGTATCTCAAATCGGTATTTCTAATGAGAGTAGTCATCTAGTGAAAGCAACTTAGGAGCTTTATTAGAGCTCCCTGTCTCAGTCTCTGTGAGTAGCAATGTCTGAATCCTATGATTCTGGTTAGCCATCAACGCTAGATCCTCCGTTATGTCAAGAACAAATGGATTAAACACTTAGAAAAATTTCAAATCTGATGGCCGAATGACACTAACAAGGCCGAATTTCGGGGATGGAATAAGTGTGAACTGGCCAAATGAACTGAGTCGGCCGAATGAGCAGTCTGATGATAATGAGCAGAGGACCAAATGACCCGAAGTCCGAGTGAGTAGGAAACCGAATGACTGCTAGGCCGAAAGAGCAGTAGGCCAAATGAGTGGAAGACTGAAAGAGAGCTATTCCGATGATCGACTCATTCGTACAATCTGAGAGTTTCAGCAACAAAAATCGTGATAACTTTTGATTTAGAGTGAAACTAACCACCAAAATTGGTACAGAACTTCAAGACATCATTACTAAGCAAATGGAACGATCGATTTGTCAAAACATCCACAAAAACCCTCGAATCTATAACGAAATAGTAACTTGAAGTGCAAGAAAGTTAGGGTTATTAAAAATCTCGAACAAGCAATCTGAGATTTGATGATTTGGATCAAAAATCGAGCAGAATCAAGAGCCAAGGCTTTAATGCCACCTTGTAGGAACAATTTGGAGCCTGGAAACAATCCGGCTCACCAAGGAATCGGCTCTACAACCACTGGAATAGTGCGGAGTCATATTCCTGGGTTTTCCAATGGAAAACACCAGGACTCATGGCGATCCGACGATGAGGATTGAACGTTTGGATCAAGATCGAACACCACAGGGTGGGAATCAAAGTTTTAGATGGAAGAACCACTCAAAACCCTAAGGGTATGACTCTGGAGTGCTATGGGAAGAGAGGAGGCTCGGAAAAATATTTTTTGGTTTGAATATGTTTACAGAAGTATATATAGACTGCACTCATTCAGCCGAATGAGTGGCCGAATCACTCATTCGACGAATGGTTCAACCGAATGACCTTGGTCAACCGAATGAGTCATGCTGATGACTCATTCATTAACCCCAGACATACTCTTGGCGTTCATTCGCCTGAATGACCTCATTCTTAGTGTCATTCGCATGAATGGATCTATATCATGTATATAATCAAAGTCAACCATAGTCAAACATATATAAACTTTAATAAACATTAATGTACAATATATAATAAATGATCTTCATTAGTAAGATAATCTTTTTAAATTAAGATCATACAAAACATATAACTAGAGTCATTTTTGTGCAGTAGCATACTCCCCCTTGGACCTAGTTCTTTACTTGTTAGCACCGTTTGTCAGAAATAGCTTCCTAGTCAGAGCCGGCATGAATCCCAAACATTATGCAAATCTGGTTGACTCTCACGATTGTAGTGCTTGTTCCATATCTGCAACTTCGAAGAAAATCTAACATCTGCACATAGCTTTAACATCGTTGTGTGACATATTAGTCAGCCACATGGTCAATACACTTAAAGCATCTGCAATGAAAAGAAGAACAGTCATCATACACCTGATCTGACTGAGAGGTGGCAGAAGTGTTCACCATCATGGCAAACTATGTAGCAGGCTGTTCTTCAAACTCAGCATAAGAATCTCCATGAGTGTCTGAGTCTGAATTACATTCTGATTCTTATCCTGATGATTCCTCCAGACTAGTCTTTGTTTGTATTCATCAGCTTTCTGGATTTCTGCAACACAAGCTTTATCTTCTCCTCTCTGATCAGGATTGGATCCGAAATCCCAGTTTTCGCCTTCATCATTTTGAACCATCAAGGCCTTGCTGGCATTTGAAGAACTTACATGAGTGGGAGTATCAATGGGCACAAGTCTTCGTTCCAGATTTGATGCAGCTGATCTTTGATTCTAAAAAGGATTCTTGTTACCCATCTTCTTTGGTTTGTTGCACTGTCTTGCAAAGTGTCCTTTTTCTCCACAGTTAAAGCAGGTGACATGTGACATATCAAAACCAAATTTTGAATCCTTGTTTAGATAGATGTCTTTTCCAGTTATTCTCACAAAGTCCTTAGCTCTTCTTTCTGTACTAGCAAGAGCCCACATGATGTATACCCTCTCCATATCATCCGGGTCAATCTGAGAATAATCTTCATTTGTCAAGTGAGGATTACCAATCTGTCCAGCTAGTAATCCATCATAAGAGCGCACAAGAGTAGACAAAAGACCCATATGCTCCTTGGCAACCTCTACTTTCACTTTATCAAAATTGTTTGCCTTCAAATTGATGACTGTATGGTTATCTTCTTTCTGTGAAGTGGAATCTGAGAATGATTGACTAAAGTGTGTCTGGTTTGAAGCAGAAGCTTCTTTAATCTAAGAGACAAAAGCAATCTCCAATGGAGCATGAGAAGAAGCTTTTTTCACAGTAAGAGTAGAATAATAAAATGAAGGATATTGAACTTGAGCAACTCTCTTTGCCTTCCACTTGTTCTCAATCTCCAATTCTTTCAACTTCTGGATAAACTCATTAATGTCCATATTAGCCATCATCTCATTCTACTTCAAGACCATGAGAAATGACTCCCATTTGGCAGGTAAAGCATGTGCCAAACACTGAATCTTCTCTTGTGTTGTAGTCTTGACCTGATGATCGAACAGCTCACTAAGAAGATGATAAAATCTAGCAATCAAATCATCTAGTGACTCATTTCCCACATACATGAAACTGTTAAACTCTTTCCTCAAAGCTTTGGACTTTATGTTCTTCAAAGCATCATTTTCATCATATCATTGTTGCAACGCATCCCAAAGTAACTTAGAAGAAGTAAACTGTCTAAACTGATGAATTATATCAGCAGCAATGGATTGAGACATAATAGCATAGGCTTTCTTCTCAAAGTCATATAAGTTCCTCTAAGGTTCAGTCATCCGGGTGACTAACATGGGAGTTCCATCTTCATTCAGAGGTCTCAAATAACCACTCTCTATCATCATCCACAAGTTTGTATCAACTCCATTGATGTGTATCTCAAATCTGTATTTCCAATTAGGGTAATCATCTAATGAAAGCAATTTAGGAGCTTTATTAGAGTTCTCTATCTCAGTCTTTGTGAGTAGCAATGTCTAAATCCAATGATTTTGGTTAGCCATCAACGCTAGATCCTCCATTATGTCAAGAACAAATGCGTCCAAAACTTAGAAAAATTTCAAATCTGATTGTCGAATGACACTAACAAGGCCGAATGTCGGGGACCGAATAAGTGTGAACTGACGGAATGAACTAAGTCGGCCGAATGAGCAGTCTGAGGAGAACGAGCAGAGGACCTAATGACCTAAAGTCCAAATGAGTAGGAAACCGAATGACTGGTAGACTGAAAGAGAGCTCTTCGGATGATCGACTCATTCGTACAATCTAAGGGTTTCAGCAACAAAAATCGTGATAACTTTTGATTTAGAGTGAATCTAACCACCAAAATTGGTGCTGAACTTCAAGACATCATTACTAAGAAATTGCAATGATCGATTTGTCAAAACATCCACAAAAACCCTTGAATCTATAACGAAACAGTAACTTGAAGGGCAAGAAAGTTAGGGTTATAAAAAATCTCGAACAAGCAATCTGAGATTTGATGATTTGGATTGAAAATCGAGCAGAATCAAGAGCCAAGGCTTTAATGCCACTTTGTAGGAACAATTTGGAGCCCGGAAACAACCCGGGTCACTAAGGAATCGGCTCTACAGCCACTGGAATAGTGCGGAATCATATTCCAGGGTTTTCCAATCGAAAACACCAGGACTCGTGGCGATTCGACAATGAGGAGTAAGCGTTTGGATCAAGATCGAACACCACGGGGTGGGAATCGAAGTTGGAGATGGAAGAACCGCTCAAAACCTTAAGGGTATGACTCTGGAGTGCTCTGGGAAGACAGGAGGCTCTTAAAAAGTTTTTTTGGTTTGAATCTGTTTGCAGAAGCATATATAGGCTGCACTCATTCGGCCGAATGAGTGGCCGAATCACTCATTCGGCGAATGGTTCAGCCGAATGAGCTTGGTCAACCGAATGAGTCATGCGGATGACTCATTCATTTGCCCCAGTCATTCTCTAGGCGTTCACTCGCCCGAATGACCTCATTCCTAGGATCATTCGCACGAATGGGTCTTTATCATATATATAATCAAAGTCAACCATAGTCAAACATATATAAACTTGAATAAACATTAAAGAACAATACAGAATAACTGATCTTCATTAATAAGATAAACTTTATAAATTAAGATCATACAAAACATAGAACCAGAGACATTTTTGTGCACTAACAGATCTAGTAGTCAAAACGACCGTGGGAACGAGGAGAACATAGAAGTTCAAAAGATAGGAGGTGAAATGAGCTAGATTGATTGCAGTTTTAGAAAGAAGTTCCGACTGAAGTGGGTTTTCTACTATTCCGGCCAGGTGAGTTTCAATAACGATTTTATCCCCTGAAAATGGTTAGGATGTACACAAAAATGGCTTAAGACTACTAGGTACATGTTGGATTAATGTTTGGGATAGATGGGACTGGCTGGAATCTAGGATCTTGAATAGTATCGATGCGTGAATCTGAAAAACCTTAGTGTTGAAGACCTAGAAGTTTGGAGGTTGTTCTCCATCGAAATTAACAATTTTCACAGGCTTAGGGGTTGACACAAAGCTTTGAGATTGTTAATATTGAAAGTCCAAACAGCCTGGAGTCACAGGACCTGTCGATATTTGGCTGTAAGGGGGCTGGGGTGTCGATACTAATCAGGGTTTCAAACCTGGTAGTATCGACAGCTTGGTTCTGGGATTTCATCGTTATTAGGCAACCCTTAATTGTTGATACTAAGGACCAACTTGTCGATACTATCCTAGGGTGTAATCCAAGGGCAATGAACAAGAAAACATGTTATATAACTAGCAGATGGAGTCGTGGGCTGAGTTTAAACATGAGTATGACAGGTGGAAGGTCATTAGGCTTTTCTATGTGTTAAACCAGTTTTGTATTCCCTCAAAACTAAACGTTTTCAACTTAAAAAATTTTCTAAAATAACTTAACACTTAAACAAATGTTTTATGAAATCATTTGATTTTTAAATACTTGAATTTGTTCTATGAATTCATAAGCAAACTGTTAACATCGACAATGGCCCAAGGTGGCCATTTTGAGGTTTTAACCGATTTTTGGGCCCATCAACACAAAGATTTTTCCAACACAAAAGATTTTATAAACTATTGCAACATACAAACATATGTTTTAAACAAGTACTTGGGGATGAAATGTAGATGTTGATAAAGGGAAACCATAGGATACAAGGTCAATAGCAATAATGGACTTAGATGGTTACAAAGTGTTAACTAAAAACCCTAAGGACACAAACCTAAGTCTAGCGATTTCTAAACTAGTCAACTAAGTTCCTTTAGTAACTAGCATCAAGAAACAACATGATAAGTAGTTGTGGGTGTCAAAGAGAACTAATGGAATAAGTTGAGATCTATGGGAGCTCAAGAAAACAACTAAGTATGGGTGTGTTGATCATATGTGTCAAGTCCCATCACTTAGTGATTTCATGCATTGTATAATCAACTTAGATGGTTCAAATTGAATAATCCAAAGTAATGTTATACACAAGAATGAACAAGAACAATGGGGGTAACGAAGAACTATCAAAGGGCTTGAAGTTAATCTAGTAAGATTAACTTTAACATGTTTAGCGTGTATTTTCATCAATATAACTTATGTTTTGCTAAAATATTTTAAAGTAACTTAAACGATTTTCTTAACTAGTATTTTGTCACTAAAATAAGATTTTATAAATGATATTCTACTAAATGAATATGTCGTTATTATTGTAAACCTTATGTAAATAGGGTTGAATTACAACTAATTAAGGGATAAGGGTTTATAGAGAGTATCTAACTTAGCATAATTTAGAGAAATTCCAGTAACACATTAGTAAGCCTTAGGACACATAGTTGAATATCGAGACCAAAACCCTATCTACGTCAATCAAAAATACTTATAGTATTCAAATCGTAATAAATCAAATCAGGAATTGAAGCCACATAATCTACAACAAACGAGAGCGTGTATTTCTTTGTTGACTTACAAACACGGTAGCACAGGTGAGTTCATTTGTCCCTTTTCAAACTATTTTGTTTTACTTTGGGACCGAGAAACATGTTTAAATATTTTATATAAATGTTTAGACATTTCTTAAATCTTTTATACTTATTCTTAATGCTAATATTCTACAATCATATACTTAGATGCTTTAAACTTTTGATTCTTGAATATCTTAAACTTATAATACTTGAAGGCTTTAAACATAAAATCTTTATGATACTTGAATGCTTCCAAACTATATCCTATGATTATTGAAAGCTTTTGGAACTATAATCTTGAAAGCTTGTGAAACTATAATTCTTGAAATTCTTAGATGCTTAACCTCTCAAAAACTTTTATGCTTGTAAACTTAAATACTTGAAATGCTAAAAACTTTGAAACTATGCAGAATGGGATTCCAATTGGGGAGCAGGTACTTGTGACCATGGTGAGGGAAAACTAAATACTTGTATGCTATAAACTATCGGACTTCGTAAGACAGACTGATTGGCCTCCGAGAGTGTTTCTAGGATTCACTCCACACTAGTCATCAGTGTTATTCATTGTCAGAATCTTGTAAGACAGACTGATTGGCCTCTAAGCGTTAACATTTTTTCAAGCCCCACTAGTCATTTAGTGTTCTTCTTGGTTCATCTTTGGTTCTGTGACAAATGACTAGGACGATTCTGGTTCCATCTATCTGACCTTGTGCCATCTTGTGGTTTCCCTTATCAAAGCACTGATGTTGAAAGTCACACCCAGTTTCTTCTACGGACTGATATTGAATGCCTCCAAAAGTGTCTTTAAGAGTCACTCCCTCCTAGTATTCAGTTGTCCATAGACGTAAACTCAAAAACTTGGTTTTCGAACTCTAATGAATTGGAAAATCAGCTTGGGACTTCGACTTAAGATGACACTAGGATATACTTGATGATAGTTTGTGTTACATCAGCATGTTACTACTTTTACATTATGCACTTTTACAGTTTGTGCTTTCACATTCTCTATACACTATTTGTTGTACATGGTTCACTGATTTTCAATTCAGGTTTCATTCAGGTCGTACTTATGTATGTACATTTGGTCATATCTTTGAACTTATATATTGTTATACTTAAACTTATATACTTTTAAATCTTTAAACCTATGTAACTAACCAACTACTTGTAGTTGATATATTCTTTTTCACAAGTTTCAGGTGATCAGAGGTAGAACAATACGAGGACAACTAAGGCGACCTAGTTTAAGATAGAATAAGATCAAGAAATAAGCTAGGATGGATTTCAAACTCATTTAAATCCTTGTTGTTATCTTGTCTATTCTTATTTTGTAAACTATATTTTGAGGTTGGTTAGTTGTATTCTTTTGGTAGTTAGACATGATCTGTAAAAACTACTTTAATCATATGAAATCTAGAAATTCACCATTAATCTTTTGCATGATTCAACTGATCCATCGATCAGTCATCACCGCCCCAAGGATTCCGTACGCAGCGCAGGGTGTGACAATTTTGTAAAAATACAAATAAACTAATGGACCCGTTACCCTTGGAGTGAGTATGAACCTATAGACTAAAGTATGTCTTTCTAAGATATAAATTGAACTTCAGTACTTTGATCTGTCAAAAGTATTCCTTTAGGAATACAATCAAGTATTGATTTTTGATTGAACTTTCATTTGAACTCTATATTCCTTATTTGAACTCTTTGAGGTATATAAATCCTAACCCTTTTAAATTGAACTCTTGTAGAATCATGCCTCGTCTTCTTCGCATCAAAGCCAACAACACCAATAACACTAACACCCATGCCAACTGTTGGTTCTTAAAAAGGATAGATGCTATATCCAAAATTAGTTTATAATATAGCACACTTAATCTGATGTTTATTAATCTGATCATTATGAGATACTGACATATTTATATTCTTAATATATAATAGATGGACATAGTTTATTATTACTCAGTTAATAGTGTCTACAAATGATGATGATCTTAACAGATCATATTTTGAGATAATGCAACACTAACAAATGAACAAGTGTTGCACAATTAGAACATTTACGAATGTTCAACTTGTGCACACTCAGATCATTTGCGAATGAATATGTGTCGCACGGTTAGAACATTTACGAATGTTCAACTTGTGCACACTCATATAATTTGCGAATGAATAAGTGTCGCACAATTAAAATATTTACGAATGTTTAACTTGTGCACACTCAGGTCATTTGCGAATAAATATGTGTCGCACAATTAGAACATTTATGAATGTTCAACATGGGCACACTCAAATCATTTGCGAATGAATAAGTATTGCATAGTTAGAACACTTACGAATGTTCAACTTGTGCACACTCAGATCATTTCCAAATGAATACGTGTTGCACAGTTAAAACATTTACGAATGTTCAACTGGTGCACACTCAGATCATTTGCGAATACATGTGTTGAACACTTAGAATATTTACGAATGTTCAAGTTGTGTACACTTAGATCATTTGCGAATGAATAAGTGTTTCACAGTTAGAACATTTATGAAGGTTCAACTTGTGCACACTCATATAATTTGCGAATGAATAAGTGTCGCACAGTTAGAGCATTTACGAATGTTCAACTTGTGCACATTTGGATCATTTGCGAATGAATTAGTGTTGCACAGTTAGAACATTTACGAATGTTCAACATTTTCACACTCATTTCGTTTAAGAACTTTCTAACTCTAAATTGTTTCTTTTGTAGATATGTAGAAAAGTTCTCTGAAGAAATTGATGCTTTCTGAGAATGAAGATGCTCTCTGAAGATGAAGCTTGTATGAATGAGTCCATAGCTAACCGAACCTCTAAACTTTGCGAATAAGTAATTTGTTGTTCGCAAATGTTCACAGTGCTTTCAAAACTTGGAGTTTTCTTCCTACCATCTACTGATGCTGAGAAGGTTGTTGCTGATGCTGACAAAGAATGACACCTAAGATACTGACAAGATTATTTTTGACAGCATAGCCCTTGGTTTATTACATTGTATTCTAGGCCTTGGTTAATGATGTTTCATGGGCCTCAATTGTCTATAAATATAATGTGATGTAATAGAATTAAGGCAACATAGAACCAACAACAAACATTGATATCAGTAACACACACCTAGGGAGAGAAAGGTCTAGAGAGAGAAATTAATAGCCTAGTGATGCTCTGTGATTAGAAGCATGTTTCCTGATCCAAGCTCCTTTGTAAATTGATTGATCTTGAATGAAAAATGAATTTGATAATTGTTTGGTTGTTCTTTTAGTATATGCTTTCAATATTTGTTTCAATTAATGAACGTGTTTGTTTCCGCCACTCAGTGTTTAGCAAACCTTTAACAGTTGTTGTCTTAATTTCCTCGATCCTAACAATTGGTATTAGAGCCTTGTGCTCTTGATCATTAGAAGTGATCATTAAGGTGTTTTACATAATTGACACAATTTTTTAATCAGATCATTTACTGTGTGTTCTTGGTGTTTGTGTGTGTTTTATCAGATCTTTGAAATTACTGAAAATCCTAAAGAAACTTCAGCTTACATAATAACGATTGATCGACTGTAATCTCTTAGTGATTTTGATAAGTTCCAGATAATCATCACTCAAAATCTGAAAACCCTGTTTTAGCACTGTTTCATCAAAAACCTTGAAATTAATCATGTATTCAAATGCTCATGCTAGCAATCAAGAAATTGGTTCTGGAATAAAACCTCATGTTCTTAAGAATGCTACAGATTACAAACATTGGAAGTTAAGATTATAAAATTTTCTTGTGCTATGGTGTACGAGAACTATGGAAGTCGATTATTAAAGGTCCATTCGTACAAGTTAACTTATCAGTTGATGATTATCATAGCAGACCTGTTGATTTAAATTCTGTAATTGATGAAGAAGACAAAAGAAAAATCGGAGTAGACATTAAAGCTTATAGTTCTCTTACTATGGGTCTTCCTATTGAAATCCTAATGTGTGTCCAAGAATTTGAAACTGCTAAATCTCTTTGGGATGCTCTTGGTGTGATGTTTGAACGAAGCACAGAACTGAAAGAAATGAGAACATACAAACTAAAATACCAATTTGAAACATTTTGTCATATGTCTAGAGAAACTGTTACACAGCAGTTAACATATTTTTGTTCAATTGGTGAATGAACTAAAATCAAATGAAATAAAATATGATAATCATGACCTGAACAAATAATTACTGCATAATCTTCCTGAAGAATGGAAAAAAATGCGGTTGTGCTCAAAAATACAAAAACTATCAGAACCATGAAGGTTGATTAATTGATAGCTCATATTGAAGCAATTGCGATTGATGAGAGTATTGAAACAATTCAAGAATTAATATTGATCCTTATAAGGTCACAAAAGTTCCTCCTGGTGTGAGTGATCATATGAGTGATGAGATTGAACAAAAATATGAAGAAACGGAAACTTAGGAATTTGGATTAATTGCTTCTCCACCTACTCCTTCAAATGCTAAAAAGGGAACTTCTGTAAGTAAGTCAAAAGGATACATTCAAAAGAAAAGAACAAATAAGTCAAATAGTGATGATGTCACTTTGAAAGTTAAATCTGCTGATCAAAAGGCTTTCTGTGTTGCCTTTCTTTCTACATATCATGACTATATAGCACGGTCGGCTCCATGTTTATAGCCCATAAGCTTCATGTTTATAGTTCGGTCGACTCCATGTTTATAGCGCGGTCGGCTCCATGTTTATAGGCCGATCGACTCTCATGTTTATAGTCCGGTCGACTCCGTGTTTATAGCCAGATCGGCTTCATGTTAATAGTCCAATTCACTCACATGTTTATAGTCCATTCGACTCCGTTTTTATAGCCCGATCAGCTTTTCATATCATGTTTTAATCAGGTTGACTTTCATACTTACCTAGTACAAGTACTGGAGCATCATTCATACATATCCCATAACAAGTATGAGAACATCGTCCATTCATCATAACATGACACACTAGCACCATATCATCATTCATCATAACATCATGGCATCATAAACAGGTCATACTAGCATCATAGCATCATATCTTTATTTGAGCATTCTAGGATCTCATCATAAAATAACATCTTATAACTATCATCATAGTTATCATCATCATAGCATGTGTTAGTGCACGGATTTATCAACAGCTTTCGATGATTACTGAAGACATTGTTTTTAGTATAGATCATGTATTTGAGTTGTATTTTGTATTTTTAATTGAATTTATATTATTGATTGTCGATACTAATTGTATCGATATGAGTTCCATCGATACTAGTAGTATTGACATGTATATTGTCAATACTAGTAGTATCGGTATTTTAGTTGTCAATATTAATAGTATAGTTGTTGCCAATAATAGTTGTCTATATATAGGCATGTGTTTGATTTTGTAAGGAGAACTTTATTCACGATATCAAGAGATTTCTTTGAATCTAGAGAGAGAGAGACATTGTACAAAGACTTGCACTTTCATTGTTCTTATTAAAGTCTTGTAATCAGATCTTCATTCAATGAGAATTCGTATCTTTTACACTGTCTTCTTCATACTCTCACACACACATCGACCCGTTTATGGATTCCGCACATTTACGATTCGTGTGGTCTCGGTTTGATCCAATGTAAACAGACTTACAAGTGGTATCAGAGCCATAGTGCTCGGTTATGATTTTAGTTGAACAAATTTCCTAAAGATTCTTATTTTCGAAGACTTTTTTATGATATTTTAATAAATTTGGATGATCAAATGATGATTTGTCACTGAAGATTGATTGCTGCACTTCAAAAATTGTTAACATTTCAATTTTTCATCATCAAAGTTCATAAGTTCGAAGAAAACGGTTTTTGAATTGTTAAGCTCGATATTGAGAGTATCAATAGTCAGTATATCGATCTTGATAACATCGACAATCTAATGATATTACATTGAACTTATTCGCATCGACGCTTGTGCATCGATATTACTAGTATCGACAATACACTACTGTCGACACTGTTATTATTGACATATCAGTTTCCAAATTTTCTATGTGTTGATAATTTCAGCGAATCAGTTTTAAATGGCCAATATATCTTCATTATCTGCTCTCTTATCAGATAATGAGGCCGGTACTATGACAAAGCATCCTAAACTTATTTCATTGAGTGAGTATTCATCATGGAGTGCTAGGTTGGAATCATTTTTATCCATAGTCAATCCAAGTCTAATGATGTGACACCCGGCAATTTCAGGTAAATTGCAACTCTTACATTCTTTACATTTCACATTCATACTTGTTGCATTTCATTTAATTATGTTAATTAGATGAGCGAACACAAACAACTACGAAACGATAGTTTGAGGAACTGTCGAATCGTACATTGCACATTCGTTTTGTAAACCAAGTGTGGCAAACACAACACTAACACAAGACAATAATTTGAGAAGTTATTGAATTGTGCATTACACGTTGATTAGGATTAATCAAGCGTGCAAACACTTCGTAAGACACGAACACAAACCACCGAAGATAATTCGAGAAATTATCGAAACACACACACGAATCTCACGAACGTTGGTGATCAATCAAACTTATGTGCTAGATGTATTTATGTTCTTAAACGAGCATTAGATGCTTAAGATAGGTGTTAGAAATTGAATACGAGCGAAATCGAATCGTCGAAATCGAAAAACAAGGAAAAGGACCCATCGCGGTACGCGACGGTTCCTCGGCGAAAGGCTTCGCGGTACGCGGCGCAAACCGGGAGTCGAGACTCCCGAATCCCATCGCGGTACGCGATAAACATTTTTGATCGGCCTCCGCGGTACGCGAAGGCCATGCAGATCAAATTTTCTTTATAATCAACCCCATCTCATTTCTATACGGCTCCTTTGCAATCCACTCGAACTCCCACCCAAATTCTCGACCAAAACCCATCTGGAGCAAGCTTCAATCTCTGGAATCATTTGGGAAGCTATTCCTTGGTGTTGGAAGCCTTTGGAGATCAAGGAGAGTGTCGAGAACCGTCAAGAAGTTCGAAACGACCATCAAGCCAGTAGCTTGCCGTCATCAGAAGTTGTTCGAGCTTGAATATGTAGCTCTAAGGTAGTTTTAAATGTTTACATAGTGTTAGATCGTACATGCAAGGGCTAAAAACCCACATGCAACTTCGTGTAGTTATTGTGCTCGAATGTGTTGGTGATTTGATGTATATTTGATCTAGATTTATTGATTTAGTGTTTAGATGTTTTAGCTTTGGGTTTGATTGAGTTATTGGTTGATTTGATGATGTTTTGGTACACTTGCCATAAAAGGAAACTTTTATGTTGCAAGTCTTGGATTTGTGATGATCTAGACATGTCTAGATGTTGTCAAATATGTATTGGAATGTTTAGAAACACATTGGGATATTTGATTTTGTCAAAAACTTGGTTTTGTAGAAACTTGCTAAAAATGGAAACTTTTAAAAATCAAAAGAGGACTTTTGATGTTTTAAAGTCTTTTGATGAACTTTGATTTTTGAAATATGATTAGAATTGATTTCTAACCATATTGGAAACCTTGATTTGTGAAAATGAGTTTTAAACGGATACTTTCCAAATAAGGAAACTTTATTTGGGCAAAACGGCGTATATGATGATTTATGCGCCGACGATGCGTTCTAAGTGTTAAAACATGATTTTATAAACATATTGGAAGTTATTGGTTTTATGAAATGGGATTTCACAACCACACTTTCCTAAATTGGAAACTTTCTAAAAATGGTAACTTATGTGATTAGAGTCATAGGATGCATTTTGGTGTCTTATGTGCATTGAGACACGTAAACACAACATCGTGTCACCAACGATTCGTCGAGACAACACAAGTCAACACACACACTCGGTTGAGCACACCGACACTTGGAGTTGTATGGGATACAACACACCACAAAACACATACTCACACCTATATGGTTATAGGTGCCTACTAGCAGGATTGCTAGCATTCGCAGACGCGAACACACAAACACACCGGGACTACTAATCAGGTGAGTTCACGGCCCCTTTTTACATTTTCTACCTTTGGGGGAGAAAACATTGCATACAACTGTTTTGAACAACTTACACACTTTTGGTTATTTTTGTACATGCTAATATCGTATATGCATATGTGTGGCATTCATCCACAAAACTGATAAGTCCTCATTAAACACACCTCGAACCGTTAATAGCGCGTAGCGCTCAGCGTGGTAATTCTGAATAGTACTATTTGGGCCTGACAAGCCCCACTGTTGCGAGCCGTATGGCCACCCCGACTGGAGGTCGGAACAGTGCATAATTGACCAAACAACATTTGCCATGTCTTGGATGGATATGGCGGGAGGCAGCATGTTAGCTTCGGTTGCGAACCCGCATATGATATAAAACATATTGACTAGCTATCAATTGATATTGCATTGTATTGAAAAATAGACCTGCAAACTTTACTTTAAACATTTGAATGTTTACTGCTGATTACAAACCTGTGCTCTCACCAACCTTTGTGTTGACTCTTTACTCGCATGTTTTCTCAGGTAACTAAGGCACGCGCACAAGGACTAGGATGCTAGGATGGAGTCCATGCATCTACTCTAGTGTCTTAGGCCATTTGATAATATTTAAACATTGATCGTGTTACTTTTGTATTATCTAACCATCTTTAATCGCTTCCGCAACATTAAACTTGTGTAGTTTTGAAAACTGTTTTAAGTTAATGCTTCCGCTACTTATGAATGTTAAATTGTTTTGTTAACTTATATTTTACTTCCGCAACTCTGATATTACTAAACTATTTTATCCAAATTACTGGATGTACGTACGAAATTAGACATATAGGTCTCGCATGTTGTGTGACCGGAGACTGCGATCCTGACAATCTGCCGCCGCTCGCGCCCCGGAAGGGACGGGATTTCTCGGGGTGCGACAGATTGGTATCAGAGACTCCGGTTATTGCGAATTAGGTTTGCATTTAGTGAACTTAGTCTATAACCACTTGTCTCCACACAACACTTAGTGCTTAGTATTGTGATACTGGCATACATGATTGTACACACACGCTTATTACGCGCACCATAGCAAATGGCGTCATCATCGTCACCGCATGTGACTACACATGACGGTGGAAGCCGATCGCTCTACATGTTCCTTACAAGTACTACCGCACACACTACATTAGTCATTGGGCAAACACTAACACTTATTCTCGCTATGAAGATCATGGCTGGAAGACGTGGAGGACGCAGGAATGCGGGTGGACGTGGAAACATCAACCTGACTCAAGCTGAGTTGAACGCCCTCATCAACGAACGGGTTGAGGAGGTACTTGCTGCACGGGAAGCTGCCCGTAACCAAAACCTACTGAACCAAGGTGATGAATCCTTTTCATATTCACCTTGCATCACAATCACTAGTTTCCAATTCAACACATTTACCCGATACTTAACCCAACTCTACTCTTTGCATATCTCAGGAGCAAATCCTAACCCACCTCTCTGCACGTTCAAGATGTTCCTGGATTGCAAACCCCATTCCTTCAGCGGTACAGAGGGTGCCGTTGGACTGTTACGCTGGATCGAAAAGGCAGAATCAGCCTTTGCTATGAGCAACTGCAGGAACGAAGATAGGGTCAAGTTCGCTGCAGGGACATTCGAGGGAGCTGCCCTCACCTGGTGGAATGCCAATGTTCAAAACCTAGGGCTTGATGCAGCCAACGCTCTGCCCTGGGATAACTTTAAGCAAATGTTGAACCGCGAGTACTGCCCTCGTGGTGAGGTGCAGAAACTTGAGACCGAGTTTTGGAACCACAAGATGATTGGTTCCGAGGTTGAGGCTTACACAGCTCGATCTTATGAGCTGGCAAACCTGTGCCCGGAAATGGCAAATCCACCCTTCAAACATATAGAGAAGTACATTGATGGACTGTCACCTCAAATTCAGGGCATGGTGCTCTCTGCTGATCCCATCACCATGCAACAAGCCGTGCGATTAACCCACAAGCTCACTGACTCGGCAGTCGCACAAGGACTCTTACCACCTCGTGGTGCTGTGACCACAACCAATGACAAGGGCAAACGAAAGTGGGATGACACCCTGAACAAGACTTCCACTCTTCAACCACCACCACAGCAACGTAAGTTTGGATCAACCCAAGCTTATGCCCCACCCATCCCAACCACCCAGAACCAAGGAGGTTATGCCGGGAAACACCCTAAATGCCACAAGTGCAGCTTCCATCATGCACAGGGTCAGTGTGGCCGTTTCCAATGCCAGCGTTGTGGAAAAGGGGGACATGCAGCCAAAGACTGCAGGGGTGAGCTAATGACAAAGACCCACAGCCACAACAACAGCAACAACTTGAAGCACCAAAGGGTTGCTTCGAATGTGGCAAACCAGGGCATTTCAAGAAGGACTGCCCGCACCTGAAGAACAACAACAACAACCAACAGAACAACAACAATGGGAACAATGGCACGAGGGGACGAGCCTTCGTGATTGGGGCCAAGGAGGCCAGGAGGGATCCCAACCTTGCAACCGGTACGTATCTCTTAAACGATAATTATGCTACTGTATTGTTTGATACTGGAGCTGAGAAAAGCTTTATATCTAAAGACTTTAGTGAGATACTCGCCATAACCCCAACACCCTTAGAGGTTGAATACACAGTAGAGCTAGCTGATGGTAAATTGATTGTAACTAAGCACATTATGAGAGAATGCACACTAGAGCTAGCTAACCACAAATTTAATATTGATCTCATGCCAGTTACACTAGGCAGTTTTGATGTCGTTGTGGGCATGGATTGGTTGTCTGAAAACCAGGCTGAAATCATTTGCCACGACAAGGTCGTGCGCATACCCCTCCCTAGCGGAGAAACTCTAGACATCAAGGGCGAAAGGAGTGACACACCTCTGAACATCATCTCGTGCATGAAAGCTCACAAATGCTTACGAAAGGGATACACAGCCATTTTGGCGCTTATCACCGACAAGACTGAAGAGGAGAAGAAAATAGAAGACATCCCAGTCGTATGCTACTATCCCGATGTATTCCCTGAGGATCTACCAGGACTACCACCACCTCGGCAAGTGGAGTTCCACATAGACCTTGTGCCGGGGGCAGCACCTATCGCACGAGCACCATATCGACTTGCACCTTCGGAGATGCAGGAACTATCCAATCAACTGCAAGAGCTGTTGGACAAGGGTTTCATCAGACCAAGCTTCTCACCCTGGGGAGCTCCGGTCTTATTTGTAAAGAAGAAGGATGGCACGTTCCGTATGTGCATCGACTACCGTGAGTTGAACAAAGTGACGATCAAGAACCGTTACCCCTTACCCCGCATTGACGATTTGTTCGATCAACTGCAAGGATCAAGTTACTACTCTAAGATCGATCTGCGATCTGAGTACCATCAGTTGAAGATTCAGGAGGAAGATATCCCCAAGACTGCTTTTCGCACTCGGTATGGCCATTACGAGTTTTTGGTTATGCCGTTTGGGCTGACAAACGCACCTGCAGTATTCATGGATCTCATGAATAGAGTGTGCAAACCATACCTCGACAAGTTTATCATTGTCTTTATAGATGATATTCTCATATACTCCAAAACCCAGGAAGAACACAAAGAGCATCTGCAATTGTCTCTTGAATTACTACGACAAGAGAAGCTGTACGCTAAACTCTCCAAATGCGACTTCTGGATTCGAGAAGTCCAATTCTTAGGTCATGTTGTGAATGAACAAGGAATACATGTGGATAAATCTAAGATAGAGGCAATCAAGAACTGGGAAGCACCAAAGACCCCAACTGAGGTGCGACAATTCCTAGGCTTGGCAGGCTATTATCGACGATTTATCGAAGGATTTTCAAAGATAGCACAACCCCTTACAGCTTTAACCCATAAGGACAAGAAGTATCTCTGGACTGACAAACAGGAGGATGCATTTCAACTTCTCAAGCAGAAGCTCTGTAGTGCACCTATCTTATCTCTTCCTGATAGGACGGACGACTTCGTAGTATATTGCGACGCCTCGATACAAGGACTCGGCTGTGTGCTGATGCAGCGAGAAAAGGTGATCGCATATGCTTCTCGACAACTAAAAGTCCACGAGAAGAACTACACCACCCACGACTTGGAACTTGGAGCCGTGGTATTTGCACTCAAGATCTGGAGACACTACCTGTATGGTACAAAGTGTACGATATACACTGATCATAAGAGTCTCCAACACATATTCGAGCAGAAGGAACTGAACATGCGACAACGTCGCTGGCTCGAACTCCTAAACGACTACGAGTGTGCTATCAAGTATCACCCGGGGAAGGCCAATGTGGTGGCCGATGCTTTAAGCCGGAAAAACACTTCGAAACCCAAGAGGGTACGAGCTTTACAGCTCACAATCCTTCCCAATCTCCCTGAACAGATACGTAATGCCCAGGTGGAGGTACTTAAGCCTGAAAATTTAGCAGCTGAATCACTAAGGGGAATGGAACAACAACTTACGGAAAAAGCCGATGGCTTACAGTATTTCATGGAACGCGTCTGGGTTCCACATCACGGGAACCTACGAGACCTTGTGATGGACGAGGCTCACAAATCACGGTATTCCATTCACCCAGGATCTGATAAGATGTATCACGATCTGAAGGTACTTTACTGGTGGCCACACATGAAAGCCGACATCGCCACTTACGTGGGCAAGTGCTTGACTTGTGCCAAAGTCAAGGTCGAGTACCAGAAACCCTCTGGATTACTCACACAACCCGAGATCCCCATGTGGAAATGGGAACAGATATCCATGGATTTCATCACCAAATTACCCCGTACTCCTAGTGGATGTGACACTATCTGGGTAATCGTGGACCGACTGACTAAGTCAGCACATTTCCTTGCGATCAAGGAGAATGACAAAATGGAAAGGCTAGCCAGAATCTATGTCAAGGAAGTAGTCTCGCGACATGGAGTGCCAATCTCCATTATTTCAGATCGAGACGCCAGATTCACTTCTAACTTCTGGAAATCATTACAAAAATCGCTTGGCACGCGGTTGGATATGAGTACGGCATACCACCCACAAACTGATGGCCAGAGAGAACGCACGATACAAACTCTTGAAGATATGCTACGAGCGTGCTTAGTGGACTTCGGTAGTAGCTGGGAAACTCACCTGCCATTGGTGGAGTTCTCCTACAACAACAGTTACCATACAAGCATCAAAGCAGCGCCTTTTGAGGCACTCTATGGCAGGAAATGCCGATCACCCATCTGCTGGGCGAAAGTGGGCGACAGTCAGCTCACTGGCCCAGAACTTGTGCATGAAACGACCGAGAAAATCGTGCAAATTAGAAACCGCATGGCAGCAGCTCGCGATCGTCAAAAGAGCTATGCCGACAAACGTCGAAAACCCCTGGAATTTCAGGTAGGAGACAAAGTCCTTTTGAAGGTTTCGCCACGGAAAGGCGTCATTCGTTTTGGTAAACGAGGCAAACTGAACCCACGGTATATTGGGCCCTTCGAGATCCTAAAGAGGATTGGTCCAGTGGCATACCAACTCAACTTACCAGCCGAACTCGACGGAGTTCACAACGTATTTCATGTTTCGAACCTGAAGAAATGTTTATCAGATGAAACACTTATAGTTCCACTGGATGAGATCCGGGTGGATGAGCAACGACGGTTCGTGGAAGAACCGGTAGAGATCATGGACCGTGAGGTCAAACAACTCAAACAGAGTAAGATTCCTATTGTTAAAGTTCGATGGAACTCGAAACGCGTACCTGAAGTCACGAGGGAACGTGAGGATCAGATGATGCGCAAATATCCCCATCTCTTCAAGCAGACAACGTCGATCGCCGACACCAACGAATAAATTTCGGGACGAAATTCCTTTCAACAAGGGGATGATGTGACAACTGGAAAATTTTTGCTTCTCAAACACTACCAACAACAACCAAATTTCGGGACGAAATTTCTTTCAACAAGGGGATGATGTGACACCCGGCAATTTCAGGTAAATTGCAACTCTTACATTCTTTACATTTCACATTCATACTTGTTGCATTTCATTTAATTATGTTAATTAGATGAGCGAACACAAACAACTACGAAACGATAGTTTGAGGAACTGTCGAATCGTACATTGCACATTGGTTTTGTAAACCAAGTGTGGCAAACACAACACTAACACAAGACAATAATTCGAGAAGTTATTGAATTGTGCATTACACGTTGATTAGGATTAATCAAGCGTGCAAACACTTCATAAGACACGAACACAAACCACCGAAGATAATTCGAGAAATTATCGAAACACACACACGAATCTCACGAACGTTGGTGATCAATCAAACTTATGTGCTAGATGTATTTATGTGCTTAAACGAGCATTAGATGCTTAAGATAGGTGTTAGAAATTGAATACGAGCGAAATCGAATCGTCGAAATCGAAAAACAAGGAAAAGGACCCATCGCGGTACGCGACGGTTCCTCGGCGAAAGGCTTCGCGGTACGCGGCGCAAACCGGGAGTCGAGACTCCCGAATCCCATCGCGGTACGCGATAAACATTTTTGATCGGCCTCCGCGGTACGCGAAGGCCATGCAGATCAAATTTTCTTTATAATCAACCCCATCTCATTTCTATCCGGCTCCTTTGCAATCCACTCGAACTCCCACCCAAATTCTCGACCAAAACCCATCTGGAGCAAGCTTCAATCTCTGGAATCATTTGGGAAGCTATTCCTTGGTGTTGGAAGCCTTTGGAGATCAAGGAGAGTGTCGAGAACCGTCAAGAAGTTCGAAACGACCATCAAGCCAGTAGCTTGCCGTCATCAGAAGTTGTTCGAGCTTGAATCTGTAGCTCTAAGGTAGTTTTAAATGTTTACATAGTGTTAGATCGTACATGCAAGGGCTAAAAACCCACATGCAACTCCGTGTAGTTATTGTGCTCGAATGTGTTGGTGATTTGATGTATATTTGATCTAGATTTATTGATTTAGTGTTTAGATGTGTTAGATTTGGGTTTGATTGAGTTATTGGTTGATTTGATGATGTTTTGGTACACTTGCCATAAAAGGAAACTTTTATGTTGCAAGTCTTGGATTTGTGATGATCTAGACATGTTAGACATGTCTAGATGTTGTTAAATATGTATTGGAGTGTTTAGAAACACATTGGGATATTTGATTTTGTCAAAAACTTGGTTTTGTAGAAACTTGCTAAAAATGGAAACTTTTAAAAATCAAAAGAGGACTTTTGATGTTTTAAAGGCTTTTGATGAACTTTGATTTTTGAAATATGATTAGAATTGATTTCTAAGCATATTGGAAACCTTGAATTGTGAAAATGAGTTTTAAACGGATACTTTCCAAATAAGGAAACTTTATTTGGGCAAAACAGCGTATATGATGATTTATGCGCCGACGATGCGTTCTAAGTGTTAAAACATGATTTTATAAACATATTGGAAGTTATTGTTTTTATGAAATGGGATTTCACAACCACACTTTCCTAAATTGGAAACTTTCTAAAAATGGTAACTTATGTGATTAGAGTCATAGGATGCATTTTGGTGTCTTATGTGCATTGAGGCACGTAAACACAACAATCGTGTCACCAACGATTCGTCGAGACAACACAAGTCAACACACACACTCGGTTGAGCACACCGACACTTGGAGTTGTATGGGATACAACACACCACAAAACACATACTCACACCTATATGGTTATAGGTGCCTACTAGCAGGATTGCTAGCATTCGCAGACGCGAACACACAAACACACCGGGACTACTAATCAGGTGAGTTCACGGCCCCTTTTTACATTTTCTACCTTTGGGGGAGAAAACATTGCATACAACTGTTTTGAACAACTTACACACTTTTGGTTATTTTTGTACATGCTAATATCGTATATGCATATGTGTGGCATTCATCCACAAAACTGATAAGTCCTCATTAAACACACCTCGAACCGTTAATAGCGCGTAGCGCTCAGCGTGGTAATTCTGAATAGTACTATTTGGGCCTGACAAGCCCCACTGTTGCGAGCCGTAAGGCCACCCCGACTGGAGGTCGGAACAGTGCATAATTGACCAAACAACATTTGCCATGTCTTGGATGGATATGGCGGGAGGCAGCATGTTAGCTTCGGTTGCGAACCCGCATATGATATAAAACATATTGACTAGCTATCAATTGATATTGCATTGTATTGAAAAATAGACCTGCAAACTTTACTTTAAACATTTGAATGTTTACTGCTGATTACAAACCTGTGCTCTCACCAACCTTTGTGTTGACTCTTTACTCGCATGTTTTCTCAGGTAACTAAGGCACGCGCACAAGGAATAGGATGCTAGGATGGAGTCCATGCATCTACTGTAGTGTCTTAGGCCATTTGATAATATTTAAACATTTATCGTGTTACTTTTGTATTATCTAACCATCTTTAATCGCTTCCGCAACATTAAACTTGTGTAGTTTTGAAAACTGTTTTAAGTTAATGCTTCCGCTACTTATGAATGTTAAATTGTTTTGTTAACTTATATTTTACTTCCGCAACTCTGATATTACTAAACTATTTTATCCAAATTACTAGATGTACATACGAAATCAGACATATAGGTCTCGCATGTTGTGTGACCGGAGACTGCGATCCTGACAATCTGCCGCCGCTCGCGCCCCGGAAGGGACGGGATTTCTCGGGGTGCGACAAATGATACCATTGACTAAAGGGTATGAGCAACCTCAGCTCAATGGGGTGCATAAAAATGTCTCTCGTCTTTCTGAAGATGAAAAGAAATTGTACGATTTAGAAAAGACTCCTTATGCTTTGCTTACAATGGCACTTCCCACAGAGATTTTTCAATCATTCAAATCACATAAAAGATCTAAAGCATTGTGGGATGCTCTAGCACAAATATTTGGAGGAAGTGAACAACTGAAGAGAAGTAAGAGAACACTACTAAAGAAACAACTTGAAGTTTTCAAGTTTCTAGACAATGAGACTTTTGAAGAATTGGTTACTAGATACCCGTTTTGCTGATTTAGCTTAGAAATTTGGATTATGATGTTCTTTGGAAGAGCATAATGATAAACTTTTAGATGCATTACCATCTTCATGGGAGACAAATGTTATGATCATTAGAGAAAATATTGATTTATAGATTACAGAGCTTGATGTTTTAATCTCTAAACTTCAATCTTTTGATCTTGATATGAAGAAAAGAAAAGCTGGAAACAAGTTTTGAACTCAAAATCCAGGTCATTATATGGCACCCAGTGTTGCTCCTACTTCTTCTTCTGGTTCAGTTGCTTTTTCATCAAGCACTGAAAATGGTGAAATATCTGCTGTTATCGACGATTCAACAGAAGTGTGTTTTACTTTTGCAACTACTAAAGAGAAAACATCAAGCAGTAGATCAAAGTTAATGAATGTTAAGGGCTCACAAGAGCATCTAGCCTTTTTCATGCAGTTTATTAATGCATATGATTCAGTTGTGCTAGACGATACTCAGAGATTGACTGATGAGGATATGGATCAACTTGATCCATATGACTTTAAGGAAATGGATATTCAATGGCAAATTGCTATGTTAACCAGAAGGGCAAGGAGATTTCTTCAGAGAACAGGAAGGCATGAGATGTGAAATTCAAAGAAACTAGGATTATCCAAGTAGAAGGTAAAATGTTATAATTGTGGAAATTTAGGACATTTTTCCTTAGAATATGAGATGCATGTGAGAAACAACTCAAGATTTGAAGGTGCAAATAAGTCTGACAAATTTGATCCGGGAAGAGGAGCTTCTGTCACTTCATCATCTACAGTTCCTTCAACTTCAAAGGCAACTCCTCCTGCAAAAGATAAGGCATTACTTGTAGAAGATCAGTTTGAAGCTTACTGGTCATCATATGTTGAAGAAGTTAAAGTAATTGATGAATCTCATGTGGCATTCATGGCTCAGAAAAATCAGAAAAAGGTTGATTTACCATCAATAAAAAGTCTTAATCTAAAACCAAAGTGTCTGAAGTGTTGTGGATATGTAGCCAAACTGGATATGTTGGCTGAGTATGACCATTCATTAATTGATGATGTTAGATGTTTAGAAGATAATGCAAAACAATATTTAGCAAATGAACTAAAACATAAGCCTAAACTGGAAGAATACAAAGCTGATATTAAAACCTTGACTTTACAATTGGCTGACAAAAATGACATCATTGATCATATGATTGCTAAAATGAATGATAAAACAAAGAAATGTAAATCAATTGAATGTTTAAAGAATTCTCAATTGATTTTGAGTAACATTGTGGCTAATCATGTGAGAAGGTAATTGTGGGCTTGGTTTTAAGGTGGTTCCTCCTCCTCTTAACTATGGGTTTCTTCCTGATGTGTCAAATGTTATTCCTTATTATCCAAAATCCTCAAAAAACTTTGACTTGTTTCAAATGTCTATTAATGTTTTTAAATGATAAGTTTTTCCGAAAACAATGATTAAAAATGTTAAACAAAGAGGTCCACATCAAAATGAAACTATTCCTTACAGACCAATTCCTAATCGAATCTGGACTGTAAAGTCAAATGGTTCATATGTTTCATCTGTTCCTGTTAATGTTTGTTCTTCTACATCTTCTCTAGTTCATGTTAAATGTTATGTGCTTAAGACATGGATTTATGTTTCTCATTAATTTTTGTTATATGTGCATGACACATTGCCAGGTGCTCAGAAAAATATTTGGTATGTTGACAGTGGCTGTTCTAGACACATGACTAGACACTTGGAGTTGCTTTCTCAAATTAAAAGAACAAATGATGGTCTTGTTAAGTTTGTCAGGAAACACCAGTGGATATATCACGAAAGAGAGAGTGTTATCAAATGATAGGATATCTTTTGATCATGTCAGTTTTGTGGAACAACTCAAACATAATTTTTTGAGTATTTCACAAGTTTGTGATGAAGATTCTTCTGTCATCTTTGATAACAAAGCATCCTATATACTGAAGCCTGGAGTGATGATCACTGATCATTGGATAGTTGTAACAGTTCCTAGAAACAACAATACATATCAACTGGTTATGTTTTTTGTCTCATTATCTTCTCAAATTACATGTTTCTTTTCTAAGCCTACTGAAAAAGATTCAATTTCATGGCACAGACGGAAGGGGCATGTCCATTTAAGAAAAATGAATTTTTTTTATCAGAAATGATCTTTTTGAAGTTGTTCCATCTTAGGGGCCGTTTGGTATCATCTGAATCATTAAGTGCTAAATGGTTAAAATGTCTGAATGAATAAGAGGATATGAGCCATTAAGTGCTGAACCAAATAATACTGTTTGGTTGAACATCTAAATGGATATGTAGGATTACTATTTTACCCTTCTGAAGCATTTTTACAATGATAATATAAATAACAAGAACAAAATAAAATCCAAACAATCCAATTGTTTGTATATTTCGACCCATTTACCCATGGATTGGTGAATTCGGGTTGTAATTGACTGCATATTCATTCAGATGGGTATTGGACATCTGACACGCACATGAAAACGAGGCTTTCTGTATCACCAAGGTTGGCTGGTAATTGATCGCTGAAATCGCAGTCAACCAATAGTCTGACAAACAAGAACAAAAAATCAACGTAACATCTGAAATAGAGAATTTGATGTATGAATCATATAAATCACTCACAAATTTGTTAATTTCTTCAAGTTCACGATTTGTGAAGTCAGATACCTGGTCTGGTGGTGGTAGGCGACATATGCGACAACCGGTGGTGTAAAGGAGGAGACGATCGACAGTGGGAATAGAGTCAACGACGAGTGATTTTGGGGGTGAGGGAGGCGACGGGAAAGATTGGTGAGGGAGAAAATAGGGTTTTTAATGGAAAGTGAAACAAGGGTATAATTGAACACCCATTTTTTTCTTCATTCAGACTTGCTTTCACATCTGAACCATTCAGACCTTGATTTAGATGTTTTTCTTCGTTCAGACCACTCAAACAAATGGCCTGAATCTGAATGGTTTAGATTCAGACCAATTCAGAGCCATTCAGATGCTACCAAACAGCCCCTTAGTCATTTGTAATGTCTGATTACTATATTTCCTGTAACAAGGGAAAACAGCGAAGGCAATTGTAACACCCCGACCAATGGCGGAAACGTCGGGATGCCGCGAAGGATGTGTAGATTGTTCATAAGCTCGTGGGCATCTAATTGAATCATCACATATCAATTTAATCAACCAAAATAAATACACAAAAATCATGTTCATCATGATATAGTTACAACCATTTACACAAAAGATTAGCTAAATTAACTAAACACTAGTCTTCAGTAATCCAGTTAATTTTAGCTAAGTCCAAGATCCTAAGTGATGATGTCCAAAAGTGTGAGACCATCCTCCTCAACCTACTTTTTTTCATTCCCTAAAACATGTAGAAAATCAAGTGTCAACTACAAAGTAGTTGGTGAGTAATCATAAGTTTTATGTTTCAAAAATGTTTACAAGTGTTTATAATGATTTATAGTTTTCAAGAAAAATACACATGTGCACCTGTGAGATAATCCAACTCTGCCAAAACACAACGAACACCACAACCAAACAATTCAAGTAAACACAAGTAATCATTGAAATAAGGGCAATCAAATTCAATCAATCACACCAATTAAATAATCAAAAGAACATCCACAATCGTCATCAAGAATCACCATTAATCATAATTATCTTAATATAATGTACCGCGGAGGACCTTAGTCTACTCAACCAACGGTAAATGGAATCATCGCGGAGGACCTTAGTAAACTCAATCAACGAAATTCGTAGTAATATAAGTGTCAATACATTCATTGCGGAGGACCGTAGTCAACTCAACCGAGGACCGAAGTCTCAACCAACGGTAACTTAATCATTGCGGAGGACCGAAGTCAACTCAACCAACAACGACTCACGGAGTTGTGATAATCCATGTCAGTCCATTAACAATCATAATACAATAGTATCTATATCATAGTGATAATTCATGTGTCACCCATGTGTTATCAAAATAATATAATTCTGGTATACATGTTCCACCTCCGAGTTTAAAAACAAACTGATTTAAAAAGGAGGTTATGAGAACTCACCTGAATTCCTTAGATTCAGTGCTTGTAGAATGCGTGCTCATGTATGTAAAATCAAAGACACTTCAATGACCTGCATTTATTACGTGTTCGTGTTCATAAGTATATGTGTTTTATATATATATTGAATGTCCATACGTGTTTACTTTTAATTATTAAGTGTGTTACTAACTTTGTTTATTTTATCTAAGTTAAAATGAATCACCCAGTATTTTATAAATGATCATCATCAATACATAATTTAAACCTGCTAGTTTTAATTATCTAATGGTGATAACCCAATTGTGAGATCTTATGCGTACCTCCCATAGGTATGTATACTTAAAGGTGATAACCTTAATCATACACATACCTATACACACATGCACGTTTAATTAAATTGACCACCATGAGTTAAGTTATTAAAATCTAATTTAAGTTTAAAAAAATTATACTTAGGTTATTCACATAAATTGTTCATGTTATGTAATTTCATGATTTAAAACCTATCTATAATGTGAAAAAGGTGGTAGTTCTTAAAACCTTCATGCATGCATGGGTATACACAATTCCTCATGTTCTTTTGTTTACCCTAAATCTTAGTTCGAAATCTTAGGTTCGACAGCCCCTGTAGCTTCAACGATGGTCCTAGGTTCGCTGCCCATGATTTCAGCAGCATAGGGTTCGTATGCCATTAGGTTCAGTCATTCCAAGGGTTTCTGGATCTTAGGTTTGTTGGATAAAAGGTTCGGCTCCCCTAGGATTCACCAGCAATCAGGTTCGACCACCCTAGTCTCGACTGCCGCAGGTTCGGCTGTTTAAGGTTCGGCCAGCCTAAGGTCCGTGGCAACAGGAGGGTTTGTGGCACGTGACGCAGCTCCTAAGGGTTTGCTGATGAGCCTAGGTTCGTAGCCCTTCTCAGGTTCGTGTCCTCCCTGTGGGTTCGGTTGAGAGGAGGTTCGGCCCACTCAAGTTTCGGCCAACAGGAACTTTTGACCAACATGAGGTTCGCCGCTGATAGGGTTCGGCCATCCCTTTGCCATCTCGAGAGAGATTCGACCGATCTGCTCTCTAGCGAACTACCTGTTCACCATCATCATCTTGGAATTTCTTCATGTTATAGGCTCACCCATGACTTTCCCATACCCATACTAGTTTGTTTTAGAGTTTTCAATGTGCAAAAATCATTTAAAGGCGGTGACAATAACCGATTGTTTCAAGTGAGAAAACAAAACGTAAAATGCTCGATCTACCTTCAAATCGCGTTCAAATGCTCGAGATCTTTGTGGATTCTTGTTCTACTCGATCACCCGAATGTTTTGGCCCTAAGATCTCTTGAGATGGTTGAAATTTGAGGGAGAAAATGTAGAGAGAAGTTAGAGAGAGAGAGTAGGGTGACGGATTGGGGTGTTTAGAGAGAGTGGGAGTGTGAGAAATGAAAATGAAAACGAAGATGAGGTCTTCCTCATTAATACTCCGCGTCTTTCCCGTATTCTCGGTCTCATTTATTTTGCGTTAATATGTTTAATATGCTCGGTCTTTCACATAAAATATATTTTAAAACATGAAATATTTAAATAGAGTAAATTCGTTTAACACAATGATTTTAATTAAATTCATATTATAAAATGATCTTATTTATTTCTGTGTAATTATTTATTTAGATAATACAATTTTATTCAATTCGTTTAAGGTTGTAATTCCTAATAAACGTTTTGAATTCTTTTTCTTAAATTTAAATATCGAAGTTATTATTTCGGTTATCTCATTGAAGTGCGTTACTCACGTACGAATTCGTAAAGATCGTCACCTTTTCGAATCCAACGCTCGTATCGTATTTCGATTCGATTTACGATTTATGGAATATCGTTTCAGTATATTATTCCTAATAATTATATTCGTGCTAATCGTCACCCACATGAATACATTATTAAGTTAATATTTCTGAAATAATATTCGTGTTTGCAACATATTCGTAACCTCACTATCGCTTAATTATTTTCAATAACGCTTTCATTATTATATTACCTTGAATATTATAATTTCCCGATCCAAATCCCACTAAATCACATCACTGCCACATCCATGATAAACTGAAATAAGCTTATGTATAGGGCATATGTAGGAGTAGGTCGCAACCTATCCAGCCACCGTCCCACCACCATTTTGATAAACCATGATCATGTGTCCTTGACTTTATTTAGTAACCAACCAATAACCAACTCATAAACCTTTTCCGTTCCAAACCAAAACCTCGGATTCTCCTCACTAAATCCTCAACACTGATATAATCATGATAAACCAAAGATGGTTTATGTATAGGGCATACGTAGAAGTCAGTCGCAACTGCTTCAGCCACCAGCCCACCACCTCTTCGATAGACCATGATTATAGCCTTGTCTATCTTTGGTGATACAATCCTATATTACTACCAATCCCAAATCCAATCATATCATCCCATTTATATAATTCTGTAATAAACTCTCTGGTTCTGTTTAGTTGTGTTTCAAAATAGACTTCCCATGCTTTATGCTCATTATGATAATATATGTTCTCAATAATGTATACCAGTGATAATAACATCCAATAATTCATAGTAATTATCAATTATCATATCAGGCTTTAACAATACAAATTTTTATGTAATGAAATGCCTGAAATACAGTGATGTTACAGCAATCACATAAGCCTAAGATTGAAAATTCTATCACTACCCCTCTAACTATGTTACATATGGATTTGTTTGGTCCAGTGTCAGTTAAGAGTGTTGGTGGAAGATCTTTTTCTTTAGTAGTTACTGATGGTTTTTCCAGATTTTCTTGGGTTTTCTTTTTACCTGCTAAATCAGAGACTTCAGAGATTTTGAAGAATCTGATTGTCAAGATTGAGAATGAATTTTCTACACATGTTAAGTTTTAGAGAAGTGATAATGGGACTGAATTTAAAAATCATAATTTGGAGATGTTCTGTATTCAGAAGGGGATTTCTCATCAGTTTAGTGCTCTTTATACTCCTCAACAAAATGGTGTGGCAGAACGGAAGATTCGTACTTTGATAGAAACAGCAAGAACTATGATAGCGTATTCTCATCTTCCAATTACTTTTTGGCCTGAAGCGGTTAATACAACATATTATTCATTAAGCCGCGTTCTTACTATCAAGAAGTATGGAAAGACTTCGTACCAATTGCTTAAAGGCAGAAAGCCAAATTTTGCTCATTTGGAACCTTTTGGAGCAACTTGTACTTATTTGAAAATGACTTCTCCAAAATTTGAGCCTAAGGCTCTGGAAGGAATATTTTTTGGATATTCTGCTAACTCATTGAACAAAAGAGTTCTTAATATGGCTACAAGGGTGATTGAAGAGGCATATGAAGTCACTGTATGCAGATTCACTGAAACATTGCCTGGAAAGGGTCCAAAGTGGTTGTTTGATTATGATTCAGTTTTTGACTGTTTTCATAACTTGATTTCTTCTTCTTCGAATGAGCTTGCTGAATCTTTAAGTGATACAATTAATCTTCAAGGTTCTTTATTTCCAAGGTTTGTTTTTGAATCTTCTGAAGGGGTTTCTCCTTATTTTACTGAACATTCTTCTTCTTCATTTGTTCCTCAACAAAATGAAAGTTCTGAAGAGTTGCATTATAAAGATGAATTTCATCATTCAATTAATGATCCATCTGTTATTGTTGAATTCTGAATTTCAAGGGGAGAATTTACAAGAAGAAGATAATCATATTACAAATCTTGAAGAAGAAATAGTTTTGGAAGAGATTGTGACTCATAGAGTTAATATAAATCATCCGATTGAAAACATCATATGTGATTTAAACTCTGGAGTCAAGACAAGGAGTCAACATGTTCAAAATGAAGGAGATGAAGTCTTATTTTCAAATATTCAGGAGACAATGAATTCATGCTTATATTCATGCTTTATAAGTCAGATAGAGCCAAAGAATGTTAAAGAAGCATTGAAGGAGTCTTCTTGGATAACAGCCATGGAAGAAGAACTGAGTCAATTTGATAAGCTTGGTGTTTATAGGCTAGTAGATTGTCCTAAAGATGTTATTCCAATTGGTACCAAATGGGTGTTTAAATGTAAAAAGGATGATAAAGGCATCATTGTAAGAAATAAAGCTAGATTGGTGGTTCAAGGTTTTAATCAATAGGAGGGCATTGACTATGATGAAGTATATGCTCCTGTTGCAAGAATTGATTGTTTCTTGCATATGCTAGTTTTAAAATGTTCAAAGTTTTTCAATTAGATGTCAAGAGTGCCTTTTATATGGCAAAGTGAAAGAAGAAGTATATGTTGCTTAACCACCTAGTTTTGAAGATCAATATAATCTTACTAAGTGTTATCATCTTGATAAAGCTTTGTATGTATTACATCAAGCACCAAGGGCGTGGTATGAGACATTGTCAACTCATTTGTTGAACAATGGTTTTTCCAGAGGAAAGATTGACAGCACTTTGTTTATCTTGAAAAAGGATGATGACATTTTGATTTTGCAGATTTATGTGGATGATATTATCTTTGGAGCTACAAATGAAAATTTATGCAAAGATTTTGAAGGAGTTCTGAAGCAGAAATTTGAAATGAGTGCTATGGGAGAATTACCTTTTTTCTCGAAATTCAAGTAGATCAGAAGAAAGATGGCTTATTCATACATCAGAGTAAATATGTACATGAGATCTTGAATAAGTTTAAGATGAATGATTGTACATCTATATCTACTCCTAGACGTACTCATCATAATTTAGGGAATGATGAGAATGGTATAGATGTTGATCAACATCTATATCGTACAATGATTGGTTCCTTAACGTACTTAACTGTGTTTGCAGTTTGTTTGTGTTCTAGATTTCAGGCAAAACCAAAAGATTCACATATTAAGGCTGTGAAACGAATTTTTCGCTATTTGTAGGGAAAACCAAGTCTTGGACTTTGGTACCCTTATAATGATAGCATGAACTTTATTGCTTTTTCAGATTCTGACTATGGTGGTTGTAACCTTAACATGAAGTCAACAACTGGGGATTGTCAATTCTTTGGAAATAAACTTGTGACCTGGCAATGTAAGAAGCAACTTACTGTAGCCATTTCTACATGTGAGGCTGAGTATCTAGCTGCTTCAAGTTGTTGTTCACAAGTTTTGTGGATTCAACAACAAATGCGAGATTACTGTTTAAAATATATAACAACTCTTAGTTTTGTTGATAATAGAGCCGCAATAGCCGTTACTGAAAATCCTGTTTTACATAAGAGAACAAAACACATTGATATTAGTCATCATTTTATTCGAGATTGTGTAGAAAAAAGTTATTTCAACTTGTGAAAATCAATACAGTTGACTACATTGCTGACATTTTTACAAAAGCTTTTGATTTAACTCGTTATTCTTCTCTTGTAGAAGGACATGGGATGATCAATTTTGAATGAAAGATTTTGAAAAATAACACTTGAAAGTTTGTTTTAAATTTTTAGTTTTTTTTATTGTTGAAAAATTTAAAATCTTTGAAAATTATATTCAAATTCATGAAAAATGATAGCATTTAGACTTATTTGAATTAATAATTCTTAATAATTAAAATTTCTAATTTGTCAACACTTATACATATGAATTTGATAATATTTAATTGATGTATTAAACCATATAAGTAATGTTAGAATTAAATGAATAGTTGAATTTGAAATTTTGAAAAACTTGAATACTTAAATTTGAATGATACTAGTTAATAAATTTCAAATTTTAATGAATTAATAAGTTCTCTATCCTAAAATAAATTTGAACTAATTGAGTTTCAACAAAACTAAATTGAGAGTTGATATATATATATACACACACACACACACATGCACATATAATGCCATCAATGATCATTTAAAACATATACTGGATTCCTATGTTATATGTTAATATAGATCTGGAAATTCATAGCATTCATTTTTATCATGCATAATGACTCTTTGTTGTGTGCTTCACACAGATCTGTTCTCACTAGCGCATTTCATTAATTTATTGATCTATAAAGTCTTGATCAAAAATGATAAATGTTCATTTATTTAATTTATTATATGTTAAAAGATCAATGGCAGCATATGTTTTATCCTCAATAAATTCTGAGGTTGAATAGGTTAATGATTTTAAATTAAGTGCACTTATTAATATTCATTACTTATTTTTAATAATGCTGAGTTTTTATTTAAATTTTTGTATTTGATTTATATATGAATAACAAATTTAAATTGTTCATAATTTGATTATTTACTTTTAGGTTAAAATACATAAATTAATATTGTTTTATTTATATGTATAATGTGTTGATAAATTTTAAAATTTAATAGTTTGGAAAATTTAATACAAATAAGTTGAAAATGATTTCATATGAATAGTTTTCCAAGATTTTATCAAAACTATAAAAGGATTTTGTTTCTATAGTTTTTTTTTAAATTTAAAAAATTTCAAAAAATATTTTACAGTTCACCTTTGAAGTGTGTTTTTCTTAATTTTTCACAAAAGGTGTTTTTGACATTTAAACCTGAAATTTTTGATAAAAGTTCAAAGTTAAGTTATTGTTTTGAATTTTTCTATTATTGATATTGTTAGTTTCGATAAAAGACAGTATCCATATTGATATTGATAGTATTAGTATCGTACAAATTAATTTTTGTCGATACTAATAGTATCGATAATACTAATAGTATCGATAACAGGTTATTACTATATATAATATCGATACTATTAGTATCGACCTATCAACATAGATAATACTGTGTGTTCTCTGAAAAGTTAATCAATCGATTTTAGTATGACGGTGATTTCTTCCATTTTGTGTGAATACAAGAGATTATATATTATATTTGACAAACAATGTTGATAATTTTCTCTGTTTTAACCGTGAAATTTGTTGGTTTGAGTTGTAGAAACTTTGGAATTTTTAAAACTCTAAAATTGAATGAATGTGTTGAAAATTCAAAGGGCCTTTTGGGTAGAATACTTAATCGATGTATCCTGGTGTAGGACCTAGTAGTTTTATCATATATTTTGTCATTTGAAAATTCTGGAAATTTTGAATGTTTGACAAGTGTTCATATGTCGCTACTATTAGTATCGATGAACACTGTAGCATCGATACTAATAGTATCAATAGAATGTTATCAAAATTTTCTAAGTGTTTTTTTTACTTAGTAATGATTTTATATTATCGATATTAATAGTATTCATACTAGTATCGATATTATTAGTATCCATAGTATAATTTTAATCTTTTACTAAGCACTTTACTGATCTTAATATATCGATAATATTAATATTGATGTTATCATTAGTATCGATATTATTAATATTGATATTTTTGGGACTTAGAAAATTTTTCTTTTCAAAATTTTTACTTTACTAATAATTGTTTGGTTTCTTTTGTCTTACTTTCAGGTCAGCGACTTTACAATGACAAACACAATGTCATTGCACTTGTAGATGAAGAGTAAAAGGAGGCGTCGATGTTTAGTGATATTATCCTTTTTCTGAAGAGATCCAGGATTTCTTATGCTATTTCAGCTAATCTTGTGATTGTCATGCATCATGTTACTTCTTTCTGGGATCATGCTGAATTTGATTGTGCTGCAGAACCACCTGTATTGAAATCAAAGATTTATGATATTCATGTTCAATTTTTTGTTGATGATTTGAGAGAGATTCTTCAATTTCATGATTTTGATGATGATCCATTGACACTACCTAATGACTTGATTTGTGGAGTGTTCAATAGGATGTGATACAATGGTGATGTGATTGCTTCCCAACTTGCCAAGAAACATCTTTTTGGTCAATGGCATTATTTGTTTCATGTAGTCATCATGTGTTTATTTAACAGGAAATCTGGAGTTGATACATTATCAAAATCCTTTCAGTGTTTAATTGCTGCACTAGTGTTAAACAAACCGTTTAACATTAGTCAGTTGATTTTTGATTTGATGGTTAGACAAATCATTGCAACAAAAAAGGAGGGTTTTCTGCAGTATCCTCGTTTTATAACTTTGATCTTGGATCGTTTATATCAATAGTTGAATAAGAATGGATTACTTATTAAGATTAATGTGATGAATAAAAGGATATTTTCGGATTGTCGTCCTAAGAGAGGAGTAAACATGGTCGATACACCATTATTTGGACATGTGATTGATATAAATTTTCAAGAGCCGGATAATGATGCATGGTTTCATGTTCAGTCACCTGTAGCTGATCAACAACAACATTCTAATGAACATGAACCTACACAAGTTGTTGGTGATGATGTTACTGCTGCCACTACTCCATTTATACCTCAATTTAGAGATGTTGTTGTCACTACATCTTCACATACTGAACAGAGTTTAAAAGAAACTGAAGATGTGAGTCCTAATGATGATACTAATGTTGCTACTGAAGGTGCTATTGAAGATACTTATAGTTCTGACTCTGATTTTGATTCAGATGATGATGATACTAATATGGTAGATACTTCTACTAGGGTGTCTGGAAAGAGAAAGATTGTGAGTTCTTCTACTTCAGAGTCTAAGAGGCAGAAAACAATAGATGACAGTGATTCTGAACATGTGCTTTCTGAAACAGATTTTCTTTTGATTCTCCTATGCATATTTCACCTTCTTCTTCACATACACCAGTTTCTACTTCTCTAGTTGTTCCTCCTGTACTATTTTTACTGATAGTTTTGCCGCACAATCTTCTCAAATTCTGGCTTTGCAAGCTCAAGTGAAGGAGTTGCAATCTGAAAATATTTTGTTGAAGTGTCGGGTTAATACCTTGGAGCTGTCTAATGTTGATTTGTTAAAACAAAATGCATTGATTATTACTTTACAAGATAGATTGGATGTTGTACAGGCTGAGGTGGCAGCTAGTAAGGATTATCAGCATGGTGTAAACAAGATGGATTTAGCTTCTTCTGCTACTATGAATGATAAATACAAGACTATGCATAACCTGATCAAATCCTTGCATGATAATGCTTTTCATGTTTTTAAGGATCATTATTCTCAAATTCAAGGAATGAAAGCTCAACTTCAAATGATGAATCCTACAGCTTAGGGGGAGACTTCTTGCATAGCTGAAGCGATTATACCATTTGTTGGTCATAGGGATGATGATGATGATGATGATGATGATACGGATGGAAATGATCAAGGCGGTCCTTCCACTGGTAATGATCCTGTAACTGCAAACAAAGAAGCTGTTTAATCTCAGGGGGAGCCAGCTGGAGTAACTTCTACATTTGAAAGGTCAAGTGAGAAAGGAAAGGAGAAAGTACAAGAAGATGAGTTTGTTGATAGTTTGTTTATTGATCAGGAGGATGATCGAGATGATATGCTTGATGCTCTTATGGATATTGATAATGACGATTTTGGTTATGATGATCAAGACGATGGTACTTATGTGCTTGACATAGATCCAAAATTAAATGAAAAGGAGTATCAATTTGTACACAGATTTGAAGAGATGGATGATATTCCTGATCAGGAGTTTGAAGAGGGAGAATGGTTTCCAGTTAAAGAGGTTATGGTTTCCAGTTAAAGAGGTTAGAGATCTCTTTATGGATTTTGATTGGGAAGAAAGTTTATCAAAGAAAGTGTTGAAAGGTTAATTTTTGAATGTGTTGTTCAATCAACCAAGAATGAAATTAAATTGAAACAAGCTGTATAAGAAAATTTCAATGAAGATTCAATTAAAATTTTGACTACTGTTGAGGTGATTCAACTTGCTAAAGATGAGTTAGCTAATGCTCCTAAAACTCCAACTCAGAAAAAGAATTACAAGAATAAAAAGGAGTGTGTTGGAAATTTTGGCTTGGAAATTTGAGGATGAAAATAAGTTTTTCATAATAAAGAGGATTGATGGAGTTCAATATTTGAAGAAGTCAATTAAAAGCTTTCATCAATTTCCATTGTGTTAATTAAGAGTGTTGGAAGAAATAAGATTGGTTAATCATACTGGTGATTACATGGCTCATTTAATTGAGCAAACAATAAGAAGAGAGGTTAGATCTATGAAGTTTGAGTTATTAAAACCTCCAAAGTTGAAAAAGATACCAATTATTGGTAATTTACATTGGATTACTAGGAAATGGAAGGTGGGATATGAAATTAGACTAGTTAAATCATTAAAAAGAATTCCCCTTTTAAAGTTTAATTTGGGAATTATGAAGAATCTTTATAGATGGCATTTGGATGGTTATACCTCTGAAGTTGTTTTTCAAGATATAAACAAAGTGGAATTTTGCTGAATGTTTGATCCGATCCACTTAATTAATCTTTCAGAGGAAGACCAGAAGATATTGAAAATGAAATAGATTCAGTTTCATAAAGATCATCAGGATGAAGCAATGCAATTTAAAAGGGTACTGGATGTATGTCTCGAGCATAAGATTTGTGTTGGTAGTCATCTACCTTTGCAGTGGAAAGAATGAAGCTTAACACTGAGCTGTTGCTAAAGGGAGTATGTTAGTACCCTGATAGCAACAAGCTTCAGTTGTTAAATTGAGGACTGAAGATTGATGCATATTCAAGATTGAAGATCTTTATGCTTATTGTATTTGTTTTGTTTTTCAGTATAATGTTTATTTTGTTTAGTTTTTGTGTTAGTTTCTTTAGTTTTTGAAATTTGTACAAGTATAGAATATTTTGATAATATTAATGTCGATAGTAATGGTTTCGATATTAATAGTATCGAAGATAGTTGTGTCGACATTAGTATTGTCGATATTACTATTATCGACAAAGCAATCTATAAATAGCTAAGTTTAGTAGAACGTAGTATCGATCTTGGACATAATTTAGATTTCTAAATATTGTAAGTTCTCTATTATTGTACTTACTGAATGTTACTGATTAATACAAGAAGAAAGGATTGTGTTTAAATTGATTTTGTTCAATTCTATTCATCTTGATCATTTTTACTTCTGTTCAAACATGATGTTATGGATTCCGCACTTGATATCATGTTGCACAAGATCATTTAGATCCTATATATGGCTATGCCCTAAATATACGCATACTTGGCTGGATATGACAGGTGGTTATTAGTGAGGTTAAGGTTGTTACTCGGAAAGGTTTTGGAAGTAGGTAAAATGCTTAATTATCATTGATAAAAATATTATATGTGGTTTAGTATGTGGTGGGCTGGTCGCAAGGCTGGCAGTAAGCTTGACCCTACGTATGCCCTATATATAAGCATACCAGACTGGAGAGAATAAATGTTTATTAATGAGGTTAAGGTTGTTACCAAAAAGGTTTGTAAAACTCATTTTCAAATACTAAAATTTATGAGCTCATGTTAGTGCACAGAAATGTCCCTAGTTCTATGTTTTGTATGATCTTAATGTTTAAAGTTTATCCTATTAATGAAGATCAGTTATCCTATATTGTTCTTTAATGTTTATTCAAGTTTATATATGTTAGACTATGGTTGACTTTGATTATATATATCATATAGACCCTTTCGTGCGAATGACCCTAAAAATGAGATCATTCGGGCGAATGAACACCTAGCGAATGACTGGGGCAAACGAATGAGTCATCCTCATGACTTATTCGGTTGACCAAGCTCATTCGGCAGAACCATTCGCTGAATGACTGATTCGACTACTCATTCGGCCAAATGTGTGCAGCTTATATATACTTCTGCAAACAGATTCAAACATAACTTTCCCGAGCCTCCTCTCTTCCCAGAACACCTCAGAGTCATACCCTTAGGGTTTTTAGCGGTTCTTTCATCTCCAACTTTGATTCTTACCCTGTGGTGTTCGTTCTTGATCAAAACGTTGATTCTTCATCATCGGATTGCCACGGGGCCTGTTGATTTCGATTGGAAAACCCTGGAATAGGATTCCGCACTATTCTAGTGGTTGTTGAGCAGATCTACCAAGGAATAGAGTTGATTCCTAGGGTTCCTTAGTTCCTACAATGTGGTATCAGAGCTTTGGCTCTTGATTCTGCTCTATTTTCAATCCAAATCACCATATTTCAGATTGGTTGTTCGATATTTTCAAAAACCCTACCTTCTTTGCCCTTCAAGTGGCTGTTTCATTATAGATCCGTGGGTTTTTGTGAATGTTTTGACAAATCGATCATTCCAATTGATTAGTAATGATGTCTTGAAGTTATGTACCAATTTTGTTTAGATTCGCTCTAAATCAAAATTTATCATGATTTTTGTTGCTGAAAACCCCAGATTGTACGAATGAGTCGATCATCCGAATAAGCTGTGCGAATAGCTCTCTTTCGACCGAATAGCTCTCTTTCCGTCTTCCACTCATTCGGCCAAATCATATTTCGGTCCATCTTTCGTTCGGTTTTCTACTCATTCGGCCTTTAGGTCATTCGGTCCTTTGCTCATTCGCCTCAGACTGTTCATTCGCGAACTAAGTTCATTCCGAAAATGCACACTTATTCGGCCCCCGAAATTTGGCCTTGTCAGTGTCTTTCGGCCATCAGTTTTAAAATTTTTTCTAAGTGTTGGATACACTTGTTCTTGACATAATGGAGGAACTAGTTTTGATGGCTAACTAGAATCATAGGATTCTGCTACTCACAAAGACTGAGACAGGGAATTCTAATAAAGCTCTTAAGTTGCTTTCATTAGATGATTACCCTCATTGGAAGTACAGATTTGAAATACACTTCAATGGAGTAGATACAAACTTATGGATGGTGATAGAGAGTGATTATTTGAAACCTCTGAATGAAGATGGAACTCCCATGTTAGTCACCCGGATGATTGAACCCCAGAGGAAGTTATATGACTTTAAAAAGAAAGCCTATGCTATTCTGTCTCAATCCATTGCTACTAATATCTTTCATTAGTTCAGACATTTTACTTCTTCTAAGTTACTTTGGGATGCGTTGCAACAAAGATATGAGGGAAATTATGCTTTGAAGAACATAAAGTCCAAAGCTTTGAGGAAAGAGTTTAACAGTTTCATGTATGTGGGAAATGAGTATCTAGATGATCTGATTGCTAGATTTTATCATCTTTTGAGTGAGTTGTTCAACCATCAGGTCAAGAATACAACACAAGAGAAGATTCAGTGTTTGGCAGATGCTTTACCTCCCAAATGGGAGTCATTCCTCATGGTCTTGAAGTAGAATGAGATGATGGCTAATATGGACATCAATGAGTTTATATAGAAGCTGAAAGAACAGGATATTGAGAACAAGTGGAAGGCAAAGAGAGTTGCACAAGTTCAAGATCCTTAATTATATTACTCTACTCCTCCTATGGAAAGAGCTTCTTCTAATGCTCCATTGAAAACTGCTTTTGTCTCTCAGACTAAAGAAGCTCCTATTTCAAATCAGACACACTTCAGCCAATCATTCTCAGCTTCCACTTCTCAGAAAGAAGATAATCATATAGTCACCAATCTGAAGACAATCAACTTTCATAAAGTGATAGTAGAGGTTGCCAAGGAGCATATGGGTCTTCTATCTACTCTTGTGAGCTCTTATGATGGATTAGTAGCCAGGTAGATTGGTAATCCTCACTTGACAAATGAGTATTGTTCTCAGATTGACCCGGATGATATGGAGAGGATAGACATCATGTGGGCTCTTGCCAGTGCAGTAAGAAGATCTATGGATTTTGTGAGAAGAACTGGAAAAGATAGTAATCTGAACTAGGATTCAATATTTGGTTTTGATATGTCATGTGTCACTTGCTATAACTGTGGAGAAAAAGGACACTTTGCAACACAGTGCAACAAACCAAAGAAGATGGGCAACAAGAATCCTAATCTAAATCAAAGATCATCTGCAGCTAATCCAGATTGAAGACTTGTGCCCATTGATACTCCCACTCATGCAAGTTCTTCAAATTCTAGCAAAGCCTTGATGGTTCAAGAAGATGAAGGCGAAAAACTGGGATTTCAGATTCAATCCTGATCAGGGAGGAGAAGATAAAGCCTGTGTTGCAGAAATTCAGAAAGCTGATGAATCCAGTGATGAAAGCACTTCAGAAGAAAACAAGACCAGACTGGAGGAATCATCAGCTTCAATATCAGAAAGCCCTTCAGACTCAGACACTCAAGGAGATTCTGATGCTGAGTTTGAAGAACAATATGCTACATAGTTTGCTATGATGGTGAACACTTTTGCTACCTCTTAGTCAGATTTGGTATATGATGACTGTTCTTCTCATTCCAGATGCTTTAACTGTATTGACCTTGACAGTAAGGTCTTGGCTTATCAAAAGCACAATTCTGACTTGATCAGCGATCTCAACAAAATGATTGAAGCAAATAGAATTTTAAAATCAAATGAAAAGAATTTCTAGGCTAAAATTGATTTGTTAAACAGACAGTTACATGAGGCTGAGATCGTTGTGCTCAATAAGTAGGATGTAGTTACTTCTTATCTCAACACTATCAATGAGGCTAAGAAGAAACTTGCCATAGTCCAGTGTGACTATGAGACTTTAAGTCAGACGCTCAAGAGCTATGAAAGCTCTTCATACATTATTGAGCACATGATCAGTATTGGGACTGATCAAACTGGGAAGGGTAAAGAAACAAAATATAATCATTGCCCCTACCTGTCTTGAGCTGCTTTGTCAATTCTCCAAATGACAAAGAGATTAAAGACTTTCAAGTGAGAACTCCATTATTTATTGATCGTATTGGGATTATTTCTGATGAGGGTACCTCATTGTCTGAGGAATCTTTTATGGAGGGTGTGGTTGAAGATTGGGACTTTGATTCTGAGGATGAGTCTGATGTTTCTCCTCAAATGTCTTGTGTTAAGAATCAGACATCTGTTTCCAAACAGGCTGACCAAATCTTACTTAAGAAATACATGGCTTAAAAGTTATCCAAATCCATATTCTTTGTGAAGTCTTCACAGGATGGTGAAGCAAGTGAGGTTAAAGAGACTGAGAAACCTGTTTTTAATGGAACCAAGGGGTTGGGTTTTAAGCAAAACATGACAAAATCAAATGTTTTTCACCAAAAAAAAACAGTCTTGTTATAAACCCAAACAATTTTATCATCAAGACAAAAGAGCTTGTTTTCAGTGTGGTGCAAAATCAACATTTTATTAAGTAAGTCAAATCCGATTGTAAATCATCTCAAGCAAAGCCCAAAAAATCCAATCATGTCAAGAATTTGGTTAAGGGTAAAAGGAAAATTGTGAATTTGGATGCTCCCAAGGTTGCTAATGTCAATCAATCCAAACCATCATCCATCTATTTGAAAAACTCTTTCAGTAAAAACAGAGTCTGGAAAGTTAAGTCTTCTGAGACTTCAGTTTCAAATACTCCACACAAGGCAACCCCAGATGGAAAATGGATTGATATTTTGATCCGAGACTCATTAGGTCAACCCAAGACTGCAAAGGCTTGGGTTCCCAAATTGAACAAATAGTTTGTCTTTGTGCAGGTTGCCCCAACTGCTGTTCTTAACAACACTTGGATCGTTGATAGTGGGGCTTCAAGGCACATGACTGGAGATATTTCGCTGCTCACCAATGTCAATTCAATTCGAGGTGGATATGTAGCATTTGCCGGTGACAAAGGCGGGTTTATTACTGGAGAAGGTATTCTTTCAAACGTACAAGTTTCATTTGACAAAGTCAGATATATAAAGCAACTGGAGAACAATCTGCTTTCAGTCTCACAGATTTGTGACAAGAAGTACAAAGTTCTTTTTGATGACTCCAGCTGTTACATTCTCAAGCAAGGCATCACTATTCCTGAAGACTGGATTCTGATGTTTGCACCCCATAAGCAATATTTGTATGTTCTCAACATGGCTACAGCTTCAACAACATCCTCCTCAGCTTCATGTTTTATGTCAAAAGCTACAAAAAAAGATTCTATTCTTTGGCATAAAGGATTGGCCATTTGAGTATACGTAAGATGAACCATTTGGTATACAAAAATTTGCTTGACAGTGTCAGCTTAAAGAATGTCAAGCTATCTGATGTCCGTGTTTCGTGCAAGAAGGGAAAGCAAACCAAGCAGTCTCACAAGCTGAAAAAGTATCATTCAATCACTGTTCCTCTTGAGCTTCTCCATGTGGATTTATTTGGTTCAGTCAACCGCAAGAGTATAGTTGGATATCAATACTGCTTATTCATCACCGATGAGTATTCCAGATATTCTTGGGTTTTCTTTCTGAAGGAGAAATTAGAAACGTTTGAGTGTATTCAAGTTTTGGTAACTAAACTTGAATCACTTTATAAGCTCAAGATTCGTATGCTCAGAACAGATAACGGGACAGAGTTCAAGAATCACAATATGGAGAACTTCTGAAATAAACGAGGCATTGTCCAACAATTCAGTGCTCCATATGTCCCTCAAATCAATAGCGTTGCTGAGCGCAAGAACAGAACATTAATGGAGGCTGCTCGGACTATGCTTGTTGATTCATCCCTTCCAGTTCAATTCTAGAATGAAGTTGATGCAATTGCTTGCTGCACATTGAGCTGGGTTTTGATAGTCAAGAGACATGGGAAGACTTGCTTTGAGCTGCTCCATAATAGAAAGCCTAATCTTAAGTATCTTGAACCTTTTGGTGCTCCGTGCACGATGATTAAGAAACAAGAGCAAGGCAAGTTCAATGAGAAGGTGGAAGAAAGTTATTCTCTTGGGTACAACACTCCTAATAAAAGGGTCTACAATAGATCAACTCAAAATGTGGAGGAGTGGTATCACGTGGATGTTCAAAGACATTCTATGCCCCCACCTGGAAAAGGTACAGACTCAATGTTTGATTATTCAGACCTTTTCAACTCTTTCAATATGTCTCTCATGTACTTAGATGAAGATGTTGCTGTTCAAATGAAGTATGATGCACAAAATGCACCTGATGAGCCTATGCAACCTTCATCAGCTTCAGTTCCCATACAGATACATGATGATAGCTCAGACACTAATGAAAATCTAGTTTAACCAGTTGCCCACGAACCAAATGTTGACAACATTGTACCTGCACTTGGGAACTTGAATCTGAACAACCTTGATCCACATGTTGATGTTCCTACTCATCCTGTTTGAAGAATTAATCGCATTCATCCTCATGAAAACATTATTGGAAGTCTGTCTGATGGGGTCAAGACAAGAAATCAGTTATCTTCAGGTGGTCTTGCAGATATTCTTGACTTTGCTGGTGTTAACTATTGTGCCCATTCTTGCTTCATCTCTCAGGTTGAACCAAGAACCTTCACTGAAGCATTGAGAGAAGAATCGTGGGTTGATGCCACGCAAGAAGAACTCTAACAATTCAAGAAACTCAGTGTTTGGCAACTTGTTGACAAACCGAAAGGTGCAAAGGTAATAGGCACAAGATGGGTTCTTCGTTGAAAAAGGGACGATCAAGGGATCGTTGTGCGAAACAAAGCACGTCTGGTGGTGTAGGGATTCAGACAGATTGAGGGACTTGACTACAATTAAGTGTTTTCACCAGTTGCTCGTCTAGAAGCAATTCGTATATTCTTGGCATATGCATCCTTTAAGAAATTTAAAGTTTATCAAATGGATGTCAAGAGTGCATTCCTTCATGGTGTGATAAACGAAACTTTGTATGTCAATAAACCTCCCGGGTTTGAAGATCCATTGCATCATGACCAAGTCTACAAGCTAGACAAGGCCTTGGATGGATTGCACCAAGCTCCGTGAGCGTGGCACGAGACACTTTCTACTCACCTTTTGAATAACGGGTGCAGAAGAGGTGTCATTGACTGCACTTTGTTTATTCGAGAGAAGGACGGTGATTTACTCTTGGTGCAAGTTTATGTGGACGACATCATTTTTCGTTCTACAAATGATGTTTTGTGCAAGGAATTCGAGAAGGTTATGAAGGAAAAGTTTGAGATGAGCTAGATTGGGGAGATGAAATTCTTTCTAGGATTACAGGTGGATCAATCTGAGGCAGGAATCTTCATTCATCAGACCAAATACGTTGGTGACATTCTGAGCCAGTTCAGTATGTTGGATGCAAAACTTGATTGTACCCCACTGGTTGTCAATCACGGGATTACACCAGACGAAAAGGGGGAGTTAATCGATGCCACTCTGTACCGAGGAATGATTGGGTCTCTCATGTTTCTCACCGCTTCTCACCCAGACATCATGTTCTCCATATGCTTGTGTGCTCGTTATCAGTTGAAACCAAGAGTATCACATCTGATTGCTGTGAAGAGGATTTTGCGCTATCTTAAGGGTACTCCGGATCTTCGCTTATGGTACCCTAGTGATGATAACTTTGAGTTTATTGCATACAGTGATTCAGACTATGGTGGATGCAAAATAGATTTCAAGTCAACATCTGTGGGATTTCAGTTCTTTAGGAACCGTTTAGTTACTTGGCAGTGCAAGAAACAGACATCGGTGTCTACTTCAACATGTGAAGCTGAATATATTGCTGCTGCTAATTGTTGCTCACAAATCATCTAGATACAGCAACAACTCAGGGACTATGGGTTACATTTTTCTAACACTCCTATTTATGTTGATAATACCGCTGCCATTGCTGTCACTAAAAACCCAGTTCAGCAATCGAAAACCAAACACATCGACATAAAATATTACTTCATACGTGATTGTTTTGAAAAGAAACTCATCGATGCTGTTAAAATTCACACCGATCACTAGAAAGCCGATCTTTACACAAAAGCATTTGATAAACCTAGATTTTTAAATCTGTTATCGGCTAATGGTGTTTTTCAAAAGGATGAAATCATTCCTTCATTTGAATCAAACAAATGATCATTGTTTTTATTAGTTACTTTCTTTTGTTTTATTTTTTCTTCTTAGTATTTATGTTATTTTTCTTTCACTTAATCAAAAACTCAAAAAGATTTTCAGTTTTAGGTTTTTAGGGGAAGAAAAAGTAGTTTAATTTGAAAAACCAAAAACATTTGAAAAACCAAAAACATTTGAAAATTTTGAAAAACCAAAAACACTTAAAAAATTAAAAAAATGAGAAAGTCTTGTTTGAGAAAGTGATGTGTTAACCTATCATGTCTTAAAAGCAAAAAAAACGTGAATGCATAAACCGAAAGCACATGAGTTGTGTGATTTGATGTACTCATAGGCCAACTTTGCAAAGTTAATAGACTGTTAGTGATTGCTTAGAAGGTCTGAATTGTGGGATCCATTTTAAGAAAACCAGTTAAGTGATAAATGTGACAATCCGACTTTTCGAATTAACCTAGTTAACTGAATATAGTGAGATCACAGGCCCAACAAGACAAAAGTAGGCCCAATAAGGCCAAGATAAGCCCAATGAAACCAAGGAAAGCCAATGAGGCCCAAGTAGGCCCAATAAGGTCAAAGTAGGCCCCAGGTAGGCCCAATGAGTCCAGGATAGGCCCAATTGTATTTAAGAAGCCCAATTGGGTTAATTTAGCCCAACAATGATTTAAATGACCCAATTAGTGACAATTCGGGATTTTAATTCAACTTTGTAAACCGAAATGCTATGTAATCGAACAAAATCAAATCTGAGAGATTTGAATTAAGTAAAATCAAGTCTTGAATACCTAAATTAAAAGGTTTTAGCTTATATTGGAGTAGAAGTATTAATTTTGACTTTTAGGAGTCAAAATTCGGACTTGAAAGGCAATTTAATTCGAATTGGATATTTAAACTAGGTAATAACTGAAATTGATCATTTATAATCATCAACTTAATGATTAGTAACCACTATCAGGCGTTATGGTCACAATTATTAGTCGAATTAAGGGCCAAATGATGCCAAAAGTCGTAACCGTTGCATAGTAGCATCAAAACCGCAAAATTCGACTTCATTCCTCACAATTGAACTTACAAGGACCCTGGTCGGCACATTTAGGAAGATTTTCATATACCAATTCAAGGCAAGAAGGAGCGAGAAAGAGAAGTCGATCGTGAGCCGGCCGAAGAACAACTCCTTAGTCGATCTCCTTCGATTCAAGACCGAATCAAGTAAGTTACCACTTTTACATAACCTAAACAGGCCGACTAATCTTAGCCCCATGACAATTGATGATTCTAGTATCGAATTATAGATGTTCGAATTCTAGGGTTCATAATAATATGCGGTTTGGGGGTTTTAGTGTAAACGAGGTTAGCAATCAAGTTCGTGTAGTTTCAGAAACCTCCGATTGATAACATCCCTATGTCAATTTCATGAAACTATAACGAATTCGGGGGTCTCTAGTTCTAGGGTTCCTAGCCAAAACGATTTGGGGGTTTCAATTCATATGAGTTTTAAAATCAAATTGATTGCTATCCTAAGTTTCTAAAAACTCTGATTAACAAGATTCCTCTATTAATTTCTGGCCTTAACATCGAATTGTATAGAATCCGTAGTTAGGGTTTTCGGTTAAGAACGAATTGGGGTTTGTAACTCGAATGTGTTTGGTAATTGAATTAATTAGTACAGAAGGTTTCGAAATTATGGGATTGATGAAAACCCTATAGAAATTCAGTGTAATTCAAACGATTTAAACAGATTGAATGATGATTCTTATAAACATGTTCGAAACTATTAAGATTCAATTAATCTGGCTATAGTGGCTTATTTTTCGAATTGAAGCCACCAACAAGGTCGTTTATATCCATGGGACAAAAGCCCCATGGTTAGGGGATCAATGAGATTCGAATTGGAGCCCAATTGGTTGTTAGTTAGTTCGGTTAATGAAACAAAAGGAAATGGGGCCGTTTGGGCTTAAAAGAATTAGGAACCATGATCCATCAATAAAAACTGAATAGAGTAGATGGTAGGACGGGTGTGTGTTGGGTTGAAGGTCTCGGGTTCGAGCCCGGCCTTCAACATTTTTATGGGGTTTAAAACTAATTTTGAGTTTTAAATCATAAATTCTTCATTTTAACTCCGATTCGACTCGTTCAAATTTCGTTGGAACCAGAATTTCATCCCTAACACATTTGAATAATAAAATTCATATTTTAGAACGAAAACGTAATCGCGTACAATTACGGTTATTTAAATAAAATCATATGTGATTTTATTTAAACGATTTCAAAGGCACGCGTATTTACGTATGCACATTTCTAACACTTTAACATACGTGTGTTGACACGTATGTGATTCCAAGCACAAAACGACATTCCGAATAACTTTAGGTTATTGTTTAATCACATATTCTTCGTAGAGGATTTTCTACGCGAGTTAAAGTGCGTTTGATCATTCTGCAATAATCAAAGGTGCGTACACGGCCCCTTTCTTATTTTAACTGTTTTGGGGGAGAAAACATGTGCAGCAAACACTTTTTAGATACATATCACTTGCATGAGTTAGCTGTTTACATTATGTGACAACATAGCATTTAAAAGTCCTTACACACTTCGAACCGTTTAGTTTGCCGTAGCGCAAAGCGTGGTAGTTGGAAATAGATCTATTAGGTTTGACAAACCTCACCTGGTAGATGGGATCTACGCAGGTGTTTGACTGACCAAACACACATTACTATTGTTTGTGCTAGACAATAGTGGCAAGGCAAAAACATGCTATAGCATGGCAATCGTCAGCTTCGGTGTCGACCACTTATGTAAATAGTATAAATGACTAGCTATCATGACTATGCATGTGTGATTATGTTATCTGCAAACTTGATATTCAAACTGTTGTTTTGAACATTGTGAATACTTAAAACCTGTGTTATGCACCAACCTTTGTGTTGACTTGATTTACATGTTTTCTCAGGACGCTAAGGTGCGCAATAAAGCTGGCATGGACTAGGAGATAGAGTCGCATGCATGTTTTACATTTATATTGTTTGAATTACACATTTGGGGATTTTGTTTTGTAATTTACATGTTACAACTGTTCCTTTGGTTATTGTTTTAAAACGCTTCCGCAATCTTTAAAAACTTTGATGTTTTAGACCAAAGTATGTTTTGAGATTCATATAGAGGTCTTCGTTATGTCTAATGATCTGAGATCCTGGTTTTTCACGTTCCCAAACGGTATGATTCCGTTAGTTGAAAATTGGGGGTGTGACAATAAATAGTTTTTAATTCAAATATGGCATACACCTATTATCATAGGATCTAATTAGGTTTTCAATGATTTTTGAATTCAAGTCTATACACGTGCCATATTGCTTTGTAATGACCTAGCTGAAGTCGTTCATATAGATGAGAATGATTGAATCACAAGAAAATAAAAAGTAAATCCGATTCTGTAGACGTGCCATATTGTTGGGTTGCAGCCTAGCTGAAGCCGTCCATTTAGATATGACAAGCTAAGAAAAATGCAACAATAAAATAAGTTTGATTCCGTGCATGTTCCATATTACTGGGTTGCAGCCTAATTGAAGCCATCCATTTGGATAGAACATGTTGATCTAGTTTACACAGTTCTTGTAAAGCCCATTTCACGATAAAGACTGACAAAGCCAACCATAGAAGATCTAAAGTCCATATTTTGATTAGATTTTGTGTTTTTCGAATACATAGATTTCATGTACATACGTAGTTCATATGAAGTTTTTTTGTATTGTAGTTCGAGTACACGTAGACTTAGTATAAATAGACATATTTTGTACTAGTTTAGGGTTGGATTCTGGAGGTGTGCTCTCTAGACATATTGAGGCACATTTTTGAATACACTACTGAATACAATCAAAGTTTTGATCTTTCTTGTTGTTCTTCTTATTTCTTTGACTCTATTATGGATTCCGCACATTATAGAGTTACTTGATGCTGAATAGAGACATAAAGTTTGGATCTTGATCTGGTTTGGGACTTACAAGTGGTATCAGAGCCTTAGTGCTCTTATCTTCATCAAGGTATCAACTTTTTCAAGCAAGTTCATTACTTTATCACTCTACTTTACTCTATCTAGCTACTGTTTAAATTTGGGACTCCAGATCTTATAAAAATTTTCTTAAAATTTTTTCTAAAGTATTTTCGAGTTTAAAATTTTCGAGTTCAGTTTTTTCGAGTACAGTTAAAGTGTTCAAAGTGTTGTCAACAGTTTGACTACAAGGTTTGGTGTGTTCGACTATTAAGGCTCTTCGAATACAGGTGTGTTTGGATACACAGAGTTTCGAATGCCAAAGGTTCTTCGGGTACACAGGTTTTCAAATACAGAGACTGTTTGTGTATGCTGAAGACTTCAAGTATGGTTTGATCTTCGGTTAGTGGTGTCACTTCAAGTAGTACTTGGTGATCAATGCACTTGGGACTTCGTGAACTATACTTAGAAATTTGTTTTTGGATCAGTCATCATATCTAAGAATTTGACCAGTTTGTCCAATCTGCTCAATCTGGACAATGAGATCAGCACAGCAACCAAGCCACCTAGGCTTGTGTCAGGAGACAACTTTCAAGATTGGAAGTTCAGATTTCAATCATTCCTCAAGTACTTACCCAAAACTTTGGAGGTCGATTGAAGACGGGCCTCATGTGCCCATGTACCAATGTGAACTCAATGGATTAATTCCCAAGGATCCTGAACTGTATACGGAAGCTGACATTCTTTTGATGGAGAATGATGAGAAAGAATATGCATCAATCACAATGGCCTTATCTAGTGATGTCGCTCATGGTTTCAAGGAACATAAGACACCCAAGCAATTATGGAATGCCTTAGTTGAAAGGTTTGAAGGCAATGAAGATATGCGAGAGAGTCGCAAAGATATGCTAAGGCAAAGGTTCAATATGTTCAATCATATCAAAGGTGAATCCTTGGAAGCTCAACTGAATCGTTTCACTCACCTTATGACTGAGATGACTAGTGCCGGAATTGAAATTACCATAGGGGAGGTGAACAAGAAGCTCTTGAACTCATTGCCTTACAATTGGAATTCCAACTGCACCACAATCAAGAGAACAAAAGATATGTACAAGACCTCCCTAAGCGAGCTGATCTCAATTATCAATTCTTATGACATGGATGACAAACAAAGATCTCTCAGTCATGCAAGCTCCATGGGTATTGCACAAGCATCAGAGAATGCTGCTCTACTGTTAGCCATCAACTTTCAAACTTCATGGGTGCAGCATTATCAAGCCCCTTCATCTCAGTCAGTTCATTTGAGACTGCGTTCTTATCTTCTGGGCAACCTGGTTCAGTGCCCAAGATCAGTCCTGAGAGTGAAGAAAATCTGCTTCTGTTTAAGGGTTTCATGAACAGTTATAATGCATTCATAGCTGGAGAGTTAGCTCCTTCCAACCTTACTCAGGATAATCTAGAACAGATAAATCCAGCAGATGTTGAGGAGATGGTTATTTCATGGCAAATGGCAATGGATGTATTCCGAGCAAAGAAGTTCATCAAGATGTATGGAAGAAACAGCTTCGGAAACAACCCGGGAAAGAAACTTGGCTTTGATAAGTCAAACCTGTGGTGCTACAACTGTGATCAACCAGGTCATTTTGCCAGAGAATGCAAGCAGTAAAAAGTGGCTAAGGAAGGAGAGAAGAAGCCTGAGGAGAAGACTGTGACTGCTGCTATGGGAGGAGTTGCTAGCTCATCTAAGCCACTGGTGACTCAAGAAACTGATTCCGATGATTGGAGTGATCAAGTGCAGGAATTGGAGCTAACTCTGAGTCACGCTTTCATATATCGGTATCACAATGAGGACTTGATCAAAGAGGTCACCAAACTTAAGTACTTTAACTCTGAGTTTTTAAAAAATGAGGGACTTTTCAAAAGGAAACTTGAAGCTGAAAGGCGCGAAATTTCACAATTAAAGGAGTTAATAAGTGATAAAGAGTCCAACTATCGTGACGCAAGGCGTCGGATAGATGAACTCACTTCAGAGTTGGAGCACCTTAAGTCTCGGTAGTCTAAATCAAAAATTCAAGCTGACAAGTATGATTATGCTAGTACTGCAGTGGCCAACATGATTGATGTCCAATGTAGGAGAAACTTGAAAATTGGGATTGGTTTTACCGAGGTGAAACCTCCGTTTAATCACAATTACTCCATCATGCCCAATATCAACACATCTGTTGATGATCTGTTGTTGAAATCTGACCAAGGATTGATTTCACCACTGGTTTTAGCAAACTAGTTTCTTTGACAACGGATCCCATTGAGACTAGCCCCAATTTTTCCGATAATTCTGAGGTGTGTGCAGATAGTTTAAATGAAACAGGTGTGAGGGGGAAGATTGAAGAAAGAAGTGCTGGGAAGAGCACAAATTGTTCAACATCTTTTGGAACATCACCTTTTATTTCTGTAACATCACTGTATCTCAGGTTGTCCGTACATATGTACGATTGTACTGTTATGACCTGATATATTAATTACTAATGATTATGGATTATTGACTTTCATTATTAATATTGGTATGCATATTGAGAACATATATTTATATGCATAAACCATGGGAAGTTTAGTGGAAACACAACTAAATAGAACCAGAGAGTTTATCGCAGTTGAATTCACAGATTATGGATTTTGGTTTGGAATGGAAAGGGATTAGAAGTTGTTATTGTTGGGTTGCTAAACATAGTCAAGGACACATGGTCATGGTTTATCGAAATAGTGGTGGGACGGTGTTGGGGAGGTTGCGATCTACCCCTGCATATGCCCTATACATATGCATATTTCGGTTTGTCATGGATGTGTCAGTGATATGGTTTAGCGGGTTTGGATTGGGATTTATAATATTAAAGTTAATGAAATAATGAAAACGATATTGGAAATGAATACGCACATAAATTAAGCGTGAATGTTATTACAGAAATATTAACTTAATAATGTATTCACGTGGGTGACGATTCACACGAATATAATTATAAGGAATAATATACTGGAACAATATTCCATAAATCATAAATCGAATCGAAATACGATACCAGCGTTGGATTCGAAAAGATGACGATCTTTACGAATACGTACGTGAGTAACGCGTTTCGACGAGATAATGAAATAATATGTAATGATATTAATTTAAGAAAAAGAATTTAAAAACGTTTATTAGGAATCACAACCTAAGATGGATTCCAAACAAATCGTTTGTTTAAATAAATAATTTAACAGAATCATTTACGAAACGACCGTATTTAAATAAAATCATTTTTATGAAAACGAAACATAATTATTTAAATATTTTATGTTTCAAAACCCGTTTACGAACGAACCGTTCATTTAATAGATTTTATCGCGATAAAAACCGAGACATTTATAAAATATATCGCGAAATAAATGAGACCGAGCACACGGGAAAGACGCGGGGTATAAGTGGTAGAACCTACTTCATTTCCTTCATTCTTCCACCCTCCACTCTCTCGCTAGAAAGCAAAAACGCCACATCTCTCTCTCTCTAACTTCTCTCTAGCAAATCTCTCTCGTTTATTGACGAAATCGCGAGATCTTGGTGTCCAAACGACTGGGTGATCGAGGAGAACAAGATTGCACGAAGAAATCCTACATTTGACCGACAAATCGAGGTAGATCTGGGCTTTACGTTTTGGGTTTTACTAAAGAACTCCATGTGTTCATGGCTACTAACTTTTAAAATGAATTTTCCGGTTTTGTACTTGTTAATCGGGTTAGTCTTTATTTGTGGGAGCCTTAGACGAACCTGTAATCACTTAGGAGCTGATGATGTTGAGGATGAACTGCAAGGTTCGGTCCAGGTGCTGCTCGAAACATGGGTTCGCCGAGATTAGGGTTACCGAACCTAAAGGGTTCGCCTAACCTAGCTGTGGTCGAACTGCTGGAGTCCCGAACCATCTCCATCCTCTCTAGCCACGAACCTTCGATAAACCCCACGAACCTCAGTAGGGTGCGAACCCTCTTGCATGCTAGCCAAACCCATGAACATGCGAACCTCTTTGGTCAGGCGAACCTGGGCCATGAATCCATAGCAGCCAAATGATCTAATGCCCCAAACCTAGGGGCAGCGAACCTGAAAGGAGTTGCGAACCTTACCTATACAAAAACTTTATCCACGAACCCATTGCAGCGAACCCTATTTGGTTAACACACAACAACCGAACCTTTCTTCTCTTTTGGCCGAACCCTAAGGATTTGGAAGCGTGGGCAGCGAACCTATGGGGGATAAGCGAACCTATAGTTGTTAAGCCCAAACTTTATCAAATTAGGGTTAAACAAAAAGGGGTGGGAACTAAATATACTTATGCATGCATGGACACTTGGAATACCACTTTTTATAATATATATCAACTCTAAATTATGAGCTTACATGGCTTGAATATTTTAAAGGATAACTTAGATATGATTTCAATAAACTTGGAGTAAACTTCATGATCTAGATAATGGTGGTGGAGTTGAGTAACCATGTATGCATGTATGTTGGGGGTGTATGAATAAGGATAATATACATTGTTAACATACATAGCTATGAGGAGTACACACACAAGTTCACCATTAAATATCCTCGTTTGATAATTAGAATTTATAAGTTTAAATTACGTTTTATGATGATCGTTTATTAAGAATTTAGTGTTACAACTTAATTTAGATTAAATACACTAAGTTAATGTAACACCTAACGAATAAAGGTAAACACTTATGAATAATTGATTTAAGTGAAACGCATATATTTATAAACACTAAAACATATACAGGTTGATTGGGTTGTTTTGATTTCTCTTACGCGAGCGCGCACACTACAAGGCAACTGAATCTAAGGACTCAGGTGAGTTCTCATAACCTCCTTTTAAATCATTTTGTTTTAAACTCGGAGGTGAAACATGTATACCAGTTTATATAATAATTTGATTACACATGGATGACACTTGCTTATTGTTATGATGTTCATATTGTTGGATTATCATAATTCCATGAGTTGTTGTTGTTGACTTCGTTCATCTACAATGATTGCATGTATTGTCACTATTCCATGGGTCGTTGTTGCTGACTTCGGTCATCTACAATGATTGCATGTATTGTCACTATTCCATGGATCGTTGTTGATTGACTTCGGTCATCCACAATTATTGCTTATATTGTCACTATTCCATGAGTCGTTATTGATGACTTCGGTCATCTGAAACGATTGCATGTATTGTCACGTGGATTGCCACAACTCTGTGTGTCGCTGTCATTGACCTTGGTCATTCACAACGATGCATATATTGTCACTTATACTAATTGAGAATATTGATGATTGAGATTGGTTGATTGAATAAATGATTGATTATCTATGATTTATTGATATATGTGATTATGTGTTGGGATTATGTGTTTGGATTATGCGTTTGGATATTGTGTTGGATTATCTCGCAGGTGTTCATGTGGATTTTCTCTGAAAACTATAAACTTTTATAATCACTTTGTAAAACATTTTTAAATATAAAAACTTATGATTACTCACCAACTACTTCGTAGTTGACACTTGATTTTTACATGTTTCAGGGAATGAGGAGAAGTAGGTAGAGTATGATAGCTCTACATTCTTTTGGACATCATCACGTAGGATCTTGGACTTAGCTATGATAACTAAAATTCTGAAGATTAGTATTTAGTTAGTTAGCTAAATCTTTTGTGTATTTTGATGTAACTAGCTCATGATGAACATGATTTTTGATGTAATTAATTTGGTTGATTAATTGATATGTGATGATTTAATTAGATGCCCACGAGCTTATGAACAATCTACATGCCCCTCATGGCATCTCGACGTTTCCGCCATCGGTCGGGGTGTTACAATTTCAAACACTGATTTTGTTGGAAAGTTGATGGATATAAAATTAAAAAAAATTAGATGTCTAAAAACTTTAAGTCAACTTTTGTTAAGAATGATGTTATTTTGGAATCAATATCTTCGTGTTTGCATCATGAGTACAAGGGTCATTCCACAGTCACCAAAGAGGCAGGTTCAAAGTTAAACCCTGACTATGAACCTTTTGTTCCAAATAGGTCATTGGAACAAGCCTCTACAAGCTCATCTTCTAGCCACAGTGACTGTGATGTAAAACCCTTTGACCTTAAGGAATTTCATGAGAAGGTATGTTGTTTTGTTTGTGGTAGACTAGGCCACATTGCCAGAAATTGCCTACACAGACCTACTGAATTCTTTTTTGGAATGAATCAGAAGGTCACACCCAAGGCCAAACCCTCTATCAAATCAATGAGGACTGACCAATCCTTAAAGCCTAGGGTGAATCCTCAGAAGGAATGTCATAAACCAGCCACTTCCAAAAGGACCAAGTCATTTAAGCAACGTCAATCGGGTTTTCAAAAACAAAGTTCAAATTTTTCTAAATTTAAAAGCATGTCACAATGGAAACGTGATCCACCAGTGAGAACCCCATTAAAACCAGTTAACCATGGTAGTGGTGCGAGACCAAATATTGATAAGGGCAAATCAGTTAAACCTAAAGGGGTTCACAAGAAAGCACCTATTGTTTACTATGTACCTAAACTTGTTATGGTTTGGGTACCTATCTCTCATTGATTGTGTGTGAAATGCAGGGACGGCCAAGTAAGCTCAAAAACATTTGGTATGTGGATAGTGGTTGTTCCCGGCATATGACTGGGGATTTCTCTTAATTACACAAAGTTACACTGTTCAATGGAGGATATGTATCTTTTGCTGGAGACAAAGGAGGAAGGATTAGCATGAAAGGCACAGTTACAAATGGAACTCTCAGTTTCGAAGATGTGTATTATGTTGAAGATCTCAATCACAGTTTATTGAGTGTTTCTTAGATTTGTGACAATACTTTTTCTACACACTTCACAAACAAGGAGTGTCTTATTTTGAAGCCTGGTTTTGTTGTACCTGAGAAGTGGATACTGATGAGGACTCCAAGAATCAATAATGCCAACATTATCAACATGAATTCAGCCTCATTCACAGAGAATGCCTGCTTATTTTCAAAGGCATCGGAGCATGATTGTCTGCTATGGCATCGCCGACTGGGTCACGTCAATCTGAAGAATATCAACAGACTTGCTAAGGGAGATTATGTCATCGGCCAGCCTTCTAAGGGCTTCTCTACAATTGAGAAGTGCATCACATGCGCCAAGGGGAAGCAACATAAGAGACCCCACAAGCCTAAACTATTCAATTTTATATCATCGATTCTGCAGCTTCTTCACATGGTTCTCTTTGGACCGGTTAATGTTATGAGTATCGGGAAGAAATCATATTGTCTAGTGCTGATAGATGATTATTCCATATTTACTTGGGTGTTCATTCTGGCCAAAAAAGATGAGACACCAGAGATTTTGAAGAAGTTTATCACTTTGATTGAAAATCAAAAGAACTTGAAGGTCAAGGTGATCAGAACCGACAATGGCACAGAATTTAGAAATCAGACTCTCATTGATTTCTGCGATAAGAAAGGGATTCCCCGGCAGTACAGTGCAGCTTGTACACCTCAGCAAAATGGAGTTGCTGAAAGAAGAAACAGAACACTCATTGAAGCTGCACGAACCATGTTGTCTGAATCTAAACTTCCAATCTTCTTCTGGGCCGAGGCTGTCAACACAGCTTGTTATGTTCAGAATCGAGCACTGCTGAACAAACACCATCAGAAGAATCCCTATGAGATCTTCTTCTATCAGAAGCCAAAAGTTGGTCATTTCAAATCATTCAGCTGTCTGTGTAATCTCCTCCATACTGAGACGAATCACAAGTTTGATGACAAGGCTGATGAGTGTTACTTCGTGTGCTATTCATCCGAGAAGGCCGCCTATCGGGTGTACAACAAGAAAACTCGGATGATTGTGGAATCATATTATGTCGATTGGCAAGAGATGAACTCTACAGACGCCTGTTCTGGTCCAAACTGGTTATTTGAGTATTATTCTACTTTTAGGCCCTTTGACACTACATCAGAGAGTGCAGGACCATCTGAGCAAACTAATGATTTCTACAAGGGTGATGATGTGGACTATCGGGTTGACTACGTTCCATGTGATCCCAAGCTTCTGGCGGTTGACCCTCGAGGCATGTACAATCTGGCTCCTCTATTTCAGCCATCTCTGATAAATGAAGTCCTCCCATCAGATCCGGACACTTCTCAGTCGGTTCAGCCACTTCCAGAAACCAATCAAGCTTCATCTTCCTTCTACCAAACTTTTGATAATCCACTGTTCTCAAAACACATTCCTGAAGAACATTGCGTGGATCATAGCGCCGAAGCAAGTGAGATTGCTCTTGTCGACAATATCTCTTCCTCCAGTGAAGATCAAGTGAACAACATCAGCAATCTGCTAGGCAATCTAGTTGTGGAAGAAGTACCGACACTCAGCATCAACAAGAATCATCCGGGTGAAAATATTATTGGACCTCTTTCGGAAGGCGTTCTCACTCGGAGCCGATCTATTCCAGCTCATGCCCTTGCCTGAAGAAACCATCACCCGAAGTCAATCAGGTCGGATTAACTCTTGTTTGAATTCCTATTTTATTTCGCAGGTCGAGCCCAAGAATGTCAAGATGGCTTTCAAGGAGTCTAGCTGGGTCAAGGCAATGCAAGAAGAGCTGATGCAGTTTCAGAAGCTCAAGGTGTGGAATCTGGTTCCTCTGCCCAAAGGGAAGTTCCCTATTGGAACCAGATGGGTTTTCAGAAACAAAAGAGATGACTCAGGAATCATTATCAGAAATAAGGCACGATTGGAAGTTCAGGGCTTCTACCAACAAAAGGGGATAGACTATGAGGAAGTCTTTGCACCAGTCGCAAGACTTGAAGCTATACGGATCCTCTTGGCCTACGCTTCCTACATGAACTTCATGGTGTATCAGATGGATGTGAAGACTGCCTTCTTGTATGGAAAGGTCAAGGAAGAAATTTATGTGTGCCAACCCCCAGGTTTTGAGGATTCGCAGTATCCTGACCACGTCTACAAGTTAGACAAAGCCCTTTATGGTCATCATCAAGCACCTCGAGCATAGTATGCCGCACTCACAGATCATCTACTTGTTCATGGTTATACCCGTGGAGCGATTGATCAGACACTGTTCGTTCACAAAGATAAGGATGATTTGATTCTAGTCCAAATCTATGTGGATGATATTATTTTTGGTTCCACGAGCTCGGTGCTTTGCAAGGAATTTGAAGCTGTGATGAAGAAAAAGTTTGAGATGAGTGGAATGGGAGAAATGACCTTCTTCCTTGGTCTTCAGGTCAATCAAGATCAGAAAGGCGTGCTGATTCATCAAGGAAAGTATGTTACTGATATTCTGACAAAGTTCAAGATGTTGGAATCCAAGCCTGCATATACCCCCATGGCTGCATGTCCAATCTTAACTTTGGATTCTGATGGTGAAGATGTCGATCAACACCTATATCTCTCGATGATTGGCTCATTGATGTACCTAACTGCCTGACATCATGTTCTCTATACGTCAATGTGCCAGATATCAAGCCAATCCGAAGGCTTCTCATTATATTGTTGTCAAGGGGATCTTTCGTTACCTTGTCGGGAAACTCGGTTTATGGTACCCTAAGAACTCTGAATTTTGTTTACATGCTTACTCTGACAGTGATTTTGGTGGTTATAGCTTAGACAGGAAATCCACCATGGGAGAATGCCAGTACTTAGGAGATCGCCTCGTCTCCTGGCAATGCAAGAAACAGACAACTGTATCCGAATCTACTGCAGAAGCGGAGTATTGTGCTGCTTCTAGTTGTTGTTCTTAGGTTATATGGATGCAATAGCAGCTCCTTGATTACGGTTTGAATTTTCTTGACTTTCCTATTTATTGTGACAATGAAGCTGCCCTTCAGATCGTCAAAAATCCGGTACAATACTCCAAAACTAAACACATTGACATCCGGATTCACTTTATCCGTGACTGTTTCTAGCGGAAACTGATTCATCTTGAAAAGGTCTACACAGATGATAATCTGGCGAACCTTTTCACAAAACCATTCGATTCAGCTCGATTTCATCATCTCCTTGCATCTCTCAAACTAATCAGTTTTGACTAAAATCATATTTGTAAATACTATACAAATTTGTGTTTTGTTTTTATTTTTATTTTTAGAGCACAAATATAGGGGGAGGATATTTACAAGAACAACAAAAAGATTTTTGGTCATTGAGTCCATTTACAAAAACAACAAAAAGATTTCAGTTTTTGAGTCAGTCTAATATGATCTACAAGCTTGGGGGAGTAAAATTTTGAAAAGAAAATACAAAAAGATTTTCCTACTTTAAAATTTAAGAAATTTAAGAAAATTTCCCTTTTGGATGCATAAGTAAAGTGTTTCAATTGGGAAGTGAAATGTCTTCTAACACTCAGAAATTTACTACCTAAAGGTAATTTCTAAAAGAATAACAACTTTAAATAACTATAATTCACTAAGAAGTTAAAATAAGTTTTTCCAAATTTAAAGAAATGGACATGATCATTCAAAAATATTACATATACAAATAAGTGAGAAGTAAGGAGAATCAGATAATCAGAAAATTGTAACAACTATTTGACTTTTTGCATAAATCTTTAAGTCAAAACGAAATTGTGTTTCAATAAACTTGAAATTGTTTTTGAAAAACTCGGGTATTTTCCATGTTTTGTGCAAACAAAGAAAGGGAAATACTTACTGAAGCATCCTTTATTTTGCGTAAGCAAAGAACTGGATGTCTGACGTTAAGGACAATGTGCCTCCAAATCAATAAAACAAAAGATGCCAATGAGCACAAAGATGATAGAACCCCTTCTTGTTCTTGATTCTAATCTAATAGATCTGTTCTTTTCTTTCCTCACCTTAAACTCTGTCAAAATATTTTAAGTTTGTTAAAACACAATTTGAAACAAAAGATTTCACAAAATTGATACGTTGCATGTTAATCTGGTGTAAAGTCTGACTATTCATAAACCTCACAAAAGATAGCTTCAGAAAAACTACTAGAAAACCTTTGGTCATTAGTCTCATTCTTGAAATTGCGGATAAACGATTGGAAATCATTGGTGGGGTATAATTATTATAAGGTTGGGATTCTTGTAAGAAATTATTTTAAAGTGGTCAAATTTCTGATACATATTTGATCCCACAAAATTGACCCGACTCAACTTTGAAATTGTCCAAAAATTTCCAAATTTATTTTATTTTATTTTATTTTATTTTATTTTATCTTATCTTATCTTATCTTATTTTATTTTATTTTATTTATTTATTTAAGTTAGAAAATTTCGGAATATGTGTATTCGAAAAACAACATATGTGTATTCGAAATTCGCGTACTCAAAGTGATCCTATATATAGTTTGAGCCGTTGGATTTTCGAGTACCATTTCATCTTGAGTACACATTTCTCTCTAATAAGGCGATCTCAATTTCTAGACTCGATTTCAAAATTTCACTCCGACCATCTTATAGATCACATATAGGCCACTCTAGGTACAGATTTTCATCGATTTTTGACCGTGGATTCAAAAGGTATGGACCAAAAACCAATTTCGAGTACTAAAGTTCGTAAACAGATTGTTTTTGGGTCAATTAACCTCGAAAAACTTAAAATTAATAGGCGATTTTCAAACATGTTGGACGCCTCTTGATTCCGAGCATTTCGAGTGTGATTGGGAGGTCTAAGGAGCAAAAATTGAAGAGTTATGAAAGTTTTTGTGTTCTCAAAATTCAAGTTTCGAATAAAGACCAAATTCGAGTATGACAGCAACTTCGAATACAGTCAATTTCTAATACGGTCTAAATTTCGAATATAGCCTTTACGAATACAGACTGTATTTCAAATACATTCATCATTTCGAGAACACCTTCAATTTCAAAGAACTCCTTAAATTTTTGTGAACTCTCTAAAACCCTTAGAACATTTCCTGATTTTTGTGTAAATTCGTTTAACTTCTTTAACCTGGATTTGGACTCTGAGCTTTGACTTTTGAATTTTGACTTCCATTGAGACAAACTTAATCTGTTTGTTTTTCAGATGGTTGACTTACGTGTTGTCTCGGATCGCAGCATGTCAGCATATCTTGGCGATCCACCTGAGAAGCATTCGAAGTTCAAAAGTATCGTTGACGGACTGATTCTTTCACCAGTCAACTATGCTATCAAGGAGCACCCCACCATTGTTTCTGACTCCATTGAAGGATTTTGGAGCACAGTTAAAGAACAAACATATGCCAATGAAACTGTCAGCATCATTGGGAAAGTTCAAGGCCATCCGATCATCATCACAGAACAGATTCTGCGAGAATGCCTGCAATTTGGTGATAAAGCTACAGATCCAGTCGAGTTGGATCAAGGTCTGGTCAACAGAACCGTTTATCAGATGGGTCATGAGGGCGCTTATCCTCCTACCGAGAAGAAGCTACTACACCCTTATAGGAGATATTTGGCACACGTTGTCACTCAGTGCCTGTCCCGAAGAAAAGGAGGCTACGATGTGCTGAATCAGACATTGAGCTCATGCTTGGTAGCCTTAGCACTAGGAATGGACTTCAATTTCTCGAAGATGATATTCCTAGAAATGCATGCCAACATCAAAGGGAGAAGGTAGGAAAGATTTCTGGCATTTTTGCGCTTCTTGCATATTGTTATCAACAAAAGGCATCTAACTCTGGTTCCCACTCTTGGCACTCTAGAGTCATGAGAATGAGAGATGACATCTTCAGCTACATGAATATGAACAAGAGAGGAGAGAAGCAGTACACGGGGGAACGCCCATTGATAAAGTTTGGAAGATTTGTGGGTGATGGTGTAAAAGAAGATGAACCAGGAACCCCAGTAGCCATCGTTGCTGAAGAACATGACATTCAAACTACTAGTACAACCACACGGGACGATGAACCAGCGAAAGATATCATCTCTGAGTCATCCTCGTCATCTAGTGAGGACTTTGTAGCTGAGAAACCTCCACTATCCAGGGCTAAAAGAGATGAAGCTCAAGATGTCGATTACGCTCCCACTCCTGAGTCATCACCCAAAAGGAAAAGATTGAAGATGATGTCCAGACGGACTAAGGATCCGAGAGTACAGAAGAAGCCCTCTGAGTCTTCATCCTCTGCTGCTTCACCGACTCCACCATCACTACCGCCCGTGTTGCCCACTCCACCATCACCGACCGATATCCAATCCAAGCCACCTACATAATCCAAGCCACCATCAAAACCACAAAAACCACAACAACCACCCACTAAACCCGTTAAACCTAAACTCACCATCAAAATTTCCGCTTGTCCCCCACTACCACCTTTTACCACTAAAACCACATCATCTCCGTCACACACTCCTATTCATCACACTAAGACTTCAGCATCACCTCCCACTCTAAAAAGGACAAGGGAAAGCCTCCCTTGCATGCAGAATCACCATACGAGCCAGAAAAGGTGCTCGCCAACCTTGAAAGTCTACAGAATATAGTGTTCCTACTTGAGCAGGAATCAGCAGCTAAGGATGAAGTTATCCAGAGAATGCAAGAAGGGATGCTTAAAGTGTACGACCAACTATCTGAGTTCAGTAGGCAAATCAAGGCGCATCGGAAATTCATCAGATTTCTTTCAATAGATAACTACGAGATGCGCAAGGAGATCAATGAACTGAATGGAATCAAGCCCTCAGAAACTGAAAATGATGATGACAAGGATGATGACAAGGGTGAGGATGACAGTGATGATGATGATGATGGTGGTGGTGATGATGGGAAAGGCAAAGACTCCTCATAAAAGAAAGCTGATTAGCCTCCAAATGATGACCATCGAGGGGCTGACACAGGAAATCCATCTTCTTCAAGCAAGCCCGCAAGTGACTATGATGTTATATTTGGAGACATTCCTGGTCACGTTATTTTTGGTGACAGTGTTCAAGGAGCTGAAAAAGAGAAGGTTGGTTTTGATGACTTATTCACATATTTGCCCAATGACTTTCAGTTTGAAGGACTTAGTAAAGAGCTCAATGGAGCTGGTCTTGGAGATTTATTTCCTGACATTTCTATGGATTCAGTTTTTGATGATGTCTGTGATCAGGAGAGAGCCGAATCATCCTCAAAGGCGTCTGACAAGGAAGAACCGGAGAACATGGTAATCGCTGACGTCACCAAGGATCCGTATGTCAATTACTTGTATGCTCAAAAGTATATTAGTCAAGAGGGTCAAGAGATTTCACCATTAGGGACAGTCATCAATAGTTGGTTCAAGAAACAGAGAGATTGGACCCCCTGAGCCTCTTCAAGTCAAAGCCACTTGGCTACGAGAGATCAACATGGAACTTCCAGAGCACACATTCATTTCTGATGACCGATCATTGTTTGCAGTACACAATGATAGGTCTAATATCTGCTGTTGGCTATACAACAAAGAAATAAATCTTTACCTAGTCAAGAGGATGAACGGTAAAGTAGAATATTACAGGAAGCCATAGGATTTCTGCACTATGCCAAAGTTTGATCTGCGAAGCATCAACTATGCCATGTTCTTCAACCCATAAAAGGACAGTCAAGCTTATTTGTTTGCCAAGTTTTTGAAAGATCAATGCGAGAAAGATTTTCCAGTGATGCGGATTGCAAAGGGAAAGCATTTTGTTTCAAAGTGCATCATTGATTCAAAAACAAAGAAGCCTTGGGTGTACTATAAGTACCCTCCTCCACACACTGAAGAGATTATTCCAGTGTCTCCTAGAGCTCCTGACAACTCACTTTCAAACTTCCTGTCTTGGTATTTTGACGAGAAGACTCTTTCAGTCGTCATCTTGAGGAATAAAGATGACATCAATGATATAGAGATGATCTTGGACCCGATGGATCTGCTTAATTTTGGGAAAGAAGATATGATGCAACTGCACAAGTTTCCCATCAAGGTGTACGGCGGATGGGATGAAGAGGCTAAGCCATATACACGCATGGTTGTGTATGCCATCGAGCTAAAGCTTTATGCAGGAGATGGACCACTTTCAGTCACTCTTCCTATCGGTTGACTTTGCCAATCTAGGGGGAGTTTGTAGAGCCCATTTCATGATGAAGACTGACAAAGCCAACCATAGAAGATCCGAAGTCCATATTTTGATTAGATTTTGTGTTTTTCGAATACACAGATTTCATGTACATACGTAGTTCGTGTACTCGAAGTTGTTTTATATTGTAGTTCGAGTGCACCTACACCTAGTATAAATAGACGTATTTTGTACTAGTTTAGGGTTGGATTACCGAAGTGTGCTCTCAAGACGTATTGAGGCACATTTTCGAATACACTACTGAATACAATCAAAGTTTTGATCTTTCTTGTTGTTCTTCTTATTTCTTTAACTCTATTATGGATTCCGCACATTATGGAGTTACTTGATGCTGATTGGAGACATAAAGCTCGGATCTTGATCTGGTTTAGGACTTATAGTTCTGTATACGTGCCATATTTCTTTGTAAAGACCTAGCTGAAGCCGTCTATGAGAACGTGTTGATCTTGAGAAACAAATCAAAAATAAAAATACAAAAAGAAAATAAATTGGAACCTTATAGAACTTATGATGTTACGTACTAGGTTATGCAGAGATGAGTTATAAACTAGTTTTGATCTAAGTTTTTTGACTATAATGAGTAACTCAGTCAGAAAACATGAGTAATCATTGATTTGTTTAGAAATGATGTATTGTCAGGTTGAAAGTGGACAAGTATATCAGTAATTAAATCATAAGGCAAATGTGTCAGAAGTGTAACATTCATTAATGCTGATTTGATGTGATTAGGTGTATGTGTCATTTTTTTGAAAGACTGCTCACAAAAATATGTGTTTCATAATTGTTTTAGTTTTATTTGTTAGCTGTACAGTTGTCTTTTGTTTCAGAAAAATACAAAAAGATTTTAAATTTCAAATTTGTTTTTAGATGATCATTTGTGTGTTCAGACGCTCAATCGTATTTGAATCCATCACCAAACCAGAATAATCTTCATAATGGTACTTGTTTAAATGTTCAAAATGTCAAATTTAAAATTTATTTGTGCTTTTGAGGGCTAAGTTTCATTCATCCGAATGAAGCAAGCAAAAGACTCATTCGACCGAATGACTTTATTCAAGCAAATGAGTCATTCGGCCGAATCACTTAATCCGAACCAACTCTTTCAGTTGATCTCTCAGCCGAAAGATACTTCCTATATATTGGGTTTTTCGGCCGAACCAACTCATTCCCCCCCAAACTCATTCGCTCTCTCAACTGTGTGCACCCTTTCGGCCGACTCACTCTCTCTCCATTGTTCTTCGATTTTCACCATTTAATCAACTCTACTGATCATATTCCTTATTTTGGTTGTTACAGGTACTGATTGGACCAAAATTTCCAAAGTTTTGACCACTAATTCACGGAAAACGGTTCACTGTCTAGGATTTTAGGGCTCGTAACTGTAACCGTTTAATGGATGGTCAAAATGAACCCTAAATCACCTAAAACCTATTCCTAAATGTTAATCGGACATATCTGAACCAAGTGGTATCAATTTTGTGGTCTAATTTGTTGTTTTGGGAACTTGGGGTTCATTCGGTCGACCGAATGACGCTCATTTGCACTACAAGGGTCGACCGAATGAGGTGTATCGACTGAATGAGACTCTTTCGGCCATTGGCCTCATTCGTTTTCATTCGGATGACATGACTCTTTCGGTCAATGGGTCAACCAAATGAGATCATTCGCCTGTCATTCAGATGACACAGTCCATTCGGTCATTGAACTCATTTGCTGAGTTTCATTCGGCCATTGTTGTTCCATTCTCACAAGTAGTATACTTGTGTTAACTTTTTGATTTTAGTAAACTGTTTAACTGAATTGAACTGACATGTTAAATCTCTTGTTTTTCAGTATGGCAGATTACAAAGCTTTAACGAAGAAAAATATATGTGCTCATCTAGATCTCGCCACCAAGAACGCCAAGCATTTTACAGAGATTATTGCATTTCTCAGGCGTTTTAGGATCTTCACTCCCATATCTATTGTCTATGATCCCTATTTTTCACATCAGAGCGATTTCTGGAGATTTTCAAATATAGATTGTGAGGTCGAGCCTCCTGTGATCAGAGGCAAGGTGCGAGGACATGACGTTATAGTTTCTACTGAACACATTCGAACGATTTGTGGATTCCAGGATGCACCTGATCATCCTTTTCTACTTGATCACTATCTTGTTAGAGGATGGTTTATGTGATACAAGTATGATGGTGACTTAGAAGTCGGAGTCCTGAACAAACCTTTTCTATCACCGCAATTCAAGTACTTGGCTCATGTACTCATTCACTGCTTGGGTTCTAGACATGGGGTATTTGATGAGCTCAGAGAGAAATTGCAAGGTGAATTCGTGGCTTTGGCGCTGAATATACCATTCAACTTCTCGGAGATGGTATTCACTCATTTGAAGGAAAATGTCTAGCTCAAGGGTGACAAGAAGTTCCTTATGTACCCAAGATTTCTTCAGCTGATATTTGATGCACAAGTTCCTGATCTACCAAAAGCCAGTTCTGACATTATCCAATTAGAGCACATGAATGACGTTATTCTTAACAAATTTTTATCATACAAAGCAAAGGAGACGAAGCCTCCCGTTCGTACTCTATTCAGTCGTCTCCTCAACCCTAATTATATTGCACCCGCTAGGAGGAAATGGAGACATGATGAATCTGATTCAGATTTAGAGGATATCAGAGTGCTGGGTGGTGATGATGGAGATGATGGTGATGATGGTGGATATGTTGGTGTTGGTGATGTGGGTGTTAGTGGTGCAGGTGCTGATGTTGATGTTACTGGTGCTGGTGCTGGTGATGCTAGTGTTGGTGTAAGTGGAGTTAGTGTTTCTGCTGCTGGTGAAGATGATGTAAAAGTTGGCGCTTTACTTGATTTAGATTTCTTGACTACCACTGAGGCCACCGTCTACACCACATTAGACATGGGTCGTGCCACTTCAGCTGAGGAGAGAGATGATTCAGATGAATCAGGTGAGGCTGGTGGTGAAGATGATGATGAAGAAGGCTCTGACAGCCAGATGATAAGTTTGAGAACGTTATGGTGGGGACGAGGATAGTGAAGAAGAGGAAGAGGCCCAGTGTGACAGAGCAGGATATGGAGGAAATCAGGGATCCATCTTTTGTCCCTGAGTTTGACTTTTCTCCTCCCCCACGCACTTCCATTGTTAAATCTCTTACTGCTACTACTGTTGTCCAGTCCACATCATCCCCTCCTGCAAAGAGAAGAAGTACACGCTTTGTCCTACAAAGACGGTCAGAGTCGGTGTCTGTTGCAGCAACCACTGTTATATCATTTGCAACAGTCTCGACTTCTTCACTGACCAGGTCAAGGGCTATACCTACACGTGCTATTACTGCCCCTCTTGCCTCCTTTGTTGCTGCCACACATATCTTTACTACAGCTTCTTCCGGTCCCTCCACCAGTTGAGCTAATCCATATATACCTACTGTTTCAGTGGCTGAACATCTCTATACAATGAACAGTTTGGTTCTTAGGATGATGGAGAGGAACCACAAGCAAGATGAAGTCATCGCCAAACTTACACATAGGGTCAGTGAGCAAGATGCTCATTTATTACAGGCTGCTGACCAACGTGCAGATTTAAGGACACGATCTGCTGAGCAAGAGGAGCGATTTCTCAAGTAGGTTGATGAGCATAACCAGTTGGCACTGACTGCCTCGGGATTAAGTGATAGGATCTTAGCTCTTGAGGCCGAAAACTTGCGATTATCTAAGCAAGTTGAAAGCCTTAGAGATGCTAATCCTAGGCTGGAAGCCTTTGAGCCTGCCTCCAACGATTCAGACTGGGAAGAAGAAGAAGAAGATGATGAGTCTGATGAGGAGAAGGTTGACTATGATGATTCTGAGAAAGACGATGACTATGGTGATGATGACGACAGCGCTGGTAGTGGTTCTGCAAGCTCCTCTAGTGCAGAAGAGCCAACTCCACCCACTGAAGTCAGAATCAAGGCAAAGCACGATAAAGGTGCCAAGCCTCCTCCTCCTCCTCAAACCGAAGAGCCTAAAGCTACTAAGGAAGTTTAAGCTGGGCCTTAGAGACGTCTTTTAGATGAGAAGTTGACTATGATTTTGGATGCTCAAGGCATCATACAGCACTCAGTTAGCTACGACAAGGAGGAAGGAGAGATTATACATTGCTTGACTAAGGAGCAAATTGTAGAATTATTCAGGTTAAATCCTGACGAGGTGATTCTGGATGAAGTTACCATTCCTGCCTCTGATATTCCTTCTCCTGAAGATTTTGATGACATCGATGAAGTTATTTTGGAGGATATCACTGACCAAGATGACATCAAGTATACTTCAGCTGAGGATGAACTGCCTACCTTCACTGATCTTTTCGGTCAACACACAGAGAAGGAGCTGAACAGGAAGTTTGACGAAAAGGTCAGCGGTAGTGAGTCTTCAGCAGAAGACATTCGGAAAAGAAAAGAGGAATGGGAAGCTTATTGGAAAGTTTTGAAGAAAGAAAGAGTTGCTCCAATGCCAGCTTCACACACTAAATTATACAGGACCAAGGAATATAGATCCGAAGGTCAAATTCTATTCTAGGCATACTTTCACGATTTGAACTGCTATGCAGTCAAAAGGGAGCAAGAAATATAGTACTTCTGATACCCCCATGACTTCAAGACGTTGCCAGGATTTGAAGTAAACCAACTCGCACGTTTGAAGATGCTTTACAGTGAAGATTCGGGGATGTCTGCATGGTTCTCAAGACAAATTCAGTATGAGTACCGGAAGAGACGGATTAATTTCAAGCCTCGGGAACCAGAAAGATACTATCAGCCAGAAATCAATGCAAATACTCATAGACACAAAGGCATCCTGCTGCCTCCAAAGGTTATGAGGAAGATTCCATTACAGAAGATGCCTCAAGACATTTTGGACAATTTCCGATGGTGGTACTACGATGGGAGAACAGCTGAAGCAGTGATAGTTTTATGCAAAGGTAACACATAGGATACCGTATGTATCTTTGATCCCATGTGGCTGACAAATCTGTAACACAATGATGTAAAGGCCTTGTGCAGATGTCAGATTTTCTTTGTTGTTGAAGATATGTAGCAGGCTCTACAATTCATGAGAGTCATCTGGATTTGCATAGTGTTTGGAATTCATGTCGGCTCTGACTGGAAAGCTATTTCTGACAAATATTTCAAGAAGGATGCTGACATGTAAAGAACTGGGTCCAAGGAGGAGTATATTAATGCATAGAAATTTCCCTAGTTCTATGTTTTGTATGATCTTAATGAATAAAGTTTATCCTATTAATGAAGATCAGTGATTCTATATTGTTCTTTAATGTTTATTCAGGTTTATATATGTTTGACTATGGTTGACTTTGATTATATATCATATAGACCCTATCGTGCAAATGACCCTAAGAATGAGATCATTCGGGCGAATGAACGCCTAGCGAATGAGTGGGGTGAACGAATGAGTCATTCGCATGACTCATTCGGTTGACCAAGCTCATTCAGCTGAGCCATTAGCCGAATGATTGAGTCGGCCACTCTTTCGGCCGAACGAGTGCAGCTTATATATACTTCTGCAAACAGATTCAAACATAACTTTCCTGAGCCTCCTCTCTTCCTAGATCACCTCAGAGTCATACCCTTAAGGTTTGGAGTGGTCTCTTTCATCTCCAACTTTGATTTTCACCCTATGGTGTTCGATCTTGATCAAAACATTGATTCTTCATCATCGGATTGCCATGGGGCCTGTTGATTTTGATTGGAAAACCCTAGAATTGGATTCCGCACTATTCCAGTGGCTGTTGAGCAGATCTACCAAGGAACCGAGTTGATTCCTATGGTTCCTTAGGTCCTACAGCTCACCAACCATGTGTTGACATGGTTTACTTCCATGTTTTCTCTTGTGATGTATATGACTAGATTAAGACTACATGATGCATACTAGAAAGGCAAGATAGTGGACCTGGTAACTTTTGGGAAGCACATATTTTGTTGCAGATGGTGAATCATGTTAATATCTTGTACGGTCACAAGATAGTAGACTTGTGATTCTATTGGAAATGTTGCTTAGTTAAATTATCAAACACGACAGTTGTAATTTAACTTGGAAACTTTAGATTTATTTATTGTTATGCTTTACCTATTCTCAAATATTGTGCTATGTATGCAATCTGATCACTCCGATTATCACATGATATTTCACCCAGAGACCTTTCCACCTAATGGGACATTCGATCCGGCCCTCTGGCTCTGGTTGTGATAGTTAGTGCTGGGTGATCACAACAAAGGAAAGCAGGTCCTACACCAAGGTCAGGGCTGGCTTTAATTGACTCAATAGCCATTAATGGGTTGGTGTAGGCTTAGTAATATTAATTAACTAACGATTAGCTTTTAAACTTTAGATCATATTGGACACATGCTTAGTAACACGGAGTATGTATTAATTAACTTTATTACCATGTGCCGTGTTGGTTTAATAGTCAGTCTTTGTCTAACTCTGAACGTAGTTTGGGACTTGGACATAAGATGACACTAGGATATACTTGACGATAGTTTGTGTTACATCAGCATGTTACTACTTTTACATTATGAACTTTTACAGTTTGTACTTTCACATTCTTTACACATTATTTGTTGTACATGATTCACTGGTTTTCAATTCAGGTTTCATTCAGGTCGTACTTCTGTATGTACATTTGGTCATATCTTTGAACTTATATATTGTTATACTTAAACTTATATACTTGTAAATCTTTAAACCTATGTAACTAACCAACTACTTGTAGTTGACATATTCCTTTTCACATATTTTAGGTGATCAGAGGTAGGACAGTACAAGGAAAACTAAGGCAACCTAGTTTAAGATAGAAAAGATCAAGAAACAAGCTAGGATGGATTAGAACTTCATTTAAATCCTTGTTGTTTAATTATCTTGTATGTTCTTATTTTGTAAACTATATTTTCAGGTCGGTTAGTTGTATTATTTTGGTAGTTAGACATGATCCGTAAACGCTACTTTAATCATATGAAATCTAGAAATTCATTGTGGTTGTTCTTCATTAATCTTGTGCATGATTCAACTGATCAATCGATCAGTCATCACCGCCCCATGGATTCCGCACGCGGCGCAGGCTATGACAATTTCGTATAAATCCAAATCAACCAATGGACCTGTAACCCTTGGAGTGAGTATGAACCTGTAGGCTAAAGTATGCCTTTCTAAAATATAAATTGAACTTAAGCACTTTGATCTTTCAAAAGTATTTCTTTAGGAATACAATCAAGTATTGCTTTGTGATTGAACTTTCATTTGAACTCTCTATTCCTTATTTGAACTCTTTGAGTTATATAAATCCTAACCCTTTTCAATTGAACTCTTGTAAAATCATGCCTCGTCTTCTTCGCAGCAAAGCCAACAACACCAATAACACTAACACCCATGCCAACTGTTGGGTATTTAAAAGGATAGATGCCATATCCAAAATTAGTTTATAATATAGCACAGTTAATCTAATGTTTATTAATCTGTTCATTATGAGATACTGACATATTTATATTCTTAATATAGAACAGATGGACATAGTTTATTATTACTCAGTTAACAGTGTCTACAAATGATGATGATCTTAACAGGTAATATTTTGAGATAATGCAATGCTAACAAGTGAACAAGTGTTGCACAGTTAGAACATTTACGAATGTTCAACTTGTGCACACTCAGATCATTTGCAAATGAATAAGTGTTGCACGGTTAGAAAATTTACGAATTTTCAACTTGTGCACACTCGGATCATTTGCGAATGAATAAGTGACACACAGTTAGAACATTTACGAATGTTTAACTTGTGCACACTCAGGTCAATTGCGAATGAATATGTGTCGTACAATTAGAACATTTATGAATGTTCGATTTGTGCACACTCATATCATTTGCGAATGAATAAGTGTCGCACAGTTAAAACATTTACGAATGTTCAACTTGTGCACACTTAAATCATTTGCGAATGAATAAGTGTTGCACAGTTAGAACATTTATGATTATTCAACTTTTGCACACTCAGATCATTTACGAACTTTATAACTCTAAATTGTTTCACTTGCAGACATGTAGAAAAGTTCTCTGAATAAATTGATGCTTTCTGAGAATGAAGAAGTTCTTTGAAGATGAAGCTTGTAGGAATGAGTCCATAGCTAACCGAACCTCTGAACTTTGCGAATAAGTATTTTGTTGTTCGCGAATGTTCATGGTGCTTTCAAGACTTGGAGTTTTCTTCCTACCATCTACTAATGCTGAGAAGGTTGCTGCTGATGCTGATAAAGAATCACACCTAAGATGCTGACAACATTATTTTTGACAGCATAGCCCTTGGTTTATTACATTGTATTATGGGTCCTGATTAATGATGTTTCATGGGCCCCAATTGTCTATATATAGAATATGATGTAATAGAATTAAGGCAACATAGAAACAACAACAAACACTGATATTAGTAATACACACCTAGAGAGAGAAAGGTCTAGAGAGAGAAATTAATTGCCTAATGATGCTTTGTGATTGGAATCATGTTTCCTGATCCAAGCTCCTTTGTAAATTGATTGATCTTTAATGAAAAATGAATTTGATAACCGTTTGGTTGTTCTTTTAATATCTGCTTTCAATATATGTTTTAATTAATGAACCTGTTTGTTTTCGCCAGTCAGTGTTTAGTTAACCCTCAATAGTTTTTGTCTTAATTTCCTCGATCTTGACAATTGGTATTAGAGCCTTGTGCTCTTGATCATTATAAGTGATCATTAAGGTGTTTTACAAAATTGACACAAATTTTTTAATCAGATCATCTACAATGTCTTCTTGGTGTTTGTGTGTGTTTTATCAGATCTTTTTAATTACTGAAAATCCTAAAGAAATTGCAGCTTAGATCATCATATCAATTGATCAATTGTAATTGTTTCGGGTAAAAATTAACAAGTATAACTTTTAACAAAACCGAATTAGTTTAGTGGGGAATTGTGATTTATAATCAAGAAAACAGCTTGTGAGTAAAATTAGATAAAAATATCCCTAAGGATCCTTAGGGATATTTCAGAATATCAAATGAAATAAAACAGCTTACACACGAGATTTATACGAGGAAAAGCCCTTAATCCCTTAGGATTGCCGGCATAAAACTCTCGGGAGGTGACAATCATCACTCTGCCTAGTTTATATTAAAACAACAAAATGAAATTACAATACAAGTGCACAATCAATAGATCACTAAGTGTAGAGAACTCTGAATCTTGTGAATATGAGTAAAAAATAAGCAGAAGTCAGCTAGGTGAATTGTGTGGTTTTTCCTAGACCGATGTTGCCTCAATTTTATAGTGAAAATGATACAACGGTTGTTCTAATATTGTTCCACATTTCATGCTCCACTTTCAGATCATGCGCACACCATTCCACACGACCGTTAATGGATTCTCCACATTGTCCACGTTTTTCTCCTTATTCCGAGAAAATAGGCATAGTTGTTGTTTATCACCTGTTGACTTATTTCAAATGTTAGTAGCACGTCCTGAATAATAAAATAACAATAATTAATTACAAAGTATCATTATTTATTATTCAGGCTATCAGATCATATAAATTCATATACGCAAATACTCTTAATTATTCCGAAATATTCCGTATCCCGAATTATTCTGAATTACAAGGGTAAATTTTTACAGGTATAACAATTGCCCCCAAATTCTTATTACCGTTTCAATTGGTGGTAAGAATTTGAAATTAACCGTTTATTTTGGCTCCTGATTTAAAATTTTGAATTTTGAATTGACGTGATTGTTGTCAGGACAGCTATCATTGTAGCAGTTTCCCACATATTCCTGTCGTTTGCGCATGATATAATGATCAGATCGCCTTCATTAGATGCCATCATCTTCATCCGGTTCTTGCTGTAAGTTTCTTTCCTTCTATCTCTCAATTTTTAATTTTTCTTCTTCGAAAATGTCTGGATCATCTTCTTCTTCTGATTTCAACTCTGATGATTTTACCGATCAAAACATTCTAACCCTAAATCGTCAAAACATAAACGTTTTCAAAGATGACAGAGTTGAATTGTTGTGACTCTCAAAAACATTCCCTGATGAAACCATTTTTCATCAGTATTCTGAAAATCTCAAAGCTGACCATGTTTCACTCACTTGGATATGTTTTCCAGAATATCTCTTTACTTTGGGTCTAAAGTTTCCTTTCCCTGATCTCATCCGTAATTTTTTTCTTGATTACCAAGCTCTGTTTTACGCAACTCATGCCTATGGGATGGCGCCTTCTTCACACCCTTGACCAATTAAACCATCACTTTGGTTTAGATATCGGTATCCCTGAAATATCCCTGATGTATCAACTTAGGACCCATAGGTCATCCCGTTTTGTTCTTCAAATAAGAAGTGTGGCTCCTATCTTAGTTCCAGGAATCACTTTTAATGAGGATGAATGGAGAAATAGGTTCTTTTTTGTGAAAAGAAGTTCTATTCCTCATGGGGAAATCCTTCCTTTTAAATGGGTGGAAAAGGGTAGGATGTTTTTAGGATTTTCTTTGTTAATTAAAATTTGTTATTGTGTAATTTTATTTATTACATTTTTATTTTTTGTAGCTCCTAAGTTTGAATCAATCGTATCTGAAGAAGAAGAAAGAAGGAACAAGATTCGTTCCTTATTGCAGATTGACGAGGAATACAGAAAATTTGGAGCTAAACTCGAAACAGTCACTCCAATGGCCTCAGGTATATTTAATAAAATATTTTAGTATTCTAAAATATTCTTATTGATTTCTAATTATTCCGATTAATTTTACAGAATCAACCATCAATCTTGAAGATCTTGACACCTTCTTTGCTGTGAAAAAAGAGAAAACCAGTCCCGTTGCCCCCAAGTCGCGTACCATGGCTACCCGCTCTTCAAAGACAACCAAGAAAAGCAAAGGGGTAGATACTGTGGACCTCGAAGAGCCATCTGACCTGTCCATCCCTGATCTCCTGAAAAAGGTATGTTAATCACTCTGTCTAGTAATATAATATCCCTACATATTCTGAATGATTCCTATTTTGTAGGGATCTGCTAAATACGCTTCTGAGAAAGAACAAACTGATAAGCATATAGAAGAACTTGAAGATCAAAATAAAATCTTCACAGCCAAAGCCGGTCATTATGAGAAAGAGCTCGCCAAGATCAAAAAACAGATGAAGGAAATGGAAGCCTCTAATAAGCTTCAATTCAAGGAACTCCTTGAAGGAGCCAAGAAATCAGCTGCCATTGCTGTAGTAAGGGCTAAGATTCAGTTGGTGAACCAGGCCAAGGCTGAAAGTGTGGAGTCCCTGGCCAAGAATATGAAGGAATGGGGCAAGATACTTGCAAACCTGGCAGTTGACAAGGCGGAGGCTTCTGTGGAGGTGAACAAAGATGGTGAGGTATGGGAGACGAGTAAGGTTGGTGAAGGTGAAGCAGCTGGTGCGGAGGCTGGAGTGGTTGAGCAGGAGGTGATGATGGTCGATGATGACAATGATGCTAAGGTCTGAGCCCATTTTTAATGTTTGTGGTTCTTGTTTTCTGATGATGTAACTGTTTTAGACAATAGTTTTTTAGGGAAGTCCCCTGGTTTTGGGGCAGAAAATATAAGAATCAGGGTGGAGGGACCATGATTTTCATGGCAAAGCCGTGATTCTTCTTTAACTTTTGTTAACATATCAAGTGGAGGGACCATGAGTTTCATGACGAAGCTTGATATGTTAATATTTTAACTGTTTTTGGTTGTTAATATGGCAATTAGTATTTTGGATAGTATTTCAGTGTTTCATATAGTAGTTTACTTTTAAATATCCTTATGTATTCTGAAGTATTTTAAATGTTATTATTCTGTTGCTGAAAGGTATTCCTAAATATACCCAGATATTATTAAGTTATACAACCTGTACTTAAGTTAATACTAATGTCCGGTGTAGTTTCACTTGACATATTTTATAACACTTAACTTTTCCCAAGTGACTTCTTGCTAAGACTATTCATGTATACGTTTTCGTAGGCGTATTTACGAATATTTGAGAATAATCTGACATATTCTTAAAATGTTATGAATTAGATTCAACCCGAATATCAAATATTGTATTCAGCATTGGAGATGTCATTTATTTCAAAGTTTTTAATTATTTAATAATTTTTCAGATTTAAATATTTTCGAGGACATTTATTTGTTTATCTGTTGGAATATCCTTCTATATTCTAAAATATTCTCAAAATTTAGTATTTATATAAAGGATTGATTTCTTTAATATCTTTATAAGTATTATAAGATACGACTGTGTATGTATTGATAATGTATCGGATACTTATGAATTTAATTTTTCAACTGTTCTTATGTTTTCTCAAGTATCCTTAAGTATTTTTAGTAACACTTTGTTCATGAGATTAACCTTACGCCATTTTTATGAGATTTCGAATATGTATACGCCTTAACATGTTCAAAATAATCTCAATATTTCTATTGATGAATTTTTAGAATACTTTTACTTAAGTTTTAATCTTTACTAGATATACTTAGGAATCATTAAGGATAATTTGGATTAGACTTATCCTTATTCGACTAAGGTTTTAACTACATGAGTGATTATAAATAACTTAGACATATGTTTAAGTGTTATCATTTGTTTAGAGTTACCTTAGTACATGACGTAATTGGTAATCCCCTAAATAGAAATGTGCATATGACATATAACATATTCCTAAATAGAAATAAGTACAATGCATATTATCAGGCATGAGAATATATAGAAAATAATTAGGAATAAAGAATAGTTAAGAAACAAATACCAATTTTCCAAGATAGTAGGTTTAGTTTGAAATCTTCTTTTTTCCTGTCAGAACATCAAAAAGAATTTCATACCTGAATATCCCCAAGTATGTTGCGATATACCTAAGTATCCTTGAAAGTCTGTCCAGCATAAACAGAAAAACAAGAAAACATGGGACAAGCCCAAGATGCTGGCGACAAGGCCGATTAAACTGGCGACTAAGGCCGAAATTACTGGCGACTACGGCCGAAATGCTGGCGACTAAGGCCGGAATACTGGCTACTAAGGCCGAAATACTGGCGACAAGGCCGAGAGATACTGGCGACTAAGTCCGGAAAACTGGCGACTAAGACCGGGATACTGGCGACTAAGGCTGGAATACTGGTGACTAAGGCCGGGATACCGGCAACTAGGCCGGAATTCGGAGGATCCCTGATAATAGTCTTCGAAAATGAAATTGTCAGCCACTCAAGCGTGTACTGGTCCCATAATCTCCAACTATACCGGGATATTTCGGAGGATCCTTAGTTATATCCCTCGATAATGAAATTGTCAGCCACTCATGCATGTACTGGTCCCATTATCTCAAACTATAACAGGATAAACGTGCACAACTGGCGAGGGCATGAGCCCTAAGTCTTCATGAGAAACAAAAGTCTCTTGGGTTTTGATTTCAGGTCAAAACTTTGCAGCTAGACATAAAGTCAGTTCCGGTCTTCATCAAGTTCTGATTTCAGGTCAGAACTTGGGTTAAGACATAAAGTCTCATCTCTTCTCCTGCTATACCTACAAAACAATAAGATTTTTGCATAGCTGGGAATCAGGATCCCTGATGCCCCTCATATGCTCGATTAGCAGCAAGGCAATTAGGAATATACAAGAATATGTAGGAATATGTTAGGATGTACAAAAATATTTGGAAACATAAATGCAGATCATAATGTGATAAACTTTTATAGTTTTAATAAATTTTAAATAAAGTATAGTTTAAGATGAATGGCATTCCAAGATCTTGGAAGAGGTTATCCTTCCATGTTGGTTAACTTGTATGCCCCTTTTCCAGCTTCTGATTTGATCCTATAGGGTCCTTCCCATTTTGGAGCAAGTTTTCCATCAGATGGATTGGTGGTATTTTTAAATGTCTTTCTAAAAACCAGATCTCCAACTTGAAATCTTCGTATCCTAATATTCTTGTTATAGGATTTGGCTATCTTTTGTTGATATGTTGCCATCCTTATTCTTGTAATATCCCTAAGTTCATCAATAGTATCTAGATCCTCAGATAATACTTCCTTGTTGGATTCTAGATTTTGCAGACTTGATCTTGCAGTAGGGACAACCATTTCAGTTAGGAGAACAGCTTCAGAACCATATACTAAAGAGAATGGTTTTTGACCAGTTGAATTATTTGTGGTCTTTCTATCAGCCCATAGAACAAATGGAAGTTCTTCAGCTCACTTTCCTTTCTTGGATCCCAACTTTTTCTTAAGGTTGTTGATTATAATCTTGTTGCTTGATTCTGCTTGACCCTTAGCTTAAAGATGAACAGGTGTAGAAGTGATCATCTTTATGCCCCAGTTTTCACAAAAGTTTGTAGTCCTTTTGCCTATGAACTGAGATCCATTGTCACAAGTGATTTCAGCGGGTATCCCAAATCTAGTCAGGATATTTCTTTTTATGAATGAGATTACTTCGTTTTCTCTAACTTGCACAAAGGCTTCAGCTTCAATCCATTTTGAGAAGTAATCTGTCATAGCAAGAATAAACACCTTTCCTCCGGTTGCTTTGGGTAACTTTCCTACTATATCCATTCCCCATTTCATGAATGGCCATGATGAGACTATTGGATGTAGAGGTTCAGCTGGTTGATGAAGTATGTTGCTATGTCTTTGACAAGCATCACACTTCTGGGAATAAGACATTGCATCTCTTCTCATGGTTGGCCAAAAGTATCCTGTTCTCAGGATCTTTAAGAATAATGCTCTACCCCAGTGTGATTTCCACAATCTCCTTCATGGATATCTTTCATTACTTCCAGACTTTCGGGTTTCTCCAAACACCTCAAGTATGGGCCTGATACCAATTTCATATATAAGATATCTCGTATGATTGTGTATCTAGATACTTTTGCTTTAAAAGCTCTAGGATTTGTTTCTTCATCAGGTATCTTTCCTGTTTGAAGGTAGTTCTTAATGGGGATAGTCCAGGATATTTCATGTGCTTCTGAGTGATGAACTTCGGTATTCTCGGGTTCACTATCCTGATCTATATCCTGCATATCTATCGCTGGTCTTAAAATATGAAGGATGGGAATATTAATATCCTCAGGGATCCTTAAGGACGATGCTAATTTTGCCAGTGCATCTGCTTCAGCGTTCTCATCCCTCGGCACTTAAGTGATATCAAAGTTGTAAACATATCCTGAAATATCCTTAACTATCTCTAAGTATTTCGCCAATTTATCCCCTTTTGTCATGTAAGAACAGTTAAATTGATTGGCTATCAGTAGGGAATCGATAAAAACATGTAGGTTTCTGATGTTCATATCCCTAGCCAATTGAAGTCCTGCTATTAGGGCTTCGTATTCTGCTTCATTGTTGGTTGCTTGAAATTCACAACTAATCGACTGGGTATAATGTCCCCCTGTGGCGATTTTAGTATGATACCTAATCCTGTTCCTCATACATTTGAAGATCCATCTGTGAACAAACTCCACTCACCAGTGTCTTCATCTAAGAGTTTGATTTCTAGATCCACTTCTGGTTGTAGATCACTACTAAAATCAGCCACAAAGTCTGCTAATGCTTGTGACTTAATTGTTGTCCTTGGTTCATAAATTAAATGATAAGTACTGAGTTTGACTGACCATTTTGCCATCCTTCCTGATATCTCAGGTTTTCTCAATATAGATTTAACAGGATAATTGGTTTTTATGTGTATTCTATGTGTCTCAAAGTAATGCCTAAGCTTGGTTGATGCCATTACTAAAGCTAAAATTAGCTTTTCTAAGTGAGAATATCTTGTCTCAGCATCTAATAGGATTTTACTTACATAGTACACGGGATGTTGTGATCCCTGATGATCCTTAACTAACACGACACTTACAGTAGTTCGGGATACTGCTAAGTACAGTGATAATGGTTCACCATGTTCTGGTCTCATGAGCAACGGCGGTGAGGATAAATATTCCTTTAGATCCTGAAGTGCCTTTTCATGCTCTTCATCCCATAGGAACTTCTTATTCCTTTTAAGGATAACATAGAATCTTTTAAATTTTTCTTAAGACCTTGAGATGAATCTGTTGAGTGCAGCTATTCTTCCTGTTAGTTTTTGCACTTCTTTTATGTTCTTTGGGGATTTGAGGTTTAAGATTGCTTAAATTTGTTCTTCGCTAGCCTCTATTCCTCTTTTAGTGACCATATATCCCAAAAACTTTCCTAATCTTACCCCAAAATGACACTTAGATGGATTAAGTTTCATATTGTAGTGGTCCAGGATATCGAAGGATTCCTGACGATCCTTAAGATGATTCTCAGTTATCTTCGATTTGACCACCATATCATCAATATACACTTCCATAGTGTCCCCCAGTTTCTCTTTGAACATCATGTTCACAAGTCTCTGGTATGTGGCTCCAGCATTCTTTAAGCCAAATAGCATTGTTGTATAGCAATATATCCCTATTGGCGTCATGAAGGCTGTATCTTCTTGATCCAAAGGTTCCATTTGAATTTGTTGAAAGCCTGCTGATGCATCCATGAAAGTTAACATTTAATGTCCTGTTGTTGCATCTACCATGGAGTCTATATGTGGTAATGGAAAGGGGTCTTTGGGACAAGCCTTGTTGAGGTCTGTGTAATCCACACAAACTCTCCATTTTCCATTCTTCTTTTGAACCATGACTACATTGGCTAGCCACTTTGGAAATTTCACCTCTCTAATCAATTTCACTTTGAGGAGTTTCTCTAGTTCCTCTTGAATGATTAAATTTCTTTTGGGTGCAAACTTCCTTCTTTTTTGGTGGACAGGCTTAATATTCCTATCTATCCCTAACTTTAGTGTATCACATCCGATGATATTCCTGTCATATCCTCATGTTTCCATGCAAATGTGGAAACTCTTGATTTCAAAAAAGAAATTAGTTTCTCCTCAATATCCTCAGGGATATTTGTCCCTATAAAGTCCTTGACTTCAGGATCATCAGGGTTCAAAGGTACTTCCTTTACCTCGTTTTCCCTATATTCCTGAGTATTCCCAAGGTCGCACTTTGATTGCTATGCTGATGTGGGTTTTGTTGTTCCCTTCATCGAAGATGAATAGCACTCCTTGGTTTCTTGTTGATCACTGTTGATCTTTACTACTCCCCATGGTGTCGGCAGCTTGACACACTGATGATAGGTTGAGGGGACTGCTTTCATGTCATGTATCCAAAGTCTACCTAGTATAATGTTATAACAAGATAGAGAATCTATAATACAAAAACGTTGCATAGAATTTACCCCCTCGATGTATACCGGTAGTTTGATCTCTCCAACAGTGGCTTTAGTTTCACCACTAAATCCAACTAGGATCAGAGATTTGGTAGTTATCTATGATTCAGGGATATTCATCCTCTTGAGAGTTTCCAATTCGATGATGTTGACTGAGCTTCCTCCACCTATAAGTATCCTGCGTACAAAGTGGTTAGCAACATATAATGTGATAACTAACCCATCATGGTGAGGATCCAGGATATTCTCGCAATCTTGCTCTTCAAAGGATACCACTGTTTCAGTGGTAAGTGTTGATGTCTTTGTGGGTCTCTCTCCATTCTCCATCTTGGCTTCTTTAGCATGTTTCTTAGCTACAAAATAAGAGGTACCACAAATGTCAGAACCACCAGAAATATAGTTGATTACCTTGGCATCCTTTGGTGGGGATGCGACTCTTTTTGGGAACCCATTGAAATCATGTCTTCTTTCTTTCTTTTTCCCCGGTAGTTCTTTGAGATGACCTTTGCTCAGCAGAGAGCTTATTTCCTTCCTTAGTGCAACGCAATCATCGGTTATGTGCCGAAGTCTTCATTAAAGGCACACCACTTGGATTTGTCCCTAGTTGCAAACTTCTTTTCCTTTGGTGGCCATCTAGCTTTTTCACCTAAGTCGTGCATAACACACATTAATTCAGGAATATCAATAGAAAAACAATAGTCAGATATCCTTGGATATTCTTCATCATCCTCATCTTCGTCCACAGAATTGATCTTATGGTTATCAGCCTTGTAGTATGGTTTGGATTTGAATGACTTGCTGGTTGGTGAATCCAGTTTTCTTTTGCCTTGATCATTGGGAGGTGTTGTGGTGATCCTCTTCTGGATTTCCTTATCATCCTCCAATCTAATAAACCTCAATGCACGGTTTCGAACTTCGTCCACGTTCATGCAAGGATTCATGACTAAGTCATCATAAAAAGGTGAGTCTCTTTGTAAACCCATCTTGAATGCTTGAACTGTCGTAGTGATGTCAAGGTTAGGGATATCCAGGGATTCTCTACCAAACTTGTTGACATAACTCCTGAGGGATTCATCGGATCCCTGGGTTACCTTGTAGAGATCACTAGTCAGCCTCTCAAAGGTCCTGCTACAAGAAAATTGACTGTTAAATAGATTAATTAGATGAGCAAATGAAGTTATTGAATAGGGAGGAACATTAAGCAGCAATTTCAGGGCTGCCCCTATCAATGTTGAACCAAATCCCTTGCACAAGCATGCTTCCTTCAAATGTGGGGGTATAGGGTTAGTTTCCATCCTTTCCCTATATTGCGCCACATGTTCTTCAGGATCAGTGGTTCCATCATATAGTTTCATGGTTGGAGTTTGGAATCTCTTCGAGATCTCGGAATCAAATATTGGTGGAGCAAATCTAGATATCCTATGGGTTGTGACAGGAACCTCAGGCATAGGCTTGACCACTCCGGGAACACTAGAGATCATATCCCTGAGTTTCTGGATTTCCTTAGCCACTTGTGGAGTTAATCCGGATTCCTGCACAGAACCAAAGTTAGTAGCATCAATAGGAGAATAGTTGAAAGTATTGCTGGTAATAGGAGTTAGGCAAGAAGTTCCCAGGATATTGGTATTATCCCCAGATATCCTTAACCCTTGGGATCCCGAGGGATCCCTGAGACTAGTCTGCATGGGAATGAAATCTCCGGAGTGATTCCCAGACATTCCTGATGTCCCGAAATCCAGGATACTTGGGGCCAATGGAGTTGAAGTTTCGATCTGCTTATTCTTTTCAGCCCTCAAAGTTTCCATCTCCCTAAGAAGCCTTTAATTCATTCTTTGCTGATCCAACATTTGCTGCTGAACCTGTTGAAACAAACTCAAAATATCATTGTTAGAAACAAGTATAGGAGCAGAAGTGGTCATCCTTGTTGATGGAACACTCTCGGCTACAAATGTGGTTTTCTTCCAAGGATTGCTAGGATTATTGGACTTCTTGGAAGAAACAGGAATCTGCGAGGACACATTAGTAGTAGTAGCAGAAACAATAGGTAATGAAGAAGTTGATCTCGGTTGTGAAGCCATTTTTCACTATATTTCTTCTGAAAACGCCTTTAAACAAGGTTTTTGTTATAAAAAACACAAGTTTGCCCCATGGTGGGCGCCAAATTGTTTCGGGTAAAAATTAACAAGTATAAATTTTAACAAAACCGAATTAGTTTAGTGGGGAATTGTGTTTTATAATCAAGAAAACAGCTTGTGAGTTAAATAAGATAAAAATATCCCTAAGGATCCTTAGGGATATTTCAGAATATGAAATGAAATGAAATAAAACAGCTTACACACGAGATTTATACGAGGAAAAGCCCTTAATCCCTTAGGATTGCCAGCATAAAAACCTCGGGAGGTGACAATCGTCACTCTGCCTAGTTTATATTAAAACAACAAAATGAAATTACAATACAAGAGCACAATCAATCGATCACTAAGTGTAGAGAACTCTGAATCTTGTGAATATGAGTAAAAAATAAGCAGAAGTCAGTAAGGTGAATTGTGTGTGTTTTTTCCTAGATCGATGTTGCCTCAATTTTATAGTGAAAATGATACAACGGTTGTTCTAATGTCGTTCCACATTTCATGCTCCACTTTCAGATCATGCGCACACCATTCCACACGTCCGTTAATGGATTCTCCACATTGTCCACGTTTTTCTCCTTATTCCGAGAAAATAGGCATAGTTGTTGTTTATAACCTGTTGACTTATTTCAAATGTTAGTAGCACGTGCTGAATAATAAAATAACAATAATTAATTACAAAGTATCATTATTTATTATTCAGGCTATCAGATCATATAAATTCATATACGCAAATATTCTTAATTATCCCGAAATATTCCGTATACCGAATTATTCTGAATTACAAGGGTAAATTTTTATAGGTATAACAGTAATCTCTTTAGTGATTTTGATAAGTTCAAGATAATCATCACTCCATATCGGAAAACCCTATTTTAGCACTGTTTCATCAAAAACCCTGAAATTAATCATGTATTCAAATGCTCATGCTAGCAGTCAAGAACTTGGTTCTCGAATAAAACCTCATATTCTTAAGAATGTTGCAGATTACAACCATTGGAAGTTAAGATTAAAAAATTTTCTTGCAGTATAGTGAACCAGAACTATAGAAATCAATTGTTAAAGGTCCATTTGAACAAGTTAACTTATCAGTTGATGATTATCATAGCAGACCTATTGATTTAAATTATGTAACTGATGAAGAAGAAAGAAGAAAAATCAGATTAGACATTAAAGCTTATAGTTCTCGTACAATGGGTCTTCCTATTGAAATCCTAATGTGTGTTCAAGAATTTGAAACTGCTAAATCTCTTTGGGATGCTCTTGGTGTGATGTTTGAAGGAAGCACAAAACTGAAAGAAATGAGAAAAGAAAAACTGAAATACCAATTTGAAACTTTTTGTCATATATCTGGAGAAACTATTACACAGCAGTTACATATTTTTGTTCAATTGGTGAATGAACTAAAATCAAATGAAATAAAATATGATAATCATGACCTGAACAAGAAATTACTGCATACTCTTCCTAAAGAATGGATAAACAATGCGGCTGTGCTCAAAAATACAAAAACTATCAGAACCATGAAGATTGATTAGTTGATAGCCCATATTGAAGAAATGGCTATTGATAAGAGTATTGAAAACAATTCAAGAATTAAAATTGATCCTTATAAGTTCACAAAAGTTCCTCCTTGTGTGAATGATCATATGAGTGATGAGATTGAACAAAAATTTGAAGAAACTGAAACTTAGAAATTTGGATTAATTGCTTGGAGACCTACTCCTTCAAATGCTAAAAAGGAAACTTCTGTAAGTAAGTCAAAAGGATACATTCAAAAGAAAAGAACAAATAAGTCAGATAGTGATGATGTCACTTTGAAAGTTAAATCTGCTGATCAAAAGGCTTTCTGTGTTGCCTTTCTTTCTATATATCAAGACTATATAGCCAGGTTGGCACCATGTTTATAGCCCAATCTGCTTCATGTTTATAGTCCGGTCGACTCCATGTTTATAGCCCGGTCGGCTCCATGTTTATAGCCCGATCAGCTCCATGTTTATAGCCCAATCGGCTCTCATGTTTATAGTCCGATCGACTCACATGTTTATAGTCCGGTAGACTCCGTGTTTATAGCCAAATCGGCTTTTCATATCCTATTTTAATTAGGTTGACTTTCATACTTACCCAGTACAAGTACTGGAGCATCATTCATACATATCCCATAACAAGTATGAGAACATCGTCCATTCATCATAACGTGACACACTAGCACCATATCATCATTCATCATAACATCATTGCATCATAAACAGGTCATACTAGCATCATAGCATCATATCTTTATCCGAGCATTCTAGGATCTCATCATAACATAACATCTTTAACTATCATCATAGTTATCATCACCATAGCATGTCATCATACAATCATCATATCATATCATACTGTTTTTCATTATCATAACTCATTAACATTCATTCATCAGGCTTAGCTTATTCTCATGCATAAATAATCATACATATTATCAAGTATTCATCATCATAGCATAGTCACATGGCATCATAAAGCATCATAATCATACTAACAGCATGCATGTCAACCCAAAACATAATTACACGTAAAGTGTTGAAATAGAGCATCTAGAACTCACCTAGAAGTAATGTAGCTCCTTATCTTCTTAGCCGTACTCCCTTAGCTAAGACTCAAGAACCTACATCGTTACCTTGCCTGCCTCATTACATTTCATTCCTAGACTTAGAATTTATTTTATGACCTCATAGCTTACTTAACTAGTTCCCAGTATCCGAAAACTATTAGGTTCTAGAAACTTAACTAGTATTCGAACCATGGAGTATATGAAATGCATGTAGTTCACGAAATTCCCATGTACAAGAAATCACTAGGCTATGCGATCCTCGAAATACTCAAACTTGAATTCACGAAATACCCAAAGTACACGAAACTTAAAGTTCATGAACCTAGCTTCACGAACCCAAGTTCTCGAAGGGTGTTCGCATACTCCATTTCATGTAGACTTCGAATACTCATCTTTTCTACATAATTCATCTCAGAAAACTATCCAAGACTTTAGGGAGCTAGTCCTAGGTTCCTTATGGCATTACCAACTCATTGCAACCCAAAAGGAATGAACTTTATGCATAAAGGTGTGAGCTATATGCATAAGTTCACTTTTGAATAAATACCTAATTTTCTCACATAGAACACTTACTTGATGTTAGATGATCCTTCCGATAGCTTCTTGCGTGTTTCCTCTTTCGTTTGGTTGCTCAAAAGTTGTTTCTTATAGTTCACAAACAACCTATTTCAAGTACTTGAGAGAGTGTGCTTCCAGCCAAAGGTGTGCACGTTTCCCAAGGCACTCATATATATAGGCAAGGTTCACGAATTTAGTTCAAGAAAATGGGAGTTCACAAAGATGATTTTGTGTGCTTAAATCTTAGTGAACTCAAGGTTCACGAAGTGGGGTTTGAGTACCCCATTTTGTGATCTTTACTTAGCTTATCCTTTTTATCCCGTTTCCTACAAGTTAAATATCCGTTACGTATTTATAAATTCAAATAACTTGTATAGAAAATTTGGGGTGTTACATTCTAAATGTGCCCATCCTAATAAGTGTATCTGATCTTCTCTGTTATGCTATGCATAAAACTGAAAATTTCAGTAAACACAGTTTATTTAACTATCTAATATATTGCTTATCAACATATTTCTAAGATGAATATAAATGCCTTTTAAATAAATTTAAATTTTCAATTTTTCATCTCAATGTACCTAAACCATGATAAATCTCACTATGCCTATTATGCATAGATTGAAATGTTTAAGTGGATCAAATACTAACAATTTATATTAAAAGTATATTATATAATATATATAAGTCTTTCTTTACATTCTTAAAATTTTTTTAAAGGTGAAATGACTCAAACTTTATTGTATGAACTTATAAAAAATTGAGATATATATACGTTATAAGTTGAACAGATGGCAAATAAGATTATTTACAGTCAAATAATGAAGCTGAGCAACATCTTGCAAAAACTTAGCTAGGCAAAGATACTCGCTGCATTATATTGTCATATAGCTTATTTCCTAAACATTAAATAAAATTCACATTTGTGTGAAACAAAACAAAATTTCTTGCAAATGCATATTTGACACTAAAAGAAGAACTTTAAATTTTCAAATGGTCAAATAAAATAAATTGTGATTTGAACTTTATGATTTTTATGTTCTCTCAAAGAAATATAATATTAGATGTGCTTGAAAATTATGATTTTCAAATAAACTCTGTTATATTTCAAAAATTCAGATATGTTTTGTAAATAACTGAAACATTGATCTTATTTACTTGGTTGACGAACAATAAATTTATGTTCTAAATCTTAAGTATTTTAATTGCATCAATGTTGACAAATAATTGTAGGTGTTTTAGTGAACATATAAACACCTGATTTACGAAAGATGATTTTATAGATACACTTTTTTTTCATTCGCACTTTTGTCGCTTTATTAAATAAAAATATTAAAGGCCATTTAAATTCTGCGGGCCTATTTTGTTTAAAGAAGATTTTGTGGGCCTCGATTCCTTTTAATATACCTTCAATCGTTTGAATTTCTCTTTATCATCAAACACTGCTTCCTTGAGAAACAATCTAAAACCACTCTCTTTCAAAAGAACTTCCGTCTTTCTAAAATCTCTTTACTGCAAAACTCCTATTGATCCTCCTTCAACACAAGTTTCTTCTTAATAACTTGTTTTAGGTAGTAATCATAGTTTGTATGCTGTTACAAATGATATTTTTGTTGTTCGCAAAACCCTAAACCCTAGACTTGAAGCTTGTCTGAAATGATGAACTTTTAAATAAACTCAAAATTGAAATAAATCTAATAAAATTAGTTTAACAAATCAGTAAGTATCTTCATTAGTCATTCGATTTATAATTTAAAATAATTTTTTTTATTCTGTTTTTCAGAGAAATGGCCTCTATGGTGTTTGTCAAATACCACAATGTATGTGCATTTCTTGAGGAAAACACTACTGATGGGATAGAATAAGCAGATGTTATTCAATTTTTGAGAAGATCAAAATACCATTTTGCTTTGACAGTTAATCCAACAGTGTACAAAGAAATGCATGAAGATTTTTGGAACTCTGCTCAAGTGATTGTTGAGGATGATGTAACTAAGATTTCTGCTACAATTGGATCTCACAATTTTCAAATCACTGAGAATTCCATCCGCTCTTGTCTTCAATTAGGTGATGAGAAATGAACTCCAACTGAATATGATTCTGAAACTTTTTTGAACACCTTTCAAACTCTACTGGGATATGAAGGAAGATTTAAAGGAAAGCAAATAGAAAAGGGTATGTTGTGCCCAAGATGGAAGTATCTACTACATACTTTTCAACATTGCTTGTCAAAGAGGAACACAGGATGGAAAAATGGTACACCGTGACGCACCACTATTTCCTTGATGTACAATCTTGTTAGTTTATCCAATGTGAAGGTTTCACGCATCGGCAAGAAATATGCAGATTTTGTTAAATGATCGATGATGATCCAAATGGTATCATGACAATTGGAAGTTGCAGATATGTTCCCTGGTGCGATCCGTGGTTTTCGATGGCTTCAAATATAAGTTGTGAGGGTAATATGGTTGTCTGGTCGTCCTCTAGAGTGAATATATTCGAGAAATATGGATGAACAAGGTGCTGCATGAAATCTGGTAAAGTAGACAAATTTTTCAAACCGCCATTGTCCTCGTGTACCGCCTAGCGTGGCGACTTGCTGCTAGGCGTACCGCAACGAGTCACGGGACCCCAGATATTTTCAGTCCGTGCGCATCGCCTAGCGTGGCCGCATAGGTCTAGGCGTACCACGCGAATTGCGGATTTCAGATACTTCCATGCTTCTTCGCGTACTGCCTAGCTTGACAACCTGGTGCTAGGCATACCACGAAGCATTCCTGATTTTGATATTTTTGTTATTTTCTTCGTTTTGCGATTCCGGAGAATCCGGAACTCCGTTTCGCGCATGGTTTTCGCCTATGTTCACCATTTCTCGCAAAATTTCAACCTGTAATAATTACAATCACTAAATCAACGTGGATTTCAAGCACGACTAAGTGTGCTATCGATCATTGATGACGTAATTTTCAAATGCAATTGTCACAGTCTCCTCCTGTTATAGAAATTTCGTCCCGAAATTTTGTGAAGATTTATCTGATGACAATCATTTATGAGAACAAGTGAGGATACTTTTCTTTCATTCGATCTTCACGTTCCCATGAACATTCAGATCCACGTTGTGAGTTCCATCGAACTTTAATGATTGGTATATGACTGCGTTTCACTCCTATAACTTCTCGATCCATCACCTCCACTGATTCTTCACTAAACTGAAGTTATTCATCATTCTGAACTTCTTCAAGAGGTACGATCAATGATTCGTCAGTTAATCATTTCTTCATATTTGATACATGAAAAATGTCATGAATGTTACTAAGTTCAAGGGTTAACTCAAGTCTGTACGCTACCGATCCAATTTATTCTAAAATTTTGAATGGTCCTACACATCATGGTGAAAGTTTACCTCGCTTAACAAATCTGAAAATGCCTTTCCAAGGTGATACTTTCAACCTTACTCGGTCACCTATTTGGAATTCTAGAGGTCTACGACGATTATCAGTATAACTCTTTTGACGATCGTGAGCAGCTTTAATTCATTCATGAATAAGTGTGATCTTGTCCATTGTTTCTCGAATGAATTACGGGCTTATGATCTGACTTTCACCTACCTCTGACCAACAGATAGGTGATCTATACTTGCATCCATAAAGTGCCTCGAATGGAGCGCACTGAATACTAGTATGGTAGCTGTTATTGTATGAAAATTCTACAAGAGGAAGATGAATATCCCAGCTACCTCTGAAAATCAGTGACCTGAGTGGAGGCTTATTTAACCAGGAACAAGAGCTTTAGATATTTAGTCAAAGCTTTTGGTATTAGCTCCCTCTAGGGTTTTGCACTTAAGTTTAGTTATTTTTGGTTTTTTAGTTTTCTTGTTTAAAGAAAAGAGAGAACAGAAAAACAGAGAGGCAACACAAAGAAGATTCAGAAAAGTGTTGTATTTCATACAAAGGATGTTGGGGTATAAATAGCCCCGACATTTAATGTTTCATGACAAATACATGAAAAAGACAAACAGACAAGACTGAAGACACTTTTACAGACACTGTAGCATCAGAATAGTACAAGTATAAAGTCAACTAGGATCTTCAAGGATCTTGAAGTCTTCCGAGGTTCAGACAGTTGTACTGATGCTAAGGAGTTATTCTTTCGGAAGTTCTTCATAGGAAACTGATTAGATGAATCAGTTATACTTTTATCGGAAGCGGATGAGAAAAACACTTATTCTTTCATCAGAATACAATCATTTATTCTTTCATCAGAAGACCATCATCGGAAGCTGATGTAGATACATAAATCTTCCGAAGTAATGTTTTTCTTCCGAAGCTTTTCTTCCGATGGAGTCTTCTGAAGCATGTCTTCCGAAAGGGTCTTCCGAAGAGTATTTTATCTTCAGAAGCAGATGTCTTCCGATAGTGCCTTCCGAAGTGTATTTTATCTTCAGAAGTTAATGTCTTTCGAAGCATCTTCCGAATCTTGTCTTCCGAAGTGTTTATTATCTTCGGAAGCAGATGTCTTCCGAAGGTAGTGTCCTGCAATATTTATTCAAGTGGATTGTTGGAAGGGTGGTTTTGCTTCGTCAGTCCTTATTTTTCCAACAATCTCCCTATGGACTGATGAAGCCAAAACCACTTAGCTTTAAAACCCAATCAATTTCTAGAACATCAAACTCAGTGGGGGAAGTACATGAGAATGGTTCAGAAGAGGTTTGGGAGGCATGTGAGCATTCTTTATTTGTGAGTTTGGACAAAAACCGGTTATAGTTTATTTGGAGTAGTGTTCTTAGAGGAAAACTGAAGTAGGTTGCCTAAATACAGCAAATGCTTCTTAGTTTATTTAAGCTTCATCCTCTTCTGAGAATGGTTTATGTATTAATCTCCCTCTTTTTGGCTTTATCAGCCTAGACCTTGAAGCAGTAGGCTAGGCAGGGAAGTGAGAGAGGCAGGAAGAAGTGAGCTAGATACTTCTTGAAAAAAAGCAGTAGAAGAAAGGTGGGAGTAGTGAAGGTGGTTGAAGAGTTTGAGATACCTTCAAATGAAGGTGCCTGCATTGGGATGGATTTGGATTGCAGGACTTTGGATATTCAATATTGTTGTGACATAACACAATGAGTGTGGTCAAAGCAATCTGAATATGAAAAGTGGAATCCGTCGATTCCTTATTGTTAAGAACTGATCTGTCCATCGTGTTACAGATGTCATCCGAATCCCTAACTTGAGAGTCAGTTTTATCATGACCTGAATCCATCTCAGAGATGTCATGAACCCCTTTTTCTTGGTTCTGGGGATTTCCAGTCTTAGTTTAAAAAGAAAACTTCATTGGTTGTTGCCATACCAGGAGTCTTATTGCCTAATCCATTTGGATGAGAATCCATTAGATTTTCATGTGAAATGGATGCTCCTGATATATGATAAAGAAGTCTAGATGGACTTGACTTCCAGATCTCATCCTCTTTTCATGGGTAAGAGATTTGTCAAGAGAGAGTGGGGGGCTTTTAGAAAGAACAGAGATGTCCTTGGGAGAGAGGACGACCATCTGAGTGTCAAATGACATTTCAGTGGTTAGTGAGGGTTCCCTTAGGAATACAACATCATCCTGTTGAGAGGATTGATGAGGAGCTGGATGGGAAGAGATTCTTGATTCATCTGTGAGGATGGAACAGATGTATCCATGTGTTCAGTAGGAACACAGTCATGTTCAGGGATCTCATCTTCCTGAACAGACTTTTTGGGCTTATTAGGCTTAAAAGGTTGTGAGAAAAATTATTTTATGGCCGGTACCTGTTATAGATGTGAAAGAAAGGTGGATGTGGGTTCACTGAAAATGGGTGTTTCTTCAGTGTCATCCATCAGTGTTAATACATGTGAACACTAGTTTGTCAAATCCTTCATAGTACTATGAATATCAATGGGACAAACTAAAAGTATGGCAGGGACTTGGGACATTTTGGGTAATGTACCAGATGATCAAGGGAATGCTAACATACCTTATGTTATTGAAATGACTTTCCCTAACCTTTTCTTTAGAAGGATATCGTAAAAACATGTGATACATAGAGCAAAAGAAATGTTTATGCACAATCAGGTTTTTCAGGTTAACCTTATAATCACATTATCAAAAACAGTATAAAGAAGAAGTAAAGGTGTCGAAAGCTTCATGATTGTTTTTGAGATTATGATTACAGATCAGTTTGAGAAGAAAAGAAAATTTGATGCTTACATACCATGACAAGAAGACATGTTAATGCACACCGTGAAGTACAGACGAAGCTTTATGAGGAATGAAGCCTGGTCCGAAGCCATTACACCATTTTTATAAGCTTGAAGCTTAGACAAATTTTGTGTAAGTGCTCCGTGCCAGGCGACATGCCTGACAAGTGATCATCCGTAGCCATGAGCATTACTTAGAATTTTGAAGGTGATGAAGGGTTTCTTGATAATCAGAGGATCAAGAAAGTTTGGTAAATTAATGGTGAGAGAAATGAGAAATGAAAATGGTGATTATTGATTTAAATAAGATTATTGGTGAGAGAAATGAGAAATGAAAATGGTGATTATTGATTTAAATAAGATTATTGATTATTAAGATGACGTCAAGTATCTTCTCGAGCCGTGGGAGTTAGCATTGAGAATCGAATCTTGCAGAGAAGTTGACAACTGTCATGTCAGGTGCAAGGCTCAAGAGGTTTTATTTGCATATCGGAAGAACCTTATCCTCGGAAGCAAGTTAAATGATCATTTGATGATTTTCGGAAGGAAGAGAGATTATCGGAAGGAGAAGAAACCAAAGTGGTTATGAATTGTAACAAAGGAAGGTTTGAACATCGGATAGATATGAAGCAGTGACAATATTACCACTGATCCTATCCGTGTATTGAGATAATCACTGAAAGAGACCAAGATTTCTATATCAGTGGTTTATCAGATATCCTTTGTTAGGACAATTTATGAAAATTATCCTTTTATATGTATGTGTAGGAAGGTTAATAAGCATAATCTTAACTATGTTTATTAACTCATATTTATCATTCCCAATTTGGCCACAAACTTAGAGAAAGTTGAGGAGTCCAAGGGCTTGGAAAATATGTCAGCTATTTGGTCACTTGTAGATACATGTTCAGGAACAATTAGTCCCTTTTCAAAACAGTCTCTAATGAAGTGATGCCTTATTTCAATGTGTTTGGTTTTAGAATGATAGACAGGATTTTTTATTATGTTTTTGGCAACTTCGCTATCTATTAGAAGACGTGTCTTTAGTTCAGTTATTCCAAAATCTAACAGTTGGTATTGTAACCAAAGAATTTGGGCAGTGCAATGGGCTGCTGCAATGTATTCAGCTTCAGCAGTTGAGTTTGACACTGATGTTTGCTTTTTGCTTTGCCATGACACTAAGCAACCTGCAAAGAACTGACAACCTCCTGAAGTAGACTTTCTAGTGAGCGAGCAACCAGCATAATCACTATATGAAAAACCAACAAGCTTACAAGTTTGATTAGCAGGATACCAAATACCTAGCACGGGATTTTGAGATATCTGAGTATCCTCTTCACAAATGAAAAATGAGATTGTTTGGGGGCAGACTGGTATCTTGCACAGACACATGTTGCATACATGATGTCTGGCCTTGATACAGTGAGATACATCAGAGAACCAATCATGCACCTGTAGAGAGTTTGATCTACAGGTTCACCATTGTCGTCTGGACATATTCCAGGACTTGTTGCCATGGGAGTAGAAATTATTTTGCAATCATTCATATCAAATTTATTTAGAAGATCTTTTACATATTTAGATTGATGAATGAAAGTCCCATTTGGGGTTTGTTTGACTTGAAGTCCTAAAAATGTTTTTAGTTCACTTAAAGCACTCATTTCAAACTTAGAAGACATTAATTTAGAGAATTGTTCACACATGGAAGGTTTTGTTGATCCAAAAATGATGTCATAAACATAGATTTGGACAAGTAGAAGTTCCTTATCTACCCTTTTGATGAACAAGGTCTTATCAATGGTTCCCCGAGAAAATTTACTAGAAAGAAGAAACTGAGAAAGAGTATCATACCATGCTCTGGGTGCTTGTTTCAGACCATAAAGTGCCTTGTCTAGTTTGTACACCAAATCAGGATGATGAACATCATCAAATCCTGGTGGTTGACACACATAGACTTCCTCTTTTATTGTCTCATACAGGAATGCACTTTTTATGTCCATTTGGTATACCTTTATATTATGGGAGATGGCAAATGCTAGAAAGAGTCTGATGGCTTCCAATCTTGCCACAGGAGCAAAGGTTTAATCATAGTCAATACCTTCCACTTGACAATAACCTTGTACTACTAATCTGGCCCTATTTTTTATTACAATGCCTCTGTCATCTGTTTTGTTTCTGAACACCCATTTGGTTCCGATGGGATATTTTCCAGCTGGCAGAGGACATAAGTCCATACATTTTGCCTTTTGAACTGTAAGAATTCGTCTTGCATAGCTTCTACCCAATTATTGTCTTTGAGAGCCTCCTGATATTTAGAGGGCTGAATTTGGGATAAGAAGGCAGCATGAAGGCAAAAATTTGAAATATGGCTCCTAGTTTGAACTCCTTTACTTAAATCACCTAAGATTTTTTCTAGAGGATGATTTTTGTTGAAAGGAATGATGTCCAAACAATTATTTGAGGAGGCAGCATCGGAAGAGGTTGAGTTTTCAATGGGATCCGGAGAGTTTTCTGGAGGAGAGATGTGAGGATTTTCAGGAATATCTACAGATACATTATCCAAGACTGGAGATGAAGGAGTAGATATTTGATTGTCTTGGTTTTGAGAGTTTATTTCTTGAGAATTTATTTGATAAGAAGGAAAGGAGGTTAAAAATTTAGAAACAGTACATTCATCTAGAGAGGATAGATCTTCGGATGTTTGACACGATTCTGAAGAAGGTGAAGAAGGGGAGATAGGAGGAATGAAGGAGAAGCTTTCACGATCAAAGAGGTCATCAGGAGTAGAAGGGAAAGATGAGGTTGATGCTAATTCATTGAATTTAACATCAATGGATTCCTCAATAATTTTGGTCCTGAGATTGAAAGCTCGGTATGCTTTAGAGGTCTGAGAGTATCCAACAAAATATCCTGAATCAACTTTAGCAGCAAACTTGGACAAAGAGTCTTTTGTGTCTAAGATAAAACACAGACATCCAAAGACTTTGAAGAAGGAAATGAGAGGCTTTATGTTATACAGGATTTCATAGGCAGTTTTGTTATGTCTTTTTACAATGTGAACTCTGTTTAAGACATAACAAGCAGTGTTTACTGCCTCAGCCCAGAAGGATAAAGCTAATCCTGAGTCTGCAAGCATGGTTCTTGCAGCTTCAATTAGTGTCCTGTTCTTTCTTTCTACAACTCCATTCTGAGCAGGAGTTCTAGGAGCACTATATTGTCTAAGGATTCCTTTAGAGATGCAGAATTTATCAAGAACTTGGTTCTTGAACTCTGTGCCATTGTCACTTCTTATTATTTTAACAGGGAGACTAAATTGTCTCTCAAGATTAGTGATAAGATTAATCATCCACAACAACTAGACAATATCTTTTTCTTGCCAAACTGGCTACCTTCACTGGACCAAACAGATCCATATGAAGCAGATTAAGACAGTTAGTTGTTTTGGATTCCTCAATGGACTTATGTGAAGTTTTATGTTGCTTTCCCTTTAAGCAAGATTCACATTGACCTTCAAAGTGAAATTCTTTGGAAGGCAATCCTCTTACTAAAGAAAGGGTTGAAAGCTTATGAAGAGTTTGGGGATTAAGGTGACTGAGTCTTCTGTGCCAAAGAGCAGTTTCAGAAGATGATGCTTTGGCTATCAAACATGTAGGAGAAGATGTTTTAGAGTCAGTAGTCATATCTACATATAGACATTTCCACTTCTTCTAGCCGTTAGCAGAGTATGTTGATCAATCAAGATCTTTATTTTTGAATTTATTTCTGGAGAGAGAATTTTGCAACTGTCTTCAGTGAAAAACGAACTAAAATTTTTATCAGCTAGCTGAGAAACACTCAAGAGATTAAACTTGAGATTCTCAACTAAGCTAACATCTTTAAATTTCAAATTTCCACTTGAGACAGAACCAGACCCCACTATCCAACCTTTAGCATTGTTTCCGAAGGAAACAGATCCTCCATTCTTTGGAATGAAGTTATTTAGAATGGATCTGCATCCTGTCATGTGCCTAGATCCTCCACTATCCACATACCAGAGATGATTTTGGTTTGAAGAGGGTTTCTGCACATGAGGATCAAATACAATAGGCTAGACATGGGATATTTTATTTTATTTTATTTGTTTGGTTTATTTTGTTGTGTATCGTTCATCAATTTCGGCATCATTAATAGCAGTTGTTGCTGATTCTGTTGGAGAAGATTGATTTGTGAATCCACGGGAGAAGTGTTACCAACATTATGAGAGTAAGAAAATGGGTTCACCGTAGAGTAAGGAGGAGGTGTTCCCAAAATAGAAGGTCTAGAGTTTGCAGTCAAGGAAGGAGGTAAGATGAACGAAGAATGGGGGTTTGCTCCAACAAATTGTTTACTTGTTGTTCTTACTTTCTTCATCCTATTAGGGAGGTTCCCTTTGATGAAGAGGCATGTTCAGCTTTCAACTTATTAGCCTTCAATCTAGCTTTCTCCAAAGGCGTTTTTGTTCTGCAGTTTTCAGTAGCATGGTTGTACTTAAAACATTTTAAGCAGGCTAGAGAGAGAGGAGTAATTTGGGATGAAAGGTCTGTTTACCTTCATTATGGGGTAAGGAGGATGAGGATGAGAAGGAGGAAACTGGATATTAACCATAGGTTCTTTTCCTTTTTCAAGATTTGACTTGATGCTAGAAGAGAGACCCGATTTTGTTGTTTCTTTTGAACTATGAGCAGAGCTCATATCAGGAGCAATCTCATTTTGTTCTGAAGAGTTATTGTGTTGAAGTGAGTTCAAATGTGGTTTTTCTAATCTTGTCAGATTTGTATTAGTGGGGTATACAAACCTAGAAGAATAGTTTGGTTGATACACCAATGGAGGTGTGTTTATTATTGGAGGAATTTCATCAGGAAGAAAGGTTGGTGAGATAGGTTCAGGAGTGGTTTCTTCCTTATTATTATCGATTGGGGTGTAATCCTCTGGTTCAGCAGTGTGATTATACCCAATCCCAAATCTTGTTTTGCTGTGAACTTGCTTTTGTAAAAGCATTTTGAATCCTTTGCAAGACTCAACCCACTTTTCACAGCTCACTTGAGTTTGAGATAATTCATCTTTACAAGCATAATATTTTTCTCTTTGTAGATCAAATGATGCTTGTAAGTTGATTTTCTCAGTTTTTAAAGTGGAGATCTCATTATCTTTAATTTTTATTAATTTTTCCACTTCAGAATTTTTATTGTCCAGGAGTTGTTCCAACTCCTGATTTTCCTTTTGAAGCAACATATTGGCTTTCTTTATTTTTGCGAAAGCCTCTATGCATGTATCAGAACATAGTTTTTCTAAGGTAGAAGAAGATACCTGAGCATCAGAAGTGTCTGCTTCAGGTTGAACAGAAGAAAAGGAGTCTTCACCAACAGCCATGAGAGCAAATTCTGTTGGTTCAGAAGTGCTGAGGGCATAGCCAACATCTTCAGGTAAGCTGCTCCAGTCTATGTACTCTTGAGAGAAAAGAGCCCGTTGACTAGATGAGGAAGACTGGACAGCAGGGCCTGGTGCATTTATTTGTGAAGAAGGAGCTGCAACAACTTGAAGTGAAGCAGGGGTGAGTTGGTACATGTTACCGTTTGCAGCTTGTACATATTGCACATTAGTGGAAGAAGAGTTTTGTGCAATGTGTGCTGATTCATGAGGATTATTGGTCCTTGTGAAGGTATGTTTGAAAAGGTCACATAAGGAGAAGAGTTAGAATTTGGAGCATTTGTGCATTCCCTGGCAAAATGTCCAGTGCCATGACACCTATAGCATTGGACATTAGCCTTATTTAGACCGATCTTGGTTTTTCCATGGATACTAGGAAATTTTCTTCATGTCCTCTTATAGAACTTGTTAGATCTTATGCTCAAGAGAGCCAGTTGATGGAGAATGTCCATCTCTTCCAAGTCATCACTTGGAACTTGATGAAGATCATCCATGATAAAAGACAGATGGTCAGAAAGAAGAGAATGGTCATCACGAGAAGAGAATGAAAAGGTGATGCCAGTAGTTATGTCAATGTGTTCATCATAACCCTGATCATTTATCACAGAGTTATGACTAAGAAGAGCTGTGTTCCCTTGAACATGCTCTTCAGTTTATTTACCAGATTTTATTAGTTTTCGTTACTGGTCAATCTCTCGCTCAAAGGTGAGCAACTTACCATGAAGTTGGGTAAGTGAGAGTTTTCCAAAATCTGGTGAAGATCTCATAACTATAGAATAAGTTTCCCATTTTTCAGGAAGAGATCTTAAAAATCGATTAAGAACTGAGACAGGAGGGTACACTTAACCAGCTAATTTTAGTTCACTTAAGAGAGAAGTGAACCTTTCAAATTGCTGAGTTACTGACTCATTATTTAGTTGGTAGAAAGTCTCATATTGTTGAGCCAATATTTCCCTAGTGTTGGCTACAACATCATCGGTACCACCGAATTGCTCTTTTAGAGCATTCCATAAGTCCTTAGCGGACTCATGGTGAAGAAGACCCGAATAAATTTCATTCGGAAGGGCCATAGCTAGCTGAGCATGTGCCTTGGCATCAAGCTCCAATTTTTGAAAGCCTTCTTCGGTGTAATTCCGAGGGTCCTTAGGGACATTGTCTCCAGTCTCCGTGTCCAGGACCATTGGTTTATGAGGTCCGAACATGACAGACTTCCAACATCTTGTATGATTATTTGACAGGAAATGTAACATCCGTCTTTGCCAAATATTGTATTGATGCCTAACCAAAATTGGTGGCTTTGTGGCAGAACCAGTGTTATGGGGATATAAGGTGAACTTTTCTGCCATATGTTCAAACAGTTATGAGTAAATCAAAAAGTAATGAGTACTCAAGGTAGTTTGTTTGAATGATTCTTGAACACTTTAGAGTTTCAAAAATCAATCTTCAGCAGATTATGAAAAGTAGATGAACACAGAAAACTAAACACAAGATATCAAAGAGAGCTTTAATTTTAGACTTGATGGTTAAACCAATACTAAAGAACAAGGCTCTGATACCAATTGTTGAAAATCAGTGACCTGAGTGGAGGCTTATTTAACCAAGAACAAGAGCTTTAGATATTTAGTCAAAGCTTTTGGTATTAGCTCCCTCTAGGGTTTTGCACTTAAGTTTAGTTATTTTTGGTTTTTTAGTTTTCTTGTTTAAAGAAAAGAGAGAATAGAAAAACAGAGAGGCAACACAAAGAAGATTCAGAAAAGTGTTGTATTTCATACAAAGGATGTTGGGGTATAAATAGCCCCGACATTTAATGTTTCATGACAAATACATGAAAAAGACAAACAGACAAGACTGAAGACACTTTTACAGACACTGTAGCATCAGAATAGTACAAGTATAAAGTCAACTAGTATCTTCAAGGATCTTGAAGTCTTCCGAGGTTCAGACAGTTGTACTGATGCTAAGGAGTTATTCTTTCGAAAGTTCTTCATAGGAAACTGATTAGATGAATCAGTTATACTTTTATCGGAAGCGGATGAGAGAAACACTTATTCTTTCATCAGAAGACAATCATTTATTCTTTCATCAGAAGACCATCATCGAAAGCTGATGTAGATACATAAATATTCCGAAGTAATGTTTTTCATCCGAAGCTTTTCTTCCGATGGAGTCTTCTGAAGCCTGTCTTCCGAAAGGGTCTTCCGAAGAGTATTTTATCTTCAAAAGCAGATGTCTTCCTATAGTGTCTTCCGAAGTGTATTTTATCTTCAGAAGTTAATGTCTTTCGAAGCATCTTCTAAATCGTGTCTTCCGAAGTGTTTATTATCTTCAGAAGCAGATGTCTTCCAAAGGTAGTGTCCTGCAACATTTATTCAAGTGGATTATTGGAAGGGTGGTTTTGCTTCGTCAGTCCTTATTTTTCCAACACCTCCAAAATCAATTACACAGCTCCTGAGCATGTCTTCAAGAGTTTGATTCGTTCGTTCAGTTTGCCCATCTGTTTATGGATGATAAGCTATGCTCATATTAATTTGTGTGCCCAGAGCATTCTGAAGAGTTTGCCAGAATTGTGACATAAATCGACTATCTCTGTCAGAAATGATAGAGATTGGTACTCCATGTCGAGATACAAACTCATTAACATAGAGTTTAGCCAGTCAATCCATGAAGTAATCTTCTCGGATGGGTAAGAAATGCGCAGATTTAGTAAAGAAATCAACGATAACCAATATAGAGTCATGATTACGTGATGTTCTTGGTAGTTTGGTGATGAAATCCATAGAGATCTGATCCCATTTCCCCATGGGAATCTCAGGTTATTGCAATAACCCAGAAGGTCGTTGATGTTCAGCCTTAAGTTTGAGACATGTTAAACATCGATCCACGTATTCAACTATGTGTTTCTTCATTCCAGGCCACCAATAAAAACCTCTAAGATCTTTATACATCTTATCAGCACCTGGATGGATAGAATACCTAGATTTGTGTGCCTCATCCAAGATGATTGTTCTAGAGTTACCGAGTAAAGGATCTCAAATTCGGTTTTTGAAATACAACAATCCGTCAGTCTTGGTTTCAAGTTGCTTGTCTAATCCTCTTAGTTCCTCAACAGGGTAGTTCGTTGCTCGTAAAGCTTGTTGTTGAGCTTCTCTAATATGAGGAAATAGACTAGTTTGAATAGTCATACCAAACGCTTTCACACGTAAGGTTTGACTCGTTCCTTGCGACTCAAGGCATCGGTTATGACATACGCTTTACCTGGGTGACAACGAATTTTAAAATCATAGTCGTTCAAAAGTTCTACCCATCGCCTTTGTCGCATGTTCAACATTTTCTGATCTAGAATGTGTTTAAGACTTTTATGATCAGTGTATACAAATACACTTGGTTCTGTATCCAAATCTTGAGTACAAACATCACTTCACCAAGTTTTAGATCATGAGTGGTATAATTCTTCTCGTGTATTTTCAACTGTCGAGAAGCATAAGCAATTACCTTATCAGTCTTCATTAAAACACACCCTAATCCTTGACGAGAAGCACAGTAAACTGTGAAATTATCAGTACCTTTCGGTAGTGCAAGTATAGGTGCGTTGCAGAGTTCGTGTTTCAACAGCTGGAATGCCTCCTCCTGTTGGAACCCCATATAAACGGTTGATTTGTCTGTGTCAATTTTTTTAGTGGCAAGGCTATTTTTGAAAAGTTATTAATAAATCGGCGATAATAACCTACCAGTCCTAAAAATTGATGTATTTCAGTTGGGGTTCATGGTGTCTCCCATTGTTTCACAGCTTCGATTTCACAATGATCTACGTGAATACCGTTTCCATTCACTACATGTCCAATAAATTGAACTTCTCGTAACCAAAACTCACACTTTGAGAATTTGGCATATGGTTTCTCACGTGCCAAAAGTTCTAAAATCAGTTTCAAGTGTTGAGCATGTTCCTATTGGTTTCAAGAATAAATAAGAATGTCATCAATAAACACAATCACAAACTTATCCAAATAAGTCCTACATACTCGATTCATCAGATCCACGAAAACTGTAGGTGAATTTGTTAATCCAAATGGCATTACTAGAAATTCGTAATGTCTGTATCAAGTTCTAAAAGCAGTTTTAGGAACATCATCATCATCATGAATTCGTAACTGATGATATCAGGATCTTAAATCATTTTTTGAAAAATAAATAGCACCTTGTAATTGATCAAATAGATCATCAATACATGGTAATGGATAACGGTTTTTGATTGTCAATTTATTGAGTTCTCTGTAGTCAATACACATCCTGAATGAACCATCCTTCTTTTTCACAAAAAGAATTGGTGCTCCCCAGGGTGAGAAACTAGGTCTAGTAAAGTCTTTATCTAATAGTTCCTATAGTTGACCAGAAAGCTCTTGCATTTCGGAGAATGCTAAACGATAAGGAGCTTTAGCACCTGTTGATGTACCCGGATTCAAGTCAATACGAAATTCAACTTGTCTCACAGGGTTTTTTTTAATATATCCTCTGGAAAAACTTTAGAAAAATCTTTGGCTACTAGAATATCTTCGATATGTTTTTGTGAAGAAAAGTTCTCTATCACATGTGCTAGAAAGGCCTTAAAACCTTTTCGTAAGCATTTCAGAGTTTGCATACAAAATATGATACCAAGTTTTCTACCAGCTCGTTATCCTTGAACTATCAATGTATTACCGTCAGGTAATGGGATACGGATCACCTTGTTTAGACACACAACTTCCGCTTGGTTATAAGAAAGCCAGTCCATACCAACAATGACATCAAAGCTTCTAAGCTCAATGGGAAGTAGATTGATATTGAAAAGGGATCATTTAGATTCAAGGAACATCCTTGAATAACACTGTTAGTTTTGATTAACTTGCCATTAGCAAGTTCAATAACATAAGGAGTTTCTAGATCTACCGTAGGCAATGAGAGTAATGATGCAAATTCAGGAAAGATAAAACTCTTATCTGCTCCTATATCAAACAGAACTGATGCGTATAGGTTATTAAGAAGAAATGCACCAGTGACAATGTTCGCATCATGCCTCACCTCAGTCTCACCAATATGAAAAGCTCTCCCCATAGCTTCATTTCCTTGATTTGTGTTGTTGTTGTTCGAACCGTTTTTCATGAAATGGTCGGGACTTCCAAACATGAAGCATGACCGGTTTGTTTGAGTTGTTTGTTGTGGTGCTTAGTTTTGCTGACAAGCAGGAAAGTTAAAGTATCTAGCATAGTGTCCTACTTGATTACAGTTCAGGCAAACAGGACATGGTCATGTGTGATGATATGGACATATGTTGCATCTAGGTGCCTGCCCAGTGTAAGCTTTCCTCTCAGGAACAGTTGCATCATAATTCTTCATCATTGGTTTGTTCTGATTGGTCTCAACCAGAGCTTTAGTTTTGGTCTTGCCAAACCACTTTCGTTTGGTACCCTTTGAAACATTTGTGGTACCGGCCTCACTACGACCCACCGCCGTCTGAGTTTTTGGGGACAAAGTACCACTCTTACCACCTCATCAGTAAGCTTAGTGGTTAATAGAATTGTACGTCTAAGAGTTGTAGGTTCAGCTGCAGTCACCATTCCCCAAATCTGGGGAACCAGCCCTTTGATGTACTTCTCAATCAAAGCTGCTTCCGTAGGAAACATATAGGGAAGTATACAAGTGAGTTCATGAAAACGATCGGTATAAGCTAAAAAATCAGCACCGACCATAGAATGATTCCAGAATTCCTCCTGGAGTTTTTGGATTTCAGTGATTGTGCAGTACTCTGACATTATCAGAGTTTTAAATTTGTTCCCGCCCATCGAATCAACTGTAGCAGAGCCCAAAGTTTTGCCTAGGTATTCCACCATGTTAGAGTTGAGTCTTTCATAGAACAAGCAGCATAAGACACCTTATGCTCTGCTAGACACTGGTTGATTTTGAGTTTGGTCTCCATATCTTCAATCCATTTTAACAGTCCAGCCGCTCCTTCTTTACCCGTGAAAGTAGGAGGGTTGCAAGAAGCAAAGTACTTATAAGTACATCATTGTTGTGGTGGATCTGGAATAGTTGCTTTTGTTGTTGCTTTACCAGTGGTATAATGAGTTTCTACAAGGCCACCGGTAGCATTATGTTCAGTGTGATCATGGTCCCCACCAGAACCCGTAGTGATATGTGGTTGGTGTTGTGTCAAAACACAACAAGCAGATAGTTGTTCTCTTACAATTTGGGCTATCATTGCTTCATTCAGTTCAGACCCACTTGCACTCGCAGGTGGAACCGTGTTCACTTTAGGGTTTATGGGTGGAACTGCATTCGTTTCCATATTTTCAGGTCGAACCATGTTCGCTTCCGGATTGACGCGTGGATCCGGATTTGATTCTACGTTCACAGGTGGAACTTGATTCAGTTCAGGGTTAGTAATATTCTTGGTAGCTTTCTTAGCGAGTAGACCTCGATTTAGAGCCATTCTTCTGCTCACATTCAAACAAACTCTGATCATTTCAAGAATATCAAAGATATAACCCTTTCAGCACATAAATTCAACCATATTTAGTTACACTGAAAATTTTATGTTGAAATGTGATTATAAGTAACATAGCATAACTACATTGAAAAGATCCAGATATGTTCTCAGTTCAAAGTAATCATACAGATGTTTGTAGTTATACTCAGTCCTATTATTTCAAAAACATGTTAAAGTATTACACAGCTCACAGCATTGTAATATGGATATGTTATTACACATGTTTTTGGTGTATTAACATACAGAACATTGATATGTTCTCGCACAATATTTTGGTATGTTGCCACACAGGCAATAGATATGTTCTCAAACAGTACTTTGATATGTTGCCACATAAGCAATAGATATGTTCTCACACGGTAATGTTCATACAAGTTTGATATTAGTACACAGTTCACACACAACTCATTTACACATTACACACAAACAGATATACAGAAATAAAACATTTCATTACTACGATATCAGTTTTATACAACCATAAAGTTTTGGTACAAAGAGTGCTATCCGAACTACACGAACAACCATCAACCCAACACACGGGATCTATGTCACATGTCAAAAGGATCCCCACACACTACATAGTCTCGACCTATCTAACTAAAACTGATGGTATTCACAATGGAAGTCCCAAAATAACTGTACCCAAGTCATACTTACCGCATAAAGAATGGTAAGCAGGCTATTATTATGGCTATAGCAGCCATCACTATAGCCATCACCATCAACCTCGCCTCCAAACTCATAGTGCTAATTATCCCTATCACTATCTCCCTCATATGCACCAACCTCTCCATCACCACTGCTACCTACTGCCAGGATGCAGAAACCATCACATGTCCCCATGTCCTCCTTAGTCGTTCCTCCACAGTAACTCCCCACGTCTGAGTGTCAGTATCCAAGGCATTCACATACTCCATGAGAGTCAGGTGCGAGTTAAGGATATCTAGTACTGTAGTACGGGTATCCTCTAGGGTAGCTCGATGTTGCTGCAAGTCCAGTAGGGTTCCTTGCAAGTCCTAGGATACCTGCTATAACTGGGCCCGGAGATCAGGTTGGTGGGAGGATTCTCCGACCTCATGGATAATCGGAGGGACATCTCTCTGTGCCATCTGATGTCAGGGAGGAAATCATGTATTCTTGCGGGCATGTCCTCGCATGCGCCTCAACCCGTCCCATACTGGAGCTCGTTGAGGTGAAGAGATCTGTCGTCCGTCTGTCGAGGCATTCTCAGCACGTGGCTGAGAATATCTTGGAGAAACAGACGGAGCTGGTGGTGGCGGTGGTATAGCTGGTACAGGAGATGGTGTCTAAGGTACTAGTGGTACCGCATGTGATGTAGCTGACAATGCTTTCGATGGATTAGAATTGGAACTCGAACTCAAACTGGGGTGTCATCAAGTATGACATATATTAACCTCTGATAGATATAGCGCTCTGGAGGATTGGCCATCGCTGTACAAATAAAATTCCTAGATCAGTACCATGAAATGAATATTGAATAATAATATTCAACATAACCATGACATGATATATCTTCATATCTTAAAGCAACTACTCGTCCTTATAGTTATTACCATTCCGCTTCTATGAAACTTTACTAGAGCACACACCTGTTGCGAATTTCAGTTATGTTGGCCACTAATAACTGGAATTCGTACCTCTTGATTATTATGGCTCAATTCTAAACAAGTTTTGTTCGTTAGTTATGTTCGGTTCTCTCTATGTCACTATACGAGCCTATGGTTATAGTCTAGGTCTATAACATGTGGCTCTGATACCACCCTGTCACACCACAACTCTCCTCACCTGTTGATGATGTCACTAGGAAGGTTGCGGAAGCATAGTGGTGATGTCTCAGAGATGAGGTGTGACTTACTTGTTCTGGTATCACAATGCACATATTAACTTAAAGTAAATACATTATAAGGGTTTCGTAATCACAACCAAACTTACAGTTTACAAATTAAGTTTACACACAATCTAACTTATTTAATTACAAGTGTTCCAGAAGTGCAGCCTCACCGATTGTCACTATCTCCCTGCAAAAGTTTTAAGTTTGGAAAGATCAACACAAAGCTGGTGAGTTCGTAATGTTCAAGTTAAACAATATGATATGATATGCCAGTTCTCAATATATACAGTTCAAGATAACCATGGGACTTGTATCTAGTTCCTTTCTGACTACTCCGTTCTCGTTCTATAAGACACTACCCGTCGGTAACATCTTAATGCCTCATTATCTTAATGTCTATCACAACATTAAGAAGTTCTAAAAACAGGTTTCAAACATGCACACAAGGGGAGAAGCAAATTTCCCAGCGAATGGGTTGTCAGCCGATAGTGCTATCAATGTTCCCCGTTCAGCCCCACATGGGTTCACTATATACAATTCAAGGAATGATGACTTTTAAGTTCTGTGATAGAGTTTGTTCTACGGAAAAATCCCATGAAAACCACAAGTTCTCAACAAATCACATGTAATCACACAGATGACAGTGAAACATATCATATGATCAAGAAACGTTCCATAGTGATACCCCGATGTTTGTAAAACATTAAAAAGAAAAGGGGTTGTACGAAACTCACCTAAAGTCACTAGAGTAGTGAAATCACACGCATAATGATACTAGCAGCTAAATTCTGCATTATTTTATGTTCAATAAGTTATTTATGTTTTAACTTCCTGATCAGATCTTTCTGAACGTTCAATGTCAACGACACTGCCTTGAAAGTCATCAAACCGATATTAGGTTTTTAATTAATTAATTTAGTGTCATATCATACAATGTATGATAATGTAGGAAACTATACTGATTCAGGTTCGTTATACAAGGTTGATGACATGTTTGATTAATTAGAATAATCTCAAATTAACCAAATAAGCACTGTTGTTGATTATAGTGCTGAAACAATTTCTAGATGAATTTATGGCTTAGTAACGATCAATCCTTGTTATTGATTACCCATTTATCATGAAACATCATAATGTGACATTGGAATAGGTTTAATAACCATGTTTAACATACTAATCTGACTGTTATCATAAACATCAGATAATCATTCCAATGAGTATGTTAATGATTGTGGTTAGTTTGAAACACTTGGATTTAACCTTGTATTTCAAGGATATAATCACACACATTGTCACAATCAAATGGTTTAAACTTATAGTTTCATGAAAACCGGGCATTACAACGGATCAAAACAAGGATTTACCCGTTAACACATCAAGTTCTTCGTTTATAATTATTCCTAGCCATCATCTAGGCAATAATCAACAACCCTAACTATAATATTACGTTCAAAAACAAGATCTAATCAACAATTATCAAACTAGAAGGCTAAAACGAACCGTTACCTAATCAGACGAATGTTCAGCTACATTTGCTTAACTTCGCGATCCATAACATCCAAAGGTTCTTCAATGAAGTGTAATTGTTCATCCACTTGAATTTTCTCAATTGGTATGACAAGTGATTCATCCGCAAGGCATTTCTTTAGCTTTGTGACGTGAAACACGTCATGCACACACTAAGTTCGTCTTGTAATCTCAGCCTATATGCAACAGGAACAATTCGTTCAACAATCTCGAACGGTCTGAAGTATCTTGGTGCTAGCTTGCCTTTCTTTCCGAAACGAACCATGCCCTTCCATGGAGATACCTTCAACATGACACGGTCTCCCACATGGAATTCCAACGGCTTGAGCCGTTAGTTGGCATAGCTCTTTTGTCTACTTCGAGCTGCTTATAACTTTTGTTGAGCCTGAAAGATCTTATCAGTGATTTCCTGAATAAGCTCAGGCCCAGTTATTCGATTATCTCCAACTTCGGTTCAGCAGATCGGTGATCGACATTTTCAACCATAAAGAGCCTCGAATGGTGTGCATCCGATGCTGCTATGGTAGCAGTTGTTATAGGAGAACTCAATCAGTGGCAAATGCGAGTCCCAATTCCCACCAAAATCCAACACACATGTTTGCAACATGTCCTCTAGGTTTTGTATAATGTGTTCACTTTGACCTTCCGTTTGTGGATGGTAAACGGTTCTCAAATTTAACTGTGTCCCTAGAGAACTCTGTAATGATTGCCAAAACCGCGACGAGAATATGCTATCTCGATCTGAACTGGTAGACAATGGTACACCGTGACGCACCACTATCTCCTTGATGTACAATCTTTCTAGTTTATCCATCGTGAAGGTTTCACGCATCAGCAAGAAATGTGCAGATTTTGTTAATCGATCGATGATGACCCAAATGGTATCATGGCCATTGGAAGTTGCACATACGTTCCCTGCCACCAATACAAACGATCGATGATGACTCAAATGGTATCATGACCATTGGAAGTTGTAGATACGTTCCCTGCCACCAATACTCGGTCGTAAGACATCGACCGATGTACTCGGCTATGTCCTTTTCATTCCCGGACACCAATAAAATCCCCGTAAATCTTGGTACATTTTATCAGCGCTTGGATGTACTGAATACTTGGTTTTGTCAGCTTCATCAAAGATGAGTTTTCTCAGTTCATCTACCGCAGGAATCCACACGCGATCCAGGTAGTAGATAATCCCGTCAACTTTCGTTTCAAACTGTATTTCTACTCTGCAATCCAGTTCTTTCTTCAGATCACCTCGTTCCACTTTTTCTTGTTGAGCTTCAAAAATCTAATCTCGTAGGCTCGCTTGTACCGTCATTCCCATTGCTCTTACGCGTAAGGGTTTGACTCGTTCCTTCCGGCTCAAAGCATCTGTTCCAACATTTGCCTTGCCCGGATGGCGGATGGTACTTGATCACACAATCATAATTTTTCAAAAGTTCAACCCAACGACGTTGTCGCATGTTGAGTTCCTTCTGATCAAAGATATGATGTAGACTTTTGTGATCAATAAATATGGTGCACTTGGTGCCATATAAATAATGTTTCCAGATCTTCAACACGAAGACAACTGCTCCCAGTTCTAGATCATGAGTAGTGTAGTTCTTCTCATGAACCCTCAACTGTCTTGATGCATACACAATAAATTTGTCTCATTGCATTAACACACAACCGAGTCCCTTTCACGTTTGGTTCTAAGTTTGTTATTCGAAATAACATATTCCTTTAATTAATCCATAGAATATCGAATATATTTCTAACTTAGAAATTAACTTATGAAATATTCTAGATGATTCAATAAATAATAAAAGTTCAAATTGGAACTGAATTTTCGAGGTTGTTACATATTCCACCTGTATTGTAGTTATAGATACCCATTTCATCTCACATATGCGTATTCACAATTGGCATTCCCCATATGATAAGTTATTACCCCACAATGTTATTAACATGGAATAATAGGTTTTAAAGAGCAAGGATTACGGAAGTCATAAATGGTGGTATACTCTTTAAGTTTAAAGGTATAGATTTATTAATCTTATCCCTTGTTAACTGATTTCACATTTATTGGAACTTATTGTTACTCACATTTGAATAAGAAGTGAGAGTAAGCCTGATTCGTAGTAATATCCCAGTTGATGATTTGAATTGAATTGACCACATTGCGGTCACTACAAAGGCGAACCACCATGTCCTCAATTCATTCCTATTGATTAGTTTTCACAAGTCCTCATAACTACCTGCCACTAGCTTATGACATGAGTTATGTCAGTCTCTCAGTATGCCAGTCCATAGAATAGAAGTGGTGAGATAATTAGTAGACACTATCATACTATTATCACTGTGTTTGAAATGATATATTTGGAATAGGCTGACTAAAAATCAAATAGTCTCATTGTCTCATATCACATAGTCTTCTATTCACATAATCGCATAGTCTCCTAGTCATATGGTTTCATAAACACATAGTCCCATAACCACCTAGTCTCGTATAGAAACATAAGTAGTCTCTTATGAAACAACATATGTTGTCTCTTAGAAACATTAGTTCTTATCTCATAGAGATACAGTTATGGTCTCATAAGCATAACACATATAGTCTCATGGCTATACAGTTATAGTCTCATAGTTATCACAAATATAGTCTCATGGATATCACAAGTATAGTCTCATAGATATAAATACTAACATAACAAGGTATACAAATGTAAATATAGAGTAAACCTTATTAGCATAAGTCACACTAAAACATTTAGAAAAGATTTTAGCATTATCTTAGCCCCGAGTTTAAAATCAAAAGATTTGAAAAGGGGGCATATGAACTCACTTGGATGTTGTAGTGGTTGACTAAGAAATCAAAGAATGCACGCGATCACTTGTTGTACTTGATGTTGTATTCAGGACCCTGTGTTTGATTACAAGTTGTTTGTAACTTGTAAGTATAAGTTATGGATTCATGATTTAACCCTAAGGTTGGTTAACACTTACAGCCTTTGTGATTGGTTTAGTTTATTTCCTTTGTGGTGTAACACACTAACACTTAACCAATTTTAGGTCAAGCATTAATATATTTTACCTCATTAGTTTATGTATTTGTATTTTACTTATAATCCTTGACATATTGTATTTATTGAAATCATGATATTTTCCTAAGTATAAAAAATTAGGTTTATAGGTTAAAGCTTAGTATTTTACCCTTATGTTAACTTAAAATGATTTATCATCATTTTAATGTTGCTAACACAACTAATATGTTACAAAACTTAACCATTTATCATATAACAAAAGGATTTAGATGTTATTAAGTTAGTTTAATAAAAATACTTTATCAACTTTGTAGTAAAAACTAGTTTTCACCTTTTTGTATAACCCTAATAATGTCTATACCAAAACCATGACTTGTTATCATCCATGTTGTTGTTCTAGATTATATCCTTAATGTTAAAATACTTATTTTATGGTTTACATGGTTTTTTTTAATAGATTTAAGTGAGTATCAATGGTCACATAGGTAATATCGATGGATGCTTCACCAACCGGTTAACCCTAATCAGCCCATCGACCTTACCATGTTCCCATCGATCTTGTGAGTTCGTTTGTGGCTCAATTTGCTTCATTTTGAGTTTAGTTTGCTTGGACTATGATGTTGTACTAGTATCGATAGGTATAGGATAATATCGATGGCCCTAGTCTCGGTGGAATGCTTAGAAAACCCCAAGTAAGCCCCGTCGATACTATAGTATCGACCAACACTTTCCATCAAACTTCCTGTTTTTGATACTGTTAATCTCGACATGCCCATCTGCCACAACACTTGGAGGCCATCGAACTTGCTAAGTTCCACAGGCTTCCATCGATTCTAGGCCGGTCGACACTATTAGTGTCAACGAAAGTCTCTTTTTCCTCAGCAGCCATCGATACTAACTTGTTCTTATGTCGAGACTATCCCATATGATCCAGATCATGATTCCAGCATGATCCAAGCATGGTAAACCCATTTTTATGTAATTCTAACAAGGTTTGATGCTTCAAATTTGAGTCCCAAGTTTGGTCAGCCGGATTCCTTACAAACCCTGAAAACCTGTAACTTTGAACTCATATTACCTTCGATTCAGCTGGTTCCAAGCCTGATACTTTGTACTTTCGTGTGGGAAACGTCGAGAGCTTCGTTTTGATACCAAATTTGAAGGATTTGAGCAAGAGATGAGTGAGATATGATGGTTTTTGTGAATAATTTCTAGAGAGAGGAGTTCCGGAAAATGAAGAAAGAGAGGGTAGATGGCATTCAATGTGGGGAATTAAATGGATTTTAGGGGTTTTATACCCCATGTGTGTTATGGTTCGTTCGGTTTGCTCGTTTTCATTTTCTTTACGTTTACGAAACGTAACACATGTAATTACGGAAGATAATTAAAATAGTTTCTCTTAAATCTTTTTATAGTGTTTATTCCTAGTAAATGTTTTAAATTTCTTTTTTCTTATTTTACTGTTTCGAAAATGTTTATTTTATCTGTTTCGTCAGATCGTATCACCTTCGCACGTATTTGTTCGAATTGTCACCCGAACGAACACGACGATGGTTTTACTTTCTGATTTTATTTTCTACTTTTCAGTTATCGTTCAGAACGTTAAACTCACAGTTATGTTTGTGTGAATCGTCACCTACGCAAACACGCTGTCAGTTTATTATTCTAAAACGATACTGAGGTACTGTCTTGAATTCGACATTCTCAATGACGGACTCAACTAAACTGACTATTTTCACATTGTTATGAATGATTTTTCATTGTTTCCTCAGTGAATTATCGGCCATCTGAATTCTGTCATTTATGGAAATCAGATCACAACTGATATGTGTTTGTCATTTGTTTTCACAATTGTTATTTCTCAAATGTTGTATATTTATATTTCGATTTTTATCTAAATACATACAACGGTTATATGTTTTATAGCCTTGTTGTCACACAATTGTTTAACACATAGTTATTTACACATAGTTATATGAAAGTACACATACCGTACGGATTGTCGGACGATCTGGTACTGGTTGTCACAGTGATTCGGTTAAATTTAGTTATACATTGAACTTAAAAGAACATGATTTACCAATTGACTTTTATTAAAACAATTGGAACGTTTTATCTTATTATAGGCATTAATTGGTTATGCAAGAGATGTGCCAAAATTTCTATCGAATTTCTTAATCGTCTCGTATTTTCCAAACTCAAAGAACTTAAAAGACAATTCATAATCACAATCTACAAATCTTTATACCCAAATACTTATTCATCAATCATCGTTATCGTATTATAATAACTAGAAATACCACAATCAATATGAATCATAATTAAATTGAAATAATGCATCTGATAGAACGGAATTACCAAAGTGACTTATTGAGGAAGCAACCAGGCATCAATAATGTAATGGGTTGGTGGTTGAGCTGAGTTCCTCTACATATAACCAATAAATATGATAGTAGAATACTCAAGCAATAAAACTATTAGAAAATAAGTAAAAATTAAATTTAAATTAACAACAAATGTTTCTTAGCAACTCATAATATAAGAGAAAATAATGTTCAAGAACATATAATAATGCTAATAAAATTAAAGCATGGAAGACTCGATTATTCATGTTCTTAATAAACATATCATAATTAAACAAATTGCATTCAAGTGAAACATTGATCTCATGGAAAATAATCACAACATTGATTCCAAACATATACAAAATTCCTACTCTTATTTTTAGAAGTACATCAAATTCATACTTTGTTAAAACATTATTACACAACAAACATAAATAAATACAAGATCATTCTCAACATTTTCGAAAGAATATTTAGCATTGTAGTAATGTGCAAATTTGAAACCCATAAATTCAATTTTATAAATCTCTATGTTTGTCTTATAGTAAGTGTACATTGGTGATTCAATGCGCATTGTAAGAAAATGCGTAGAAATCCAGACAAACAACTAAAACGCAAGTTATATTAAAGATTAATTAATTAAGGTGGTTTGAAAACAAAATCGAAAAAAAGAAAAAAATATATTGACAAATAGTTTTCCCTAAATTTCGGGATGAAATTTTCTAAAGTAGGGAAAACTGTAACATTTGGGATATTTTTTAAATATAATTTGTGTCAATATGTAATAAACAAAAGTTTTGCGGATATTTTTTTTATGGATTTTACTTTTACATATAAATATATGTATATATGTATAAAACCACATAAAATATTTTGAAGATTTAATTAAATTAAAACATAAAATATTTTAAATTATATACATGTTAAATTAATCATAATTTATGTGTAAATGCTATATAAAAATTCTTGTATAGAAATATATATATAAATGTATACAAACAAAGGCATTAATATATATTCACAAAAGTTATTATAGGGATACAAGTCTAATTACAACAAAGTTTGTGTAGAAATAAATAAGATAATGCCTTATATAAGGATAAAAAATATCTAGAGTTTTTATTATCTTAAGTGCAATATATGTGTGTGTATATGTGTCTATATATATATATATATATATATATATTAAAACTTAAAAGTATTAGTAACTGTAATTTAATAAAATAAATTAGCATAGGCTAAGAAAACTCAAAAAACAAGAAATAGATAACATGGAAACACGAGGGGTTTCTTTTGGAACTTTAGAAAACTCAATTTTTCTCCATGGCTACTGTTCGAACTCTCCTTAGATTCCGTTTTGAATCAAAATCAAATGAAACGTTGTCTTTAGTTTAACTTGATGATTGCAATGCGTTCAGAACTTAATCTCGTTCGTAACTAAGCCATCAATTCCATTAAACAACATGAACCATAACCGACGAAGGTGGATCAAAACATAACTCTCATTTCGACTGATACAATGTTGATAATTCAATCAAAGTATACAAACACATTCACAACAAGACTCTGAAGTTTCTGTTACCAAAAGTCCCATCAGAATCATTCAAGAAACTCAAAATACAATCGCGTTACCTGCTCGAGCTATTCATCGTCTGAAATCGAGCGAATCAAAACAATTAAAAGTAAGTATTAAGTGTATTATGATCGTTTTCATATGTAGAGTAAAAGCCCTAACATCTAATCCCTCTTTTATCCGGAGAATTGCCTCAACTGGTAAAGACCTACCCTTTCAACGTGGAGGTCTTGGGTTCGAAACTTGTTGGGTACAATTTAATAGATATACAGGTGAATGAATCAGGGCTTTAATCTCATGTTCGAACCTAATGGGGGGGGGCGAGGGTTTACGGATTCCACCTGGTTCACGCGCATCTAGGGGCATACGTGTCTCAAGGTCAGAGATCAAGGAATCGATCTTATCTATCAATCATTAGGATAACTAAAGGTAACACGACGAAACAATTTATCTGCCATTCAAAAAAAATCTAATCCTTCTTTTAGTTTATATTATTTTATTTTATTGTTCTTCTTTTATTTTTTGAACGGCTTTAGCCTGAACGTCTGATTTAATCACAAACGAGCACACATTCAAGAGTAGGCTCAGTTGTTATCCCTTCACTCATCAGATAAGCAGGAACCAGATAAATCCGTAAATCTTCTCTCCTGTTCAGGTTTAAACCCCGACTCTTAATAAACTCACTTCTGAGTTCTAAGCAGAAACACATTTCACAGCAAATATGGCGTCGTCGTCAGTGAAGCGGGAACGTCATTCAGTTTACGAAAACTCCTCGTCAGGAAAGAAACCAAGAGTCAGTTATGATTCGCATTCGCTGGTCGGAACTTCGCTACCGCCGATCACCAATCATCGCGTCGTTCTTAACCCTGCCGATTGTGATCTAGGTAAGTATAAACTTTCTAAATTCATACCGTTCGATTAGAATTTCCCCGATCGACATTTTTATTTCTTTTTATTTTTTCCTCGCATCATGATTACCATTTATTAATTATATGAACATTTATATTTTTTTTGATCTAATCTTGGGTTAGGGTTTCCAATTTTGTTGATCTTGGTGCGGGTTCTAGTTGAATAAGTCAATTAGGTTAAGTCATGGATCATGAGCTAGTTTTGATCCAACCAAGAAATGAATTTGGGGAAACACATTTATTCTTGAGTTGTCAACTAACAAGTATTGACAAACAAACATGCAAAATAAAAATTCCAATATAAGGGTGAAACATAGCTAACGTTACCTCTATCACAGACATGAAAAAGAAAAAAATATATATGTATCATAACTAAACGTATTTGTAGAAGACTAAACATAAAACAAGAAGAGACATACTACATTACAACTCTTAAGACCAATGTAGCTGAGAGTAAAGGCACGCCTAAGGGTAAAACTCACATTTAAAAGTAAAAGCATGTTATAGATTACATCAGATGATAAGAGGGGTGTGCTTTGTTGGTTTTCTGCTAGATTGTGATATAGAAGATAACGATCTTAAAGGCTCAGCACTTTATGAGCATGGGTTCGCTTAATGCTGGTATGGTGCTCGCACCAACATAAGCATAACTGTAGAAAGTATTGCTTTAGTTGCAAAATTATATCGAGTCAGTCTGTTAATATGGCCAAAGACACCTCAGTTGTGTTGGGATTTCTAGGGGAAATGAAAAGGTAGGAAGCCTGGGTGAAACCGAACACAGCTTTGGGTTTGGGGGAACTGAGAAATTTTCTAGTTCTGGGAAGTTCTCTGCTTATGGAGAAAGATTTGACATTGGTGACACAATTCTTTGTGCTGTTGATCTGGAAAGCGAACCGATGGGTTCAATCAGTTTTGCCAAGAATGGAAAATGGCTCGGCACAACAAGGCATGTTGTTAAAGATGGTTTGTCTATATTCCCCCATGTTCTGTTGAAAAATGTTGTGGTTTAGTTGCATTTCTGATATGAAGATGGTTTAGTTCCCCAAGATGGGTATAGACCGTGGTCATGTGCATTTGGGGATGAAAAAGGTTTGATGGGACCTTTTTCTGATATATGTGACTGTGAATTAATCATGATGGTTGGCTTATCTGCTTCTGGGAAGACTACTTGGGCTGAAAGATGGGTGAATGACCACCCTGAGAAATGATATGCTCTGCTTGGAACAAATTTGCATAGGATCAAATGAAGGTTTGTTTTATATTGTAATATTGAAGATATTGTTTATTGGAGGTTTTTTAAATAAGATAGTTACAATGTCAAAAATGATTATGATGTTACTTATATATTAATAGTAAGTTAATTTTACGAATAGAGTCATTTAGAAAGATTTATGTATTCAAAATACACTTTGAGGGACTTTTAACCCATTGAACTCATTTACTAGTTTTCTTTGATAAAAAAATGATGTACCTGATGCTTGACTTTGTTAGGTTTACGCAGACCTTGGGGAGTTTTAGGGCAGCCGGCCCTAATCCTGGCCCATTAGGGGTTTAACCTAATTATTTTCTATTTAAAGTTGTCATGTAATTGTAGTCTTCAACACATAATCAATAAAGAATCCCTAGTTGCAACTCGTGGACGTATGTCACATCGACTGAACCACATTATATCGTTTGTGTCTGTTTTCTTTGCTTTTGTGTGCGTGTATGAGTTAATTGGTTTCAGCTGCGCCTCTTTGATTCCTAACAAGTGGTATCAGAGCTTGGTTCGTTGAAGATTAATATATGAACGGACAAGATGATTGCTGAAAAGAAAAGGAAAAGAAAAGGAGTTGTGACCGTTGTCTAGTTGATTTACGAATCAGGGTTTTGTAAACTCTTGGAGTTCGCAATTAGGGTTTTCACCCTTGGTTTTAAAAAGCTCGAGGCGCTCTGAGGCGTTTAGACCTCAAATGCCAAGGCGCAAGGCATGAGCCATGAGGCGAGAGCCTCACGTACGTGAGGCGTTGCTTTGTATATAACAAAATAAGTTTTATCTACAACTAAAAGATGCATTTGTCTTGTCCTTTTAACATATTGGGCTTTTTTTATGATGCAAACCATAATGAATCTCTAATCTCATTGGTTGTTTATACATATCCCCTTCTACAAACCCAACTGCTGATCAAATTTGGCCCATAAGTTCATAAAGCGCCGCCTCAAGGCCCTGAAGTGTTAACCTGCTTGCGCCTCACGCCAAACGCCTCAGGCGCGCCTCAGTCGCTATTTTTAAAACCAAGTTTTCACCCTTGGGCCACCATCATCACCTCCTTGGTCACCGGTCGCAACGTTGCCGCCGTTCGCCGTGGAAGCCACCGTTGCCGCCATTGGCAAGTCGTTTTCTCGCTGATTTGAGCCGTTGACTTGGTTCTCTGGCTGATTTAAGGTTCTGATTTCACGATTAGGGTTTTAAACCCTTGGATTCGTCGACCAAACTTGTTTTTGGCAAAAGCTGGGTTCGAATTTAACGAGTACTACCACGATTGTGGTTAATCCTTAAAGTTGTTGCCGTTTTTCAGTCAAAATTGAGGTTTCCGGTTCGCGATTAGGTTATTTCAACCTTGGAATCGTTGCATAAACCTGGTTTGACACAAGATTTGGTTCGAATTTCTTGATTAGAGGTTGATTAGGGTTCAATTGAACCTAGGATCGTCGATGCTGAGTTTGGGATCGCGTTTGTTGTTACTATTGACTGTAATTAGACGATTAGGCCCAAAAAATTAAACCCTTGAGTCGTCTTTGTTAATTTTCAGTGGGTTTCGGGTCTGTAGCAACTGTTATTGATCGTGGTTTTCTGATCGGTTGGGATTTGACTGGGATTGGTTAGAGTATTCACCAGTTGGATTGATAAGGAAGGTGTTGGGGCATTTTTTGTGCGTTCATCTTGTTTCCGAGGTTCAAATGGCTGACATAGGGAAGATTCAGATTGAGAAGTTCAATGTAACTGATTTCGTCCGGTGAAAAACGCAAATGGAAGCATTGCTTAGTCAGAAGGATTTGGACATGGTGCTGGAGGATAAACCAGAGAAGATGGATGCAGCTGCAGAATCTACATGGAACTCAAAGGACAAGAAAGCCAGAGGAGCTATTACATTGGCTTTGACGAGGAGCGATGCATTCAACATCATTCACGAGACTACCACTCGAGGAATGATGTCAGCTCTGTCAACTATGTATGAGAGAAGCGTTTTGCTTCTAACAAGGTGTTATTGATGAGGGAATTGTTCATGACAAGAATGAACGAAGGAAGCTCAGTTATAGTTCACATCAACAATCTAAATTTTATTCTGTTGAGATTATCATTTGTGGGAATCAAGTTTGATGACGAGACTAAAGCTGTGTTGCTGTCTTCACTACCTGATAGTTGGTCTGGGACAGTGACTGCTGTTACAAGTTCTGTGGGGACCACTGAAATGACATTTAAGGGGATCAGTGATATTGTGCTAGGGGAAGACGTTCGCGTGGAAAAGTACTGGTCTAGGATCATCTTCTGAGATGCTACATGTTGGTAGGGCAAGAGGGAATAAAAGAAGCAGTGGGAGTCGGGGAAGAAGTTCGTCTAGGACTCAGAAGACTGTGAAATGTTGGAGCTGTATTGAAGTATGACATGTTAAGAACCAATGCCCAGGTGCTTCGAAGCAAATTAACGCTGCTGAGGGCGTTTATGATGATGATGCTTTGGTATGCAACACTGAAAGTTGTGTAGACTCTTGGGTCATGGATTCAGGGGCTTCATTTCGTGCCATGGGCAGCAGAGAAATAATGCTTAATTTGAAACAAGGAGATTTTGGGTAGGTTGGACTTGCTAATCACGAGTTGTTTGAAGTCATGGGCATGGAAGTTATTGATCCAGTTACTTCATTGGGAACTACATGGAACGTGAAGAATGTCAGGGTTATTTCGGGGTTTAATAGAAAATTGATTTCTGTGGGTTAGCTGGATGAATAAGGAATGGAAGTAAGGTTTGGTAGCAATGAATGGAAGGTGGTCAAGGGAAATCTTGTGATTGCTCGTGGCATGAAGCATGGGTCGTTATATATGGTTGATGAGCCTACTGAGGGATGTATGACCGTCTCGGTTAAGCAACACAAAATCTGGTTCGCTAAATCTCGTGCTAAGAGGGTTCATTTTGCAAACGTGAAGTCTGGAACCAAAGGGATGTTAGCCAAACGTGTTCAGAAGCCAAACTAACATGTTCACGTGCAACTGCAATATTTAATACCCCATTAACCAGGGCTTCCAAAAGACCAAGTAATTATATCATAGACCAGACTAATGTCTACAAGAGCGCCCGTAAGCGCAAATTGAAGCCTTTTGCTTACTTCCATAAGCTACATAACATAACTTTATTATTTATGTACCATATTGGAAGCATTTTGTGTCCATAAACTGACTATAAAAAAAGTTGGATGAAATTAGATTGCAGTTGTAGCTTTTTGTCGGCTCGAAGATCTCAAAGCTCGCAGTGAGAAAAGATTGAGAGAAACAAGAAAGGAGGTTCCTTCTTAAGCTTTCAACAAAATGATAGGTACTTTTGTTTGTCAGTGCTTGGATGTGCATTTGAAACTAATTATCTTGATCTAATAATAGTCATGGTTGCAAAAATCGCTAGGCGCTCCTAGGTCGGAACAGGTCCTTGGAGCGAGTAATCGGAGAGTACTCGGCCCTAGGCGGGAGTACTCGGGTAATACTCAGGAATTACTCGGGCTCGGAACAACACCTTGGAGCGAGTACTCGGAGAGTACTCGGCCTTGGAGAACGACTTTTACAACAGTGATAATAGTTTGATTGAAATTTGGACTAAATCCATATATTGCCCACTTTTTAGGACTTGAAACCATACCACTTTGATGGGGATGTGTAGCTATTTTAAATTTTCTCAACAATCATATTTCTCATTGTTGTAATGTTTTAGGATTAGGCACATTAGTTCAGCCCATTAGGGTTGGGGTTCTAGACTTTCTGTTGATGTATAGTTTAAATTGCATCGTACGAACTATCTTAATAAAATATCTTTTTACCTTACCGCATACAACTACATTACCCTTTAATCCAAATGTGGTTGTATCACTATAATTATTAGACATCCAAACACTCAAAACTAATTTTTCAAACTGTAAACAACTCCTTTGTTGATGAGATTTTGATGGGATATGATACCACGATATAGAGATAATGGAATAGGAACAAGAATTACACAGAACAATAAAGAAAAATTAGGTTATAGATTATATGAATTAACGATTGCAAAAGAAGAAGATGATCACAGGGTAAAACCCTTCTCCCAGAATACGTAGGAGCCAATATTAATTCTAAACAATTCTCCTCCTTCCACTCATAATCCTAACCTCATATTTATAATCCACTATCAAACACACTAGATAAAATATAACTGAACTATGCTTATCTAGAACCCACCATTACCACTATGTACTATCAACATATTAATATAACTATAATCTCTATTATTACTCCTCCTTATTTAAAAGTCTTGTCCTCAAGACATGGGAGTTAACTGTTAATCATGCCTTGCTTCAATTAGTTTGCCTTCCCGACATTTGTGAGCTGACCCATATCGATTACCCCAACGGAAGCAAATTCCTTTCTTCCTATGTCTTTCCATTTCAAGCGCAAAAGATATCAAACTCCTTGATCACGATGAAAAACATGTCCCGGCTTAGAATTAGAGGGTCTTGATCGGATTTTAGGGATCGGCCATGGATTCTTTGATAGGGGTGTGGACTATCGGCCATAGGATTGATTTGACCCACCTGGTTTGGGCATAAATTGGCCCAATATGTTAGTAGCTTCAAAAGGCCCAAGGAGATCTCTAAAACGAGAAACAAAAATGCTGCTCGGATTGGGGAGAAGTGAGAACCATCTCTTCAATGTTTGTTGTCAAAGCATCAGGCTTGGAATGTGTGCCCAAATTGAGGTTCACCTTTTGAATGTCTCTAGGAGGTTCAAATCCACTGAACTCAGGCCATTGGAGCTTCACCAAATCCACTGAACAATCCTTGGAGCCAAAGGAGGTACCGAAATCGGACAAAATAATGCCAGATGATCCTGATGGAGTCTCAACAAGATGTTTGTCCTGTTTTTTCATCCAATCGAGAACAGTTTTGTGAAATTCAATTGAAACCGCTCGATCCTCGTTCGACGATTAGAGCGATGTTTTGATTTCTACCACGTCGTGTTGAAGATGAACGATCAGTTGTTTGTGAGCATCTAATCGACATATTCGATTTACCATGATTGATAAAACAGGAAGGCTGGGTAAAATAGAGCGACACAGGTTTAGATCCCATCAAAATTGACAGGAATTGATCGTGAATTGAAGGATACGAATTGAGGATGAAATTGAAGTTGGCGGAATTTGAAATCAGCGGTTAATTGGGAAGCGAAGCCGGAAAATTAGTTGACAAAATATGAAATCGACAGAAATTGGGGGGCGATGCCGGCGATTAGATCCAACATAGATGAATTTGGAGGTGTAGAATGGCAGGTCTGAAGCAGGTAGGACCAATGATGGGTTACGATATGATGATATTGGGATAGTGGAATAGGAACGAGAAATACACAGAGTAATAAAGGAAAATTAGGTTGTAGATTATATGAATAAACGATTACAAAAGAAGAAGATGATCCCAGTTTAAAACTCTTCTCCAAGAATACGCAGGAGCCAATATTAATTCTAAACAATTCTCCTTCTTCCACTCATAATCCTAACCTCTATTTATAATCCACTATCAAACACACTAGATATAATATTACCAAACTACCCTTATATAGAACTTCCCATTACTACCAAGTACTACCAACATATTAATACAAGTATATAACTATGATCTCTATCAGATTTTGTCATCATTCCTTTTATAATCCAGGTGTATATTCAAGGATTTATGTTTGATCATGCTATTTGGTACTTTCAGCCAATTTTGTTTTGCCCAAGAACAAAGATATGCCCGGGACAGATGAGCATTTTGATCAGGTCAAAACCATAAGACGGTATTATATTTTTAACTTTACATATTTATGTATTCTTATATAGCTTATGTTTAAGTGGTATCGTTTTAATTTACAGGTTGTGTACATAGAACTCAACATGACTGAGTCAAAGAGATATTTGGATGAAATGAAAGCAAAACTTCAATCAGGCATCAGTACCTCTTTTTATTGTTGTGAAAGTTCACTCCAGTCATATAGTAGTAGCAATCCTGTAAGATACTCACAGGATAATATGATGCAGCCTCACAGGAGCTTGACACATCATTATCCTCTGGAAAGTTCTACACATTCAAGTCATTCAGTTTCAGCTCATTATGACACCTCCAAATTACAATATCAAATGATGCAAGCAGGTATTTTTTTTTAATTACATTTTATTCTTTTTAATTATTTGCATCCTAAGTGGCATGAGAGGTAGCTATTTCTTCCCGCTTGCTAATGCATGGGTGGGTTTGGCTTATGTTTTATATAATGGGTAAAAATAATAAAAGAAGTACTAAATAAAAACAAGTCAGAAGTTGACCAGAGTGTAATTTAAATGTATATAACTTTTTAGATTTTTTTATATACAAAATTGGATAATTACTTAAAACCTCTTTCTCTTGTAACCGTGTCTGGCTCAATGATTGTTTGGAGTAAGCTTTAAAAATTCTGGACAAAAAGTGTTTCAGGCCAATTCAGCCAAACCCATACCAGAAATTCTTGACCCAAAAAGTGTTTCTGGACAAAAAATCTTGACCTGTTACCAACCTGGCCATTTTGCCACCTGACACCTGTAGTGGTTTGATAATTGCATTTGTGATTAATTCAATCAGATGTAAAGATCTTAATCTATTTTAATTATACCTTTTCTGCTTTATCTAATTTTAGGTGTAAATTTGCAAGGATCTTATATAGGTCAAACTAATAAACATTGTAATGACCCGAACAAAGGCAGATTTCTCCCTAGGGATGATTTTAATCACCGTCGTAGTTACAGTGGATATGAGCACAGAGCAGCTGCTCCCATCGCTTTTTTCAAGTCTTACCAAAGAACTTCATCTGATTATACACCCACTGATGAAACCATGGATTTATCTCCTCAGTACACCGCAAACACAAATTACCATGCTACCCCAGTAGAACGCAATACCACAAGTTCTTTGTCTTTGTGTAATGTCTATGATGGACCGTCTTTTGCCCCTGATGTTGATATGCCCACTCCAACTCCATGCAAATATCTATTGGCTACATCAATTCCGCATGGTATGTAAATCTCGCAAAGTTATTACTTGTATGGATGGTTTGAATTAGGGGTGTAAACAAGTCAAGCTGAGCCAAGCCTAAGCTCGTCTAAGCTTGATGACGGCTCGTTTAACTTTAAAAAGCTTGAGCCTAACTTGTTTTGAGCTCTATGATTAAAGTTTGAGCTATGCTCGAGCTCTGCTTGTTTATTTTATTATTTTATCTTTATACATATATTAATAAAAAATGGGGGACATGTATCAGCTTTGTTGGTCATCTAAAAGTTGGCTTTCCTACCTTTTTCTCCCTTGCTTCTAAACTAGCGCCTGAGACATGAGGCTTGTGATGCATGCAGTTTTCCTCAGGGCCTTGAGTCAACCTCTCATGCACATCTAGGACAAAATGTATCAAAATTGGTCAAGATCGGGCCTCAAGGTATGTAGGAGGGTGATATCTAGAACTAACCAATGGGATCAAGAGAGTACGAATGATTTACATGATAAAAAAGACCTATATGTAAAAAAATGGCAGAAATGCAACCTTTGGTTGTAGATAAAGCTTATTTTGTTGTATATCGAGCAACATGTTGTGTAATGTGAGGCTCTCACATCATGTCTCACGTCTTGGCTTTTGAGGCCTAAACACCTCAGAGTACCTCACACTTATATACCATGGCCATAATTAAAGTTAGAATTGTGGTATTTTGAAAATATTTAGAACTGAAGAGGGCGTAGGGTAGGAAACAAGGGAACACCACTAAAGACGCACACTTAAAATTTGCAAAATGACGTAATTAACTTTTTCTGTTCGTGTACAACAAAATCGGGTTGTATGGAGTAACAAGGTCTGTGTGTGGGCCTAATACTTTCTTTTTGCTTTCATAATAAGCATGTACAATGAGACTTTTTTACTATCAAAAATGAAAATAAAAATAATAATAAATAAATCAACACTTCTCACTTTGCGAGGTCCCAAAGAATCACTATTTATGAAAACTCTTCAAGTTACAATTATTTATGTGCCCATTGGCATTTTCATTGTTTGAAAACTTGTTGCTTTGATATATGATCATACTTATTGGGGGTCATTTTAAGCAATACATATATTGGAGCATGAGAACTAGTTTTAACTTTTAACAAGAGAGCTGCGATAAACACGTGTACTTTATTGTGTTTTAATTGTACCGTACTACCATGTAACCAATGTTAAAAAAATCGCTCTAAGCAGGCGCTAGTCACCCAATTACATTGTCGATTTGGCTCTAGTTGGTGTCTAGGCGGCAAGTCGGAGAAAAGCGGCCTAGTCGATGTCTAGGCGGCCAGTTTTTTTTTTAATTTTTTTTTTTGGTTAAAATGGACCGGATCCACGATTCTTAGAGACATTACATGCCTCTGAAACAGCGAATACAACATCTGAAACATCGAATCCCACCACTGAACATCGAAATTCATCTCTAAACTTTGAACTCAGCTTCAATTTTCTTTGTTGTTCGAGTCTCCGTTCTTTATTGTTCCCGTGTTTAAGTTTGAACTATGGAGTACTTAGCTTAGTATGTTTAAGTTCATTTTTTAAATTATTTGAAGTATTATTGAATTATTGATATCGATGTGTGCATATAATATATATTTGTAAAATTACATATAAAAATTCCAACCCACCTAGCTCTGATCTATCATTAGGAGGTATCTCAACGCCTGACTATTGCCTTCTACAACACTGCATGTAACTACTGTTTTCACTGTGATACAGAAGATCTCTTTCTCTCTCCCACTACATTTTGTTAGCACCATATGTAATTGCTTATATAAGTTCCATGGTTCTCTACTTAGAAGTTTTTGGGTATTGAATGCACCGCTACATGTTTGAGTGGATGTGTATTTAAATAACGATATCATAAATGTCTGATTACCAATCATACGTAGCATTTTTTGTCACAAGTACTTATTAATAATAGATGTTTAATTAGCAGGCTAGACATGTGTCTCACATGCATGTATATTCAATTATCCCTACTTGCAACATTTTTTGTCAGTGTTAACGTTGCATCTGTTTGTTCTTTGAAGGTTCAAGATATGGAGCTCCTGATGCAACGAAGCCTTATGAAAATCACACTTCATATGCACCAAATTAAATCAATACCAGTCGCTCACTGTCAAGCTACTACTACTGAGTATTTTGCTTCACTTTTCTCTAATTATATTACAACCCGTACATGAGTCGGGGGTTTCTTTAAAAGCAACCTCTATTTCCCAAGAATAGATGTAAGGTTTACTTATACCAGATTTATCTATTCTTTTGCATTGATGATCATTTTGTTCAGAAGAGAGAGATTGTAGATTTACATGAGATGGGAAAAAAGTAGTTCAATACATTGGACTGTGGCTCTTCTGTCAGATCCATCCCCTTTATTTTGATGTTGAGCCTTATTTTCAGTATGGTTTGTTTCTCTGTGGCTCTAACAAGGCTAGGGTTCAGGTTTTATAAGGACTTTAGTAGCTTGTTTGATCGGTTCTTTCACCTTATGAAATTCCTGTTGCATTTCATCACACGCTGCATTTTGGCTACCATGCTACCATCTTTGTGTAAACTTAGCTTGCTTTTAAACTCGTTTATTAAATGAGTTTTAATTCAATCATGAGTTTAGGTTCGAGCTTGTTTTTAGCTTTACTTTTTGTTGTTGGATTTACATACTTCCAACTTTAACATTTTGGCCGACAATACTCTCAACGGAGGAAATGCTTAGTAGCACTCCTAACTTTTAACACATTTTTCTTTGGCACTTTATTTGACACTTTTTTACTCTCAACGGAGGAAATGCTTGGTGGCACTCCTAACTTTTAACACATTTTTTATTGGCACTCTATTTGACACTTTTTTGATGACGTGAGCCATCGGAAACTATTTTGAAAGTCGGGAGTGTCACTAAACTTTTACTTAGCAGTATTGCCGGCAAACAGGTTAAAGTTGAGAGTATTTAAATCCAATAGCCGTTTTTTTTCTTTTGAGGAAGTTAATTTTGAGTATAGTATCCTAGTGGTAACACTTGTAAAATATAAAGGGTATTCCAACATGTTTGTTAGAGATGTTAACTATCTAAAATCAAAGATGGTTTTGCAGGGTAGAAACATATTTAGAAAACCATAAAAAATATCTCTTTATGTTATATTGAAGAATAACAGTAAAGTTTATCTAACATAATGTATAGGTAGAAATAAAAAATGTTTCATTACATAATTTCAAACTATAAATGCTCTCTTACTATATATTCCCTTAACTGTGATCATATTGATCTTGAAATTTGCACACAAATTCACATACATGATCCTAGATTAGACACTTTGGCGCAGTTTCTTTTGGGTCTAATGTTAGGGAAATATTTTTCCAACCTATCTAATTATAGTCATGTCATATCAAACAGCCTCTTAACAAATTATCTCACAATAATCTATGTTCACTAATAAATTGTAATTTAGCGACTCATTAAGTCAATGGATGCATCTTCAATATAATGATATGCGAACACAAGACCACACTTCTTTACAAAGGCGGGCAAAAAAATCGGAACCGACAACCGGAGCCGGAGCCAGTCGTACCTGAACCAGTGGGTACAAGCAATTCCGGATTCTTAGAAACGTGGGAACCAGAAAAATCGGAAATGATTCCACCTTTACCTAGGCAAAACCCGAACCGGAATGGGCCAAAAACCGGTTGGAACCGGTCAAAAAACGGATCTGGTTATTGACTTTGTTTACCGGAACCGTTTGGAACCCGAACTGGTTAAAAAAAAAGCTAGTTTGCCCACTTCTACTTTTTTGTTAGCGAGAATTTTAGTGGTGACTTGTAGACATCAAAGCTTCACTCTATATCAGTGATGACATGAAATCAATGACATTGGTCCCCTGACCAGTGGTGGCTTGTGAACAGTGACAAATTCCATTGATCATTAATAAACCCATCAGCAAAACGTTGTCATTGCTAATGTGTGATAACCAGCACCTAATCGTCAGAAAACTGTACGATATGTGTTCATAAATGACTCGAAATTTTATGTATGTATGAGTATAACTATTTATGTGATAACTAATGTGTTAATCCAAGGATAGAACCGATTATCACAAGCAAAAGCGTGTATGAAATGACAAATAACAATATGGGTAAATGGCAAAACAATACAGTAGTGTTATGATCCTTCGAAAACGAAGATCTGACAACACAGTGGCAAATCTATTAGATAAAGTGCAAAGGTAAATCCCAACTATGATCATCTAAGAATATCAAACACAAAATAACAAATTTGATAGAAAGTCAGGATATTAAACTGACAGTGTATTTGTGTGAGTGACGATCCATACTAATATATCTGTGGGTTTAACGTTCTGAATGATATCTTATAATTAGAAAACCAAATCAAAAAGTAAAGCCGTCGTTGTATTCGAACGAGTGACGATATGTACGAATACATGCAAAGGCGATACGATCTAACAGAACAATAAAAATAAAAGTTTTCAAAACCTTAAAAATGATAAAAAAGAATTTAAAATATTTATCAGGAATTACCACCCGAAAATATTCAAACAAAACTATTTTACAAAATTCACATCTTTTATAGTTACGTTTAGAAAACGACACGTTAACACGAAACCGAACAAAACCGAACTCTCATATAACTACTCGAACTATAAAAGCCATAAACCTCTCTCCTTCACTCTCATTTATGGTTGAACCTACCCTATCTCTCTCTACATTTTTGTTTGCTCTCTCTCTCTGTCTCTAAATTTTGTCTACAATTTGAACACTCAATCCACTCAAATCTTAACCAAATTGAGAGATCTTGGTGTCAAAATGACCCTTACAACAAGTAGAAGCTAAAAGTACAGCAGATCGGGGCTTCGAACATCAAAATTCGAGCTCGAAGTTTCGGTTTTTAGGGTCTTTATTAAACCCGGATCATTCGAACTTCAACCGGTTTTGGAACCATCAAACCTCTCAAAAATGGCATGAAAATGAACCTGGATTACTTGGAATAGATGGGAGTATGGTTTGGGAGGCTAGAAAGATATGAAGATGACTTGGGCATTAGTATCGACACAAGAACACTTCTGGAAGATAGTATCAATGGAACTGAGTTTCTCAGCCAGTTTTCAACGAAGTTGACAAGTTCGACAAGCCACAAACGGTTAAGGGTCATCGATACTGCTAAGTTAGACGTCCCCCAAGGAGATTGAACTTTGTCCCCATCGATATTATCAAGTTCGGAGGGCAGGCCAACGATTCTAAGCAAAGGTCGATACTACTAGTATCGACGGGTGACTTTCAACCTTTGTGTCGATACTATTAGTATCAACGCCCCACCCGAGTCACTAGTACCCTCGATATTAACTTATTTATGTAATCCAAGTATTTCTAAACTCAATTAGGTCGAAACTAATCGGTTAAAGAGGTTAAATATATGGGATAAGCAAGCTAAGTACCGATGGGTGACCAAGAGTGTCAAAGTGTGTGTGTCGATGATATTAGTATTGACACCTCCTTTAACCAACTCCAACCCTTGGAACTCATTCTTCAATACAATCCAAAGGGTTATAGCTATTCGAAGGTTGAATATAACAACATTAGAAGGTTAACTAAATCAATTAGGTGACAAAGGAGTCGGGTTAGGGTCAAGCTTAGTCTAATTCGATTCTTGGAGTTAACATTTTCATAACTTCAGTATTTGTTTAAAATATTTTAACCACATATAGAGTTAGTAATAGAAAAGAGTAAACTTGCTTAGTGAGTTAAAATCAATAACAAGGATTTGAAGGTAAGGAATTACCATTTTATACACTTGATAAGGAATCTTAGAACTAAATTGTTTTCAGCTTTATTACATGTAATTCTTTAAGAATGATTAAAAGACAAGGTGAATATGAGTTAAGGACTAAACTAAATATCTATTGGGTATGATAAATTGACAAACACAAGGTGTACACTTAGGAATTCTAACACCTAATTCCAACGTCGTATGATTAAATACTCATAATTGAGAACGATATTTCAATCTAACTTAGGATCTTGAATACAATCTATTCAACAAAAACTAGCGCATGCATTCATTAAATCAGTCAATCACATCACATAACTACAAGGTCAGTTCATTGCCCCTTTTTCACTTTGTTTTATTTATAAAACGTTGGGGCTGAGAAGCATGCTAAACTTTTAAATTCTTTTGTGAAATTATTCATATTGATGGGTATGATAAATGTTATATCTATGTCATCAGCTTTATTATGAATATGTTTAGAATCATGCTTATTTTTATGGTATTGCTCAATGGTTTATAATTATGTTTGTGACTATAGTATTTTACTCAAATGTTTATGACTATGATGGTGATATATAAAAATGATTATGACTATGTTTTATGTCAAAGTTGTTTTACAAAAATACTTCTAAAATTTAAAATTAAAGAATTTGAGAATAATAAGACAGAGAATACTATTAATCAACCACAATTGATCTGTAGACTAGCAAAGGTCGAGTTGACCATAGGTCAACCATGGTGTTGCTTGGTGACAAAAAGATGTGAAGACACAGTAAGACTATAAGTTCAAAATTAATGGAATTTGTTCGAAAGCTATCACACCCCGAGTCGGCGGGCTGGATCGACCCCGTCGGGCGGAAGGTTCTCGGTGAGCGATATCGTGTGATAATCGCAATGAGCAGATTGTTTACATGGCACATGACATATAATGAGAAACGCTAACATGACATTTAATATATATAATTACAAAGTTAAATTATACAGTATGTGTTCATAATTTAACTAAGTAAATCTACTCAAAAGAATCATATAGTATCTATCTTGTCTCTGCACAAGATATACAAAAGATATTCATAATGCCATCAAAAGTATATGCATCCAAAAAGTGAGCTAGGTCCTCTATATGGTCCCACTAGCTTATGTCCTGATGCTTGGTGACTAAAAATTGTGTGACAACAATTCTATGAAAACAATTAACAGTTGTATATATTTCAATGAGAACTGAAATATAAATATACAACACATGTGGAATAAAAATTGTGAGAAAAATGGCAAAAACATATCAGTTGCGATCTGATATTCACAAATAACATGAATCAGATTGCCGAAAATTCAGTGAGAAAACAGTGGAAAAATCATTCATAACAATGTGAAAAACAATTAAGTTTAAGGGAGTCCGCTAGTGAGAAGGTCCAATTCAAAACAATGTTTCAGTATCATTTACGAATGCTAAACTGACAATCTGTTTGCGTGGGTGACGATTCACACAAACAAATCGGGTGACGATTCGAGCGAATACGCGCGAAGGTGATACGATATGACGAAACGTTAAAAATAAACATTTTTGAAAAAATAAAATAAGGAAAAGAAATTTAAGAAATTTATTAGGTATTGCAACCTTAATAAAGTTAAAATAAAACTATTTTATTTAAACTACGAAAAAAATATACGTATTACGTTTCGTAAACATAACGTAAACGTAAAACTGAACCCGAACTTACCCAGGGTACAAAAAACCTTAATTTTTCCATATTCCCCATTAAAACACTCACCCACCTCCCTCCCTCTCTAAAATCCCGCTCAAGCGCGCTCTTTTTAGAATTCTTACACAAAATCAACAAGTTACCCTCCCAAACCTTCCCCAAATCATGCAATATTGGTATCAAATCGAAGCTCTAGACATTCTCCATAGGAAGATACAAAGGATCGGCCCTATATCCATCTCAAACTCCTGAAATTTTAGTGAGAATGTTTGGATTTTTAGGGTTTTCTACAAACCCGACAAAAACTGATGCTTTAGCTGGTTTTAAACATCTTTTTTCGACCCATACACTTTCTATATGAGTTTTCTCAAATATACCCACTCAAAATGACCATATATTTGACTAAAACTCGAAATCACCACATGCCATGGCTGAAATCCGTTTCATACGAATGGCCCATAAGAATGAGCCACTTATTCGTGTGAGCTATTCATTCGTGTAAGCTACTCATTCGTGTGAATGCTCATTAGCATGAGTCATTCGTGTGAACACTCATTAGCATGACTCATTCGTATGAATGGCCATTAGCATGAGTCATTCATATGAATATCACAAGAATGAGTCACTTTCACTACACGAATTCAGTTAACAACTCATATTTTAAAAAGAACAATCAAATAAGGGATCAAAGCTCATATAACATTTAATCAAACACAGGACTTTGAATATAAGATCAGTGCGACAACAGTGAGCTCGTGCATTTCTTGAGTCTTAGTCAACCACTACAACAACAAGGTGAGTTCATATGCCCCTTTTCTAATCCTTTGATTTTAAATGCGGGGCTGAGAAACACGTTAAATCTTTCAAATTATTAAATGTTTTAGTACATTACTTCTAATATCATGTGATTTAGATAATAAAGTTTTCATCTTTATTATCACATGTATATCTAGATGAATGTGTATGCTTGTGTGTGCATTAACAACAATGACAAATAAAGGATGTTTCATGATACATAACTTCATGAATTCATCCAATAATTTAAATAAATCAAGTGAAATAAGATTTTATCGTGTAATAAAACTAGTTCTTATAACACTTTGTTAAAGATTATGAGAAAACATAACGCTGAGAATAGATGACACTGAGATGATGACAATGGGAGAACACATGACAACAACTAATTACTATTAATACTGTTTGTAATATATCACAACAATCATGTGCTCATGTGTACATGAAATTACAAGTGTTTTCAATTACCAAACTTATGAACTCACCAACCTAGTGTTGACTTGTTTTAAATGCATGTTTTCACAGGTGACGAACATGTTTAGTCACCAGGCATCAGGGCATAAGCTAGTGGGACTATATAAATGACCAATAGCTTACTTTTGTGCTGTGCATATTTTGGATGACATATTTGTGAATCATCTTTTGTAAATTTTGTGCAGATACAAGATAGAAAACTTTATGATTCTTTTGGATGGATTTACTTAGTTAAATTATGAACATGACACATGTAATTTAACTTTGTAATTCTATATCAATGTCATTTTAGCATTTCTCATTTATATATCATGTGCTATGTAAACAATCTGATCATTACGATTATCACAATGATATCACACCCCGAGAACCTTCCGCCCAACGGGAAAGTCGATCCAGCCCGCCGGCTCGGGGTGTGACATGTGTTATCATGATGTCATCCTTGATATCATAAGTAGTTGTCTCAAATTATCTCAATGTTATGCATTCACAATGAATTTAACAACGTGTTCTAAGATCTTGTCTTATTACGCAGTGTTAATAAAATGTGGTGAACGATGTCATCATGAGATTATGTTATCATGAGTATCATTCTTGTTATCTCCAGAAGTTGTCTCAGTGATATCTCATTTTCATCCCAGTGGTATAAACCCAATGATATGAGATCTAGCCTTAATGCATCATGTCATTCAATTTGATTTGATGATATCATGAAGTTATGTTATCATCATATCATACCTGTTCTATCATACATGTCATTTCACACACAACACACATAATGATAATGACATGATAATAAAGATAAAACTCTCAATATCTAGAAAGCATGATAATTGAAATAATGTACTAAAACTTTTAAATAATAAAAGATTTAGCATGTCTATCAGCCGCGCATTTAAAATCAAAAGATTAGAAAAGGGGCATATGAACTCACCTGGTGGTTGAAGTGGTTGACTAAGACTCGATTGAATGCATGCGCTCTCTGTTGTTAAACTGATATTGCATTCACGATCCTGTGTTTGATTTGTTTGTTTTCACCATTGTTAACATTAATATACGTTTAATAATCGTGTTGAGAATTGTGCACTCGACTAAGTGTCCTAAAACTCAGGTTGGAGCAGTATGTTTATAAGAATTATTGTTATGATAACTTTCCAAGTGTGTTTCTTCCAGTTTTTCCACGTTTGTTTCAGTGGGATAAACAAATGTAGGAAACTGTCTAGGTTGGTACACTCTTGGAGGTGTGATTTTTACGGCTGGAATTTCATCAGGGTGAAAGGTAGGGGAGATAGGTTCAGAATCAGTCTTATTTATTTCATTGTCAATCGGGGTATAGTCCTCTGGAGGACTAGTGTAATTGTACCCGATTCCGAACTTAGCCTTGCTATGAACTTGCTTACTCAGCAGCATTTTGAATCCTTTGCAAGATTCAACCCAATTGTCACAACTGGCTTAGGTTTGAAATTCATTTCTACAGGCTGCATATTTTTCATTTTGCAAATCAAATAGAGCTTGTAGGTTGGATTTTTCAGTCTTTAAGATAGAAATTTGATTGTCTTTATTTTTTATAAATTTTTCTACTTCAGAATTTTTATTAGCTAGCAATTTGTTGAAGCAACATTTTAGCTTTCTTTATTTTTGCAAAAGCCTCAATGCAAGCATCGTTGCACAGTTTTTCCAGAGTAGAAGAAGATACCTGCACATTAGGAGTGTCTGCTACAGGTTGATCAGAAGGAGTAGAATCGTCACCAATAGCCATGAGAGCAAATTCTGTTGGTTCAGAGGTGATGAGGGCATAGCCGATATCTTCAGGCAGGCTGCTCCAGTCTACGTATTCTTGGGTGAAAAGAGCCGGTTGACTAGAATAAGATGACTGGACATCAGGGCCTGGTGAATTTATTTGTGAAGGGGATGGTTAAACAATTTGAAGAGGGGCAGGAGTGAGTTGATACATGCTACCATTGGTAGCTTGTACAAATTGTACGTTAGTAGAAGGAGAGTTTTGTACAATGTGCTAACTCTTGAGAGTTGTTGTGCCTTCTAAAGAAGAAGAAGAAGAAGAAGAAGAAGAAGAAGAAGAATAAGGTGCTGAAGAAGTATGTGAGTGTGTGTTTGGGAAGGTCACATACGGTGAAGTGTTAGACTTAGGAGCATTTTTGCATTCCCTAGCAAAGTGTCCAGTGCCATGACATCTATAGCATTGGACCTTAGCCTTATTTAGGCCAAACCTGGTTTTCCCATGAATACCAGGACATTTTCTTCCTGTTCTCTTGTAGAACTTATTTGTTCTTATGCTCAAGAGGGTCAGTTGATAAAGAATGTCCATCTCTTCCAAATCACTTGGAACCTGATGGAGATCATCCCTGATAAAGCACAGATGATCAGAAATAGGAGAGTGGTCATCACAAGAAGAAGAAGAGGTGATGCCAGTAGTTATGTCTATGCATTCATCATAACCCTAATCATTTGTCTCAGAGTTATGACTGAGAAGGGCTGTGTTCCCTTGAACATACTCTTTAGTTGATTTACTAGACTATATTAGTTTTCATTTCTGGTCAATTTCTCGCTCAAAGGTGAGCAACTTACCATGGAGTTGTACACTTGACCAGCTAATTTTAGTTCACTTAAGAGAGAAGTGAACCGTTCAAACGGCTGAGTCAGTGACTCATTATTTAGTTGGCAGAATGTCTCATATTGTTGAGCTAATATCTCCCTTGTATTAGCCACAGCATCTTCGGTACCACCGAATTGCTCTTTTAGAGCATCCCACTAGTCTTTAGCAGACTCGTGGTGAAGAAGACCAAAGTATATTTCATTATGGAGGGCCACATCCAGTTGAGCATGTGCCTTGGCATCAAGCTCTAACTTGAGTCTTCTTCAGTGTAATTTCGAGGATCTTTAGGACATGGTCTCTAGTCTCCGTGTCTAGGACCATTGGTTTATGAGGTCCGAACATGACATACTTCCAACATCATGTATGATTATTGGACAAGAAATGTAACATCCTTCTCTGCCATATGTCATATTGATGCCTAACCAAGATCGGTGGCTTTGTGGCATAACCGGTGTTATGGGGGTCTAAGGTGAATTTTTCTACCATGGGTTCACAAACAGTTATGAGTAAGTCAAAGAGTTATGAGTTCTCAAAGTAGTTTGTTAGAATGATTTTTGAACACAGTTTAGTTCAAAAACCAAACTCCTGAAGATTTAAAAAAAATAGAAAGACAGAAGAGACAGAAACAACAAGATATCAATGAGAGCTTTGAGTTTTAGTATTGATGGTTAAACCAAAAAGACGTTTTTTTACTTGGAACAAAGGCTTTAGACACTTAGTCAAAGCTTTGGTATTAGCTCCCTCTAAAGTTTTGCACAAGGTTATTTTCGTTGTTTAGTTTCTAGCTTTGAAAGAGAGAAAAGAACAGATAGAAAGCACAAGGAATTTTGGAGGAAGTAATTAAATTTACTCAGAGAATGTTGGGACTTAAATACCCAACATTCTGAGATACAAGACAAGAAGTAATAAGACAAATAGCTGACACTATTACAGACACTGAATCAACAGACTAATATAAATACAAAGTCAACAACAATGGAAACAAGAGTCTTTAGGAGTCTTCAGGTCTTCGGATGTTGAAGTAGTTGTACTAATTCTAAGTGGTTATTCTTTCGGAATATGTCCATCGGAAGCTGATTAAGCAATCAGTTATTTCGGAATAGGAGATTGTCTTCCGAGTCATTTGATGTCTTCCGATGCAATGGTTGTTTTTCGAAGGTATCAGGGTCAGCTAGTGTCTCCCGAAGTAGAGAAGTTCAACGGTAGTTCTTTTTCGTGAATCTTCCGCTGTTGATCTTCCGAATATTGAAGCATTTTTTCAATCAAAAGAAAAGCATCTGCGGTTGGTCAATCCGCGGTTTGTTTATTTGTCTGGCTTTAGTGGTTTTGCTCATCAGTCCTTATTTTCCAACATCAAAGATAACATGTGCTAACGAATAAAGGAACGAATCTAGACGAATCAAGAACGAAACAAAAATCCTATATTTCAAGAAGTCCTAGCTAGACCTTTTTGATTTATAGGTCACATGTTTTTTGATATTTACAGATACCCCTAACTTCTAAGAACCTTTGATTGCTAGACTAGTCTACTCGAGTTGACCAAGGCCCAATCATTAGGACTTAGCTTTTAGTTAAATGTTTATCTATTCATTTATATATGCATTTTAATTAACTATTTTCCACATTTTCCACATTTTCCACATTTCCCACATTTTCCATGGTTGTTGTGTGTGTGATGAGCTTAAGGAATCAAGAGACTTCCACATTTTGACGAAACTAACAGAACTAGTGTGTCGATGGTAGAGAATGAAACACTTAATTATCATAAACAACAATATAGTATGCAGTTTGGTATGTGGTGGGCTAGCGGCAGGGCTGGCGGTAAGCTTGACCCTACGTATGCCCTATATATAAGCATATTTGGTTGTATAGTATAGGTGGTTATTAGTGAGGTTAAGGTTGTCATTTCAGATGTTTAGGATTATCATTTTCAGATTGTTCAAGGTTTTCAATTCAGTGTGTGGGATGAAATGCTTAATTATCATTAATAACAATATACTATGTAGTTCGGTATGTGGTGGGCTGGCGGTAAGCTTGACCCTACGTATGCCCTATACATAAGCATACTTAACTAAATAGGATAGGTGGTTGTTGGTGAGGTTAAGGTTGTCTTCTGATCAGGTTTGTACAAATTCATTTTCAATAACAAAAATATATGAATTCACCAACCATGTGTTGGCTTTGTTTTTCTTGCATGACTTCTCAGGTGACGAACATGTTTAGCTAAGAAGTTCATGCTTTTGACTAGCATGCCCAGATAGAGGACCTAGTATTTTGGACGTGCATATTTTTTAACATCATTATACATATTATTTGTATATCTTGTGTTGATACAAGATTAATAATTTATAATGTTGTTGATAGATTTACATTGTTAAATTATGAACAATACTGATATAATTTAACTTTGTCATTTTATTTCATTTAGTGTTTTCTCATTTCATATCATATGCAATGTAAACAATCTGATCACTTTGATTATCACCCGATATCGAGCCCTAGACCTTTCCGCTCGACTGGAAAGTCGATCCAGCCCATCGACTCAGGGTGTGACAGGCAGGTACAAAAGACACGATGAACTAAAAAACATTTTTTTTCTACAGCAAAAGTATACTAATTTTGACGATAAAAAAATGCTTGTTTTTCAAAAAATAATTCATGTATGTAAAATTTACAAACGTTTAAAGGTGGAAGGACTTGATAAAAAGTCAACAAAAGTAGTATTTACAAAAATACTTTCCAACAACTTGATTTAATCATAACCATTGATTAATGATCTAATGGCTCAATATTCTTCTTAGGCTTTTTATATTAAGAGGCTTATTTCATAGAACCTAACTGTATGTGTGTGTGTGTATACATATATACATATATATAGGATTGGGATCAAATAATAACCCACTCTTAGAGCGATAACCCATTAACTTTGCCAAAACGAAGCCGAATCTTGAATTTTTTTTTTTGAACATCATTGTAACACAATTAGAACACTACGTTCTTTTATGAGTTTGTGAAAATTCATAACCGTTTAAGAGATATCATCGTTGTAAGTTTTTGACAAAAACAGTTATAGTGTTGTAAGTCAAAAACTTACAACGATGATATCTCTTAAATGGTTATGAATTTTCACAAACTCATACAAGAACATAGTGTTCTAATTGTGTTACAATGATGTTCAAAAAAAAAATTCAAGATTCGGCTTCGTTTTGGCAAAGTTAATGAGTTATCGCTCTAAATGTGAGTTATTATTTGAACACTTCCCTACATATATATATATATATATATGGAAAAGATCAAATAAGAAGATTTTTTGCCTAAGAAGAGTAAGAACCAATACAAGTTTGACATGTGTCATGCCTAAGAAGGAATTTTTGTACTAGATTCTTTTTTGTTCTGTATTTTTTGTACTAGATTTTTTTGTACAGGGATTTTGTTTTTCGTACTGTATTTTTGTTTTTGTACTGTATTTTTGTTTTTTGTACTGTTTTTCAATTTTTTTGTACTGAATTTTTGATTTCTTGTATTGGATTTTGTTTTTCGTAATGAATTTTTGTTTTATATTATTAGCATGTCACATGCTAAATTACATCTCTTCTCACTGGATCCAACCCTTATATATATATATAGGGCATCAAATTTTACATAACCCACTAAATGCGCTAACCCAAATAACTTTGGCAAGATGAAGCCAAATCTTGGATTTTTTTAAACATCATTGTAACACATTTTGAACAATACGTTCTTCTATTAGTTTGTGTAAATTCATCATCGTTTAAAAGATATCAACATTGTAAGTTTTGGGCAAAAATGACTTACAGTACTGTAAGCCAAAAACTGACAATGTTGATATACTTTAAACGATGATGAATTTACACAAACTCATAAAAGAACATAGTGTTCAAAATGTGTTACAATGATGTTTAAAAAAAATCCATGATTTGGCTTCATGTTGTCAAAGTTATTTGGGTTAGCACGCATTTAGTGGGTTATTTTTTGTGCCCAGCCCTATATATATATATATATATATATATATATATAGGGAAAGTATAAATTAAAAACCCACTCTCATTGAGAAAACCAAGAAAACCAATTCTTGTGGTCCATAATTTGTCACATCACCATCTCCATTGAAATAAACTGAAGGGCATATATGTCTTTTTCACTTATGTACTTTTATCCATATTTTTTATTTTAAATTCCATCAAATAACGTGTGACAACTTCCCACTCATTGAGTATGTAACATCACTGTACTTTCGGTCGTCCGTACATCCGTACGATTGTACTGTTATGACCTGAGACTTTTAATTATTAATGATAATAAATTTTTAGATGCATTATTTGATGATTATCACTGTTATTGATATACATATTTTAAACATATTATTGTACGCGTAAACCATGGGAAGTTTAGTTGTAACCCAACTAAACAGAACCAAAGAGTTTATCGCAGATGATTACACGGATCATGGATTTTGTTTCGGAATGAAAGGGTTTAGGAGTTGTTGGGATTGGAATGATAATATTAAAGTTAAATTAAATAATGAAAGGATAATTGAAAAACAATTACGCGATGGTGAGGTTACGAACACAATTTAAACGCGAATATTAATTCAGAAATATTAACTTAATAAATGTATTCGCGTGGGTGACGATTTACATGAATATAATTATTACGAATAATATTTCGAAACGATATTCCATAAATCGTAAATCGAATTGAAATACGGTACGAGCGTTGGATTCGCAAAGGTGACGATCTTTACGAGTACGTACGTAAGTATCGCGTTTCGACGAAATAATTAAATAATATTTATTGATAATAAAATAAGAAAGATAAATTAAAAATGTTTATTAGAAATCATAACCTAAAACGAAAACGAGGGAACTATTTTATTTAAACAATTGATTTAACGAAAATAAACGGAGACATTTTATTTAAACGATTTTTCGTTAAAATCATCTTATTATAACAAAACATAATTATTTAAAAGATTTATGCTCTAAATATATTTTACGAGCAAAAACCGAGCATTCCCGTAATATTTTCGCGATAAAAAAACGAGACCGAACGCGGGTTCTTCCTCATTTTCTCAACACCCTCTCTCTCTAAACTTGATTTTCGTCACCTACAAACACACCCAACTTCTCTCTAGCTTTTCTTCTTCAATTCTTGAAGGATTTTCGAGATCTTGGCGCCCAAACGACCGCGTGATCGAGAGGAACGAAAGGATACAAGAAAATCCAGAGATTTGTCACGATTGGAAGGTATGAAATCCATTTTATTTTCGGTTTTCTCCTAGATCTAGAACCGAGTGTGTTACCATGATTGTTAGACGATTTCTTCATATAAAAACACTAAAGCGAACGAATCTGAGTGTGGGGAAACCATAGATTAATCTGCAGCATGTGTGAATCGATGAACATGATTATGGGGAGCTATGAGTTGCAGGGTTCGTGGGAGAGTGCTGCTGGCCGAAGCTAGGTATGGCCGAAACCTGGCCTGGCGAACCCTTTTAGCCGAACCTGTGTACAGGAGCGAACCCTCCTCTAGCTACGAACCTTTGCCTATCACCGAACCCTGCACCATCATGACTGGTCGAACCCTACAAGGGGTAGCCGAACCACTTCACTCACCGAACCTTTGTGCTAGGCGAACCCCTGGCCGAACCCTAGCATTAGACAAGCCTTCACTGAGCCAGACGAACCCCAAGGGCCACGAACCTTGCATGGCGAACTTAGGCCGGCGAACCTATGGAACCCACGAACCAGAGAAGGACAAACCCTTGTGGCCGAACCTAGGTGTCACGAACCATAAGGTTCGCCTAGATGGAAAGGATGGCCGAACCTTGGCCTGCTGAACCCAAAGGTTCGCTGGACCAAGGGTTGCCCCACCCCTTTTCGAGTTGTCGGACGTTAAACATTGACCTAAGGACTATGAGAAATCATTTAAAATCATACATGCATGAATGATGATACTAGCCACCACCTTTTCTCTCTCTAACTTAATTTTTCCTTTAAAATCATGGAGTTATATAAGTATATGTTGAAATTGTGGGTAACACTTAACTTCTCATGAGGATAATTTAAAGCAACTTTCTTAAACATAAAATTTACTATAATAACTAGACTATGGTGGTTAATTGAGTGAAATCATGCATGTAAGCATAGGTATGTGTATACTTAGGATTATCACCTTTACATATACATACCTATGATTGTGTATACATGAAATTTCAAGACTTGTTATTATTACATAATGATAAAAGAACTAACAAGTTTGAATTATAAACTAAGGATGGCTAATTGTGATATACTAGTTGAATTATGTTAACTTGGATGAACCAACTAGTCAATGAAACCACTAACAATTCAAAGAAGAAGAATACGGATAATTAACTGAATGAAACACGTGTACTCATAAAACCAAAACACCTATTAAATACAGGTTGATCGAGTTGTCTTGAGTTACATACGTGAGCGCGCATTATATCCAAACACTACTCTAAGGACTCAGGTGAGTTCTCATAACCTCCTTTTAAAACCATTTTGTTTTTAAACTCGGAGGTGGAACATGTATACCAATATTTAAAATATTATTTTGATAACACATGGGTGACACCTGGTTTGTCATTATGATATTCTGATTATTGAATTATCATCGATTATTGATTGAGATGGATTATTACTTATCCGTGAGTCATTGTTGATCGAGTTGACTTAGGTCCTCCGCGATGATTGAGTTACTGTTGGTGAGTTGACTAACGTCCTCCTCAGAGACTCCACTGCTGATTGAGTTGACTGCGGTCCTCCGCGGTGCTCGTATTGACACTTATAGGAATATCGTTGATTGAGTTGACTGAGGTCCTCCGCGATGATTCCGCCGTTGATTGAGTTGCCTGAGGTCCTCCGCGGTAACTTATATGACACTTATAGGAATATCGTTGATTGAGTTGACTGAGGTCCTCCGCGATGATTCCGTCGTTGATTGAGTTGACTGAGGTCCTCCGCGGTAACTTATATGACACTTATAGGAATATCGTTGATTGAGTTGACTGAGGTCCTCCGCGATGATTCCGCCGTTGATTGAGTTGACTGAGGTCCTCCGCGGTAACTTATATTGATACGATTGTGATGGTTGATGATTATTGAATTGATGAGATTAGTTGAATATACGTGGTTGAATAATTGTGATGATTGTGTATGTGATTACTTGGATTTGTTTGGATGTTGTGTTATGTTGAGATTTGGCAGGACTGAACTAACTTACAGGTGCACATGTGGAAATTCTCGGGGAAATTATAAACTTTTATAAATCCATTTATCAACTTTTATAAACGTTTTATAAACATTTTTATACATAAAAACTTATGATTTCTCACCAACTACTTTGTAGTTGACACTTGATTTTCAACATGTTTCAGGTAATGAAGCTAAGTAGGTTGAGGAAGATGAACTCACACTTTTGGACATCATCATATAGGATCTTGGACTTAGCTAAATTACTGAAATTCTGGCGATTAGAATTTAGTTAAATAGCTAAATCTATTTTGAAACTGATGTAAATATTTCATGATGAACATGATTTTTGTGTAATTAATTTGGTTGCTTGAATGATATATGATGATTTGATTTAGATGCCCACGAGCTTTTGAACTGTCTACAAATCCCTCGTGGCATCCTGACGTTTCCGCCATCGGTCGGGGAGTTACAGATTGGTATCAGAGCCTGGGTTATAAGGAATTAGGTTACTAGAAATGGTTGACCTAGTCTATAACCGTAGGATACCCTAGTATGAATAAATTCATACACTAGTTAGTATATTCAGGATTTCATGCTTATGTGTTTATTACATGTTAACTGAACTCCTGCTATATATTTGATTCGCATGTATTACTTGTTTACTTGTGCCCTAATGATTTAATAAGGACATACACGTGGTGTACCGTAAAGGTGGTGGGACGTTGGCTGGGGCAGTTGCGACTGACCCCTACATATGCCCTATATATAAGCCATTTACGGTACATTAGGTGGATGTCAGTATTGAAGAATGTGGGAACTACCCGTTTGGAAAACATACCTGCTTAGGAAATTAATTGTTTAGGAACTTATTTGCTTTAGAAATTAATTGTTTGATATAGGATTTCCAGACAAGGACACACTCGTAGTATACTACAAAGGTGGTGGGATGTTGGCTGGGGCAGTTGCGCCTGACCCTTACATATGCCCTATATATAAACCATTTGTAGTATATTGGGGGCTATCAGTGTCAGGAGCTTAGGATATTGCTAGGATGTACTAGGATCTGTTGTGAAGTTGTGATTGATGGACTGTTGATGAAATGTGGTAAAGGTTGGTGTTGGATTGACACTTTGGATGATCATATTTGATGAACATATAAACTCACTTATGGACACACTTATTGGACACGTGGGTGCATAGGATCAATGAATGATATGAACGATTAGTGATGGACTGTAGGCTTGGATGAGGATATAGACACTCGGTGATGATGTAAACGCATAGTGATGATACTAACACTTAGTGATGGTATGGACACTTGATGAGAATGAATCATAGGGAGGATATGGACACTTAGTGACAATAAGAGCACTCAGTGATGATATGAACCCTCATTGATGATTATGAATGTTGGGATTTAGTATGAACTTTTAGTGAACTTGAACATTAGGGGAACTTTAATGTCAGGTGAACTTAGACATTAGGTGAACTTAGAAATAGGCAAACCTACATGTCAGGTGAACTTAGACATTAGGCGAACTTAATTGTCCAAGGGAACTAGAGACCCCTTCACTCAAAATTATCCTACTTAGGATAAGGTTTGTGAAGTGAGACTATGGTGAAATACATGATACACCCTAAATTCTAACAAGGGCATATCGTGGTGCAATGCAACGGTGTAGGGGAGGTTGCGATCTACCCCTGCATATGCCCTATATATAAGCTTGTTGCATTGCATCGTGAGGTTGTCAGTGTTGGTATAGGGTGGAGAATGTATGAAACTTAGGAATAGTTAGCTAATATTAGTTATGACCAACTAGGACACTTAGTATAACATTAGGAAATTTATAAATGTTATGAGTTTAATGACAGATAGGAGAAAAATATAGTTCCTATATGTAATCCTGACTGTTTAAAATGAACTCATTTGACCATTGTTTGTATGACTTACGTTGTAAACGGTAGTAACATGTTTTTAATTCCTTAGAAACATGCCGCCGCGCCGTCACAACGAAGATGACTCGAACAACGGGGATGCTAACAACAGTAATGCCAACTCCGGCATACAAGAGTTAGCAACACTTATCTCTGGATTGGTGAATCAACTGACACAAGCCAATCAATCTCTCACTCAGAACAGAGGTGGTGCAAACCCACCAACTTGCACATTCAAACACTTCAACTCCTGTAACCCACAGAAGTTTACGGGTGCTGAGTCATCCACTGTCTGCTGCAGTGGTTCGAGAGTATGGACTGTCCCGATAACCTGAAAGTTCGTTATGCCACTAGTGTTTTCCAAAAGAGAGCACTAACATGGTGGAATGGGGAGAAACGAACTAGGGGAGTTGATGCTGCCCTTGCACTGACTTGGACTGAGGTCAAGAATTTAATGACCACTGAATTATGTGCTCGCAGGGAGATGAGGAAACTGGAGACTGAGTTCTGGGAACTCAAACAAGATAGTGGCGAAAATGCCATCCACAATACTCAATTCCATGAGTATAGTCCACTGGTGCCTCATCTGGTCACACCCCTTGAGAGAGCTATCGAGAAGTATATAGGCGGACTGCCTATGCAGATTCAAGATACCGTCTACGGGAGCAACCCCAAAACACTTGAGGCTGCAATCCGGTTATCTGCAACTCTAACCGACAATCATGTGAAGGTTGGAACACTCACGAGGAAGGAAACAAAGAAAACCGAGGTGAAGACTGCAGCGAAGGAAACAAAGACTGCAGTCAAGACTGAAGCTGCTAGTTGATCAAAAAGCAGCAACAGGAAGCGGAAGACTAGGAGTTATGTTGTTACCACTCCAGTCACTCAACAGTCCTCCAATAATTCCAACACTAGGAATTTTGGAGCTGTTCCGCAATGCAACACTTGCCGATATCATCACGCGCCTAACTTGCCTTGTTACGTCTGCAACAACTGTAGCAAGTATGGCCATTTTACAAATGTCTGTCGGAGTGCACCGCAATCACAAAGGATGCAACATGCTCCGCTTGCACTGCCCGCTCCGCAAGTTCAATCGATACAAGTTGCGCCTGTTCGCCAGGCACCTGCACAGGCAAGAGCCTGTTATGTGTGTGGCAAAGTGGGTCATTTCAGGAATCAATGCCCAAAGTTGACTGGGAACAATCAGAGGGTGGCAAGAGGCCGGACGTTTCAACTGAATGCTCCAGCTGCTCAAGCCAACCAAGATGTGGTCAACGGTACATTTCTGATAAACAACTCTTATGCATCTGTCTTATTTGATTCTGGTGCCGATAGGAGCTTCGTTTCATATGATTTTGAATGCTTGCTTGGTAGAACACGTACATATTTAGATAAACCGTTTAATGTGGAGGTGGCTGATGGAAACACTATTGATATTGACACTGTTATTATCGGATGTACTGTGAACTTAAATGATCACGTTTTCCCGATTGATCATATACCTATGCATCTTGGTAGCTTCTATGTTATCATAGGCATGGATTGGTTAGCCACCCACAAAGCGGAGATTGTATGCCATGAAAAATATATTCGTATTCCCTTACCTTCGGGTGAAACTTTAAGAGTTTTTGGGGAAACTTCTAGTAAAGGTCTTAAGCTGATGTCATGCACTAAAGCACTCAAGTACCTTAGGAAGAAATGTATAGCCTTCTTAGCACACATAGTGGAGAAAAAGGAGAAAGGAAAGAGCATTGAAGACGTTCCAATAATCGAGATTTCCCAGAAGTATTTCCAGATGATTTGCCGGGTCTTCCACCAGAACGTCAAGTAGAGTTTCGAATTGACTTTGTACCTGGTGCGAACCCAGTCGCCAAAGCACCTTACAGACTTGCGCCTTCAGAGTTGCAAGAATTGGCGAGCCATTTGCAAGAACTGACTGATAAAGGATTTATTCGCCCGAGCCATTCACCATGGGGTGCACCGGTTTTGTTTGTCAAGAAGAAGGACGGGTCATTCCGAATGTGCATCGACTACCGCGAATTAAACAAGCTTACAATTAAGAATCGATATCCACTGCCGCGCATCGATGATCTCTTCGATCAGCTTCAAGGCTCGGCATGGTTTTCAAAGATCGATCTCAGCTTCGCGTACACGATGATGATATTCCCAAAATAGCTTTCAGAACAAGATATGGCCATTATGAATTTTTGGTAATGCCTTTCGGCCTTACCAATGCACCAGCGGTTTTCATGGACCTCATGAACCGTGTTTGCAGGCCATACTTGGATAAGTTTGTGATTGTATTCATTGATGATATCTTGATATACTCAAAGACCAAGGAAGAACACGGGAAACACCTTAAGTTGGTTTTAGAAATCCTAAGAGAGGAACAACTATATGACAAATTCTCTAAATGTGAATTTTGGCTTAAGGAAGTTCAGTTCTTGGGACACATAGTCAATAAAAATGGTGTTTACGTGGATCCTGCAAAAATTGATACGGTGAAGAATTGGAGTACACCAAAGACACCGACGGAGACTCGATCGTTTCTCGGACTTGCTGGTTACTATCGGCGGTTCATCTCAAATTTCTCCAGGATTGTTGTCCCTCTCACTTCTTTAACCCAAACCTTATGAGTGGGGACCGAAGCAAGAAGAGGCGTTTCAGACTCTGAAGCAGAAACTCTGTGATGCTCCTGTATTGACACTGCCTGATGGAAACGATGATTTTGTGGTTTACTGTGATGCATCCAACCTAGGTCTCGGTTGTGTTCTCATGCAATGGGGAAAGGTCGTGGCATATGGATCGAGACAGTTAAAAATTCACGAGAAAAACTACACTACACACAACTTGGAACTTGGTGCAGTCGTGTTTGCTTTGAAGATATGGAGACATTATCTTTATGGCACTAAGTGTGTAGTGTTCACTGACCATAAGAGTTTGCAACATATTCTCAATCAGAAAGAGCTTAATATGAGACAACGGAGATGGGTTGAACAATTAAACGATTATGACTGTGAAATTTGCTACCATCCTGGTAAAGCAAATATAGTAGCAAATGCGCTTAGTCGCAAAAGTCAAGTTCAGATTCATAGTGTCCGAGTGCACACTAATCTCCGTAATGATGTTCTCACAGCCCAACAACACTCATTAGCTCAAGATAACTTGAAAAATAAGATGTCTTGCGGGGCTGAGATTTTAATGGAAACTAAAGATGATGGTTTGATGTATTACTTGAATCGGTTGTGGATACCAACAGGGGTGATCTTAGGATGCTGATTTTGGATGAAGCTCATAAGTCTCGTTACTCAATCCACCCGGGTTCTGATAAGATGTATCAAGACCTTAGGGACTTGTACTGGTGGCCCCGTATGAAGAAGGATGTTTCTGAATACGTGTCCAAGTGCCTTAACTGTGCTAAAGTCAAGGCAGAACACCAACGACCTTCGAGATTGTTATTATAACCAGAAATACCTATGTGGAAGTGGGAGAACATCTCTATGGATTTTATTACCAAACTCCCACGAACCGCAAACGGTAAGGATAGTATCTGGGTAATAGTTGATAGATTGACCAAGTCGGCTCACTTCTTACCGATACCAGAAACGTATCCTGTGAGGAAATTAGCTCGTATCTATATTGATGAGATCGTTAGCCGACATGGTATCCCCTTAAGCATAATAACGGACCGTGATGCTCGTTTCACGGCACGATTTTGGGAATCACTTCATGAAGCTTTTGGAACAAGGTTGGATCTTAGTACCACTTATCATCCTCAAACGGATGGTCAAACGGAGCGAACGATTCAAACATTGGAAGACATGTTAAGAGCTTGTGTCATCGACTTCGGTGGAAATTGGGATAGCCATTTACCATTGGTCGAGTTCTCGTATAACAACAGTTATCACGCGAGCATTGGTATGGCGCCGTTTAAAGCTCTTTATGGCAGAAAATGCCGGTCACCTATTTGTTGGACCGAGGTCGGCGAATCGCAGATCACTGGTCCCGAGATTATTCAAGAAACGACTGACAAGATCCGCCAGATCCGCGAAAATCTGTTAGCTGCTCGCAGTCGACAGAAGAGCTACGCGGATAAACGAAGGAAAACTTTAGAGTTTGAAGTTGGGGATATGGTATTACTTAAGGTGTCACCTTGGAAGGGCGTTGTACGGTTTGGGAAGAAAGGTAAGCTTGCTCCACGATATGTTGGCCCTTTTAAGATCCTTGAACGGATCGGGAAGGTCGCCTATAAGTTGGAACTTCCTTCTGAACTTAGTAACGTGCACCCAACGTTTCACGTGTCCAATTTAAGAAAGTGCTTAACTGATCAGGATCTTCAGGTACAACTCGATGACATTCGCATCGATGATACCATGCACTTTGTTGAAAAACCAGTGGAGATAATGGATTGTGAGGTTAAACAACTCAAACACAGTAGAATTCCAATTGTCAAAGTACGTTGGGAATCGAAGCGGGGTCCAGAATTCACCTGGGAGCGGGAAGATCAAATGAAGCTTAAGTACCCACATTTATTTACTACGGTCACTCCAAGTTGAATTTCGGGACGAAATTCCTTTAACTAGGGGAGACTGTAACATCACTGTACTTTCGGTCATCCGTACATCCGTACATCCGTACGATTGTACTGTTTTGACCTGAGACTTTTAATTATTAATGATAATAAATTTTTGAATGCATTATTTGATGATTATCACTGTTATTGGTATACATATTTAAAACATATTATTATACGCGTAAACCATGGGAAGTTTAGTTGTAACCCAACTAAACAGAACCAGAGAGTTTGTCGCAGATGATTACACGGATCATGGATTTGGTTTCGGAATGAAAGGGTTTAGGAGTTGTTGGGATTGGAATGATAATATTAAAGTTAAATTAAATAATGAAAGGATAATTGAAAAACAATTACACGATGGTGAGGTTACGAACACAATTTAAACGCGAATATTAATTCAGAAATATTAACTTAATAAATGTATTCGCGTGGGTGACGATTTACATGAATATAATTATTAAGAATAATATTTCGAAACGATATTCCATAAATCGTAAATCGAATTGAAATACGGTACGAGCGTTGGATTCGCAAAGGTGACGATCTTTACGAATACGTACGTAAGTATCGCGATTCGACGAAATAATTAAATAATATTTATTGATAATAAAATAAGAAAGATAAATTAAAAACGTTTATTAGGAATCATAACCTAAAACGAAAACGAGGGAACTATTTTATTTAAACAATTGATTTAACAAAAATAAACAGAGACATTTTATTTAAACGATTTTTGGTTAAAATCATCTTATTATAACAAAACATAATTATTTAAAAGATTTATGCTCTAAATATATTTTACGAGCAAAAACCGAGCATTCCCGTAATATTTTCGCGATAAAAAAAGGAGACCGAACGCGGGGAAGTGGAAAGCGATATAAAGAAGAAGCAAAGCTTCTTCTTCCTCATTTTCTCAACACACACTCTCTCTCTAAACTTGATTTTCGTCACCTACAAACACACGCAACTTCTCTCTAGCTTTTCTTCTTCAATTCTTGAAGGATTTTCGAGATCTTTGCGCCCAAACGACCGCTTGATCGAGAGGAACGAAAGGATACAAGAAAATCCAGAGATTTGTCACGATTGGAAGGTATGAAATCCATTTTATTTTCGGTTTTCGCCTAGATCTAGAACCGAGTGTGTTACCATGATTGTTAGACGATTTCTTCATATAAAAACACTAAAACGAACAAATCTGAGTGTGGGGAAACCATAGATTAACCTGCAGCAGGTGTGAATCGATGAGCATGATGATGGGGAGCTATGAGTTGCAGGGTTCGTGGGAGAGTGCTGCTGGCCGAAGCTAGGTATGGCCGAACCCTGGCCTGGCGAACCCTTTTAGCCGAACCTGTGTACAGGAGCGAACCCTCCTCTAGCTACGAACCTTTGCCTATCACCGAACCCTGCACCATCATGACTGGTCGAACCCTGCAAGGGTAGCCGAACCACTTCACTCACCGAACCTTTGTGCTAGGCGAACCCCTAGCCGAACCCTAGCATTAGACGAGCCTTAACTGAGCCAGACGAACCCCAAGGGCCACGAACCTTGCATGGCGAACTTAGGCCGGCGAACCTATGGAACCCACGAACCAGAGAAGGACGAACCCTTGTGGCCGAACCTAGGTGTCACGAACCATAAGGTTCGCCTAGATGGAAAGGATGGCCGAACCTTGGCCTGCCGAACCCGAAGGTTCGCTGGACCAAGGGTTGCCCCACCCCTTTTCGAGTTTTCGGACTTTAAACATTGACCTAAGGACTATGAGAAATCATATAAAATCATACATGCATGAATGATGATACTAGCCACCACCTTTTCTCTCTCTAACTTAATTTTTCCTTTAAAATCATGGAGTTATATAAGTATATGTTGAAATTGTTGGTAACACTTAACTTCTTATGAGGATAATTTAAATGCAACTTTCTTAAACATAAAATTTACTATAATAACTAGACTATGGTGGTTAATTGAATGAAATCATGCATGTAAGCATAGGTATGTGTATACTTAGGATTACCACCTTTACATAAACATACCTATGAATGTGTATACATGAAATTTCAAGACTTGTTATTATTAGATAATGATAAAAGAACTAACAAGTTTGAATTATAAACTAAGGATGGCTAATTGTGATATACTAGTTGAATTATGTTAACTTGGATGAACCAACTAGTTAATGACACCACTAACAATTCAAAGAAGAAGAATACGGATAATTAACTGAATGAAACACGTGTACTCATAAAACCAAAACACCTATTAAATACACGTTGATCGAGTTGTCTTGAGTTACATACGTGAGCGCACATTATATCCAAACACTACTCTAAGGACTCAGGTGAGTTCTCATAACCTCCTTTTAAAACCATTTTGTTTTTAAACTCGGAGGTGGAACATGTATACCAATATTTAAAATATTATTTTGATAACACATGGGTGACACCTGGTTTATCATTATGATATTCAGATTATTGAATTATCATTGATTATTGATTGAGATGGATTATTACTTATCCGTGAGTCATTGTTGATCGAGTTGACTTAGGTCCTCCGCGATGATTGAGTTACTGTTGGTGATTTGACTAACGTCCTCCTCACAGACTCCACTGTTGATTGAGTTGAATGCGGTCCTCCGCGGTGCACGTATTGACACTTATAGGAATATCGTTGATTGAGTTGACTGAGGTCCTCCGCGATGATTCCGCCGTTGATTGAGTTGACTGAGGTCCTTCGCGGTAACTTATATGACACTTATAGGAATATCGTTGATTGAGTTGACTGAGGTCCTCCACAATGATTCCGCCGTTGATTGAGTTGACTGAGGTCCTCCGAGGTAACTTATATTGATATGATTGTGATGGTAGATGATTATTGAATTGATGAGATTAGTTGAATATACGTGGTTGAATAATTGTGATGATTGTGTATGTGATTACTTGGATTTGTTTGGATGTTGTGTTATGTTGAGATTTGGCATGACTGAACTAACTTACAGGTGCACATGTGGAAATTCTCGGGGAAATTATAAACTTTTATAAATCCATTTATCAACTTTTATAAACGTTTTATAAACATTTTTATACATAAAAACTTATGATTTCTCACCAACTACTTTGTAGTTGACACTTGATTTTCTACATGTTTCAGGTAATGAAGTTATGTAGGTTGAGGAAGATGAACTCACACTTTTGGACATCATCATATAAGATCTTGGACTTAGCTAAATAACTGAAATTCTGGCGATTAGAATTTAGTTAAATAGCTAAATCTATTTTGAAACTGATGTAAATATTTCATGATGAACATGATTTTTGTGTAATTAATTTGGTTGCTTGAATGATATATGATGATTTGATTTAGATGCCCACGAGCTTTTGAACAATCTACACATCCTTCGTGGCATCTCGACGTTTCCGCCATCGGTCGGGGTGTTACAGAGTAATTCCAATATCATATGTTTTAGAGTATCTGTAGATGGTTTTTTATAACATTCGGGATTTTTATAGATTGAAAGGTCACTTGTGTGTGTTGTAACGTTTCTATTACACATAAAGCGTGCGTATGTTTTTTTAAGTAAATTAGTTTTACGATCTTTTAATGTCACTCCCCAAGCTGGAGGGTTGGATCGACTTCCCCGTCGGGCGGAAGGTTCTCGTGACGCTATATCGTGAGTGATAATCAGAATGATCAGATTGTTTGCATTGCACATAATATATAAATGAAAAACTACTAAAATAAAATAGAATTACAAAGTTAAATTACATCAGTTAAGTTTATAATTTAACAATGTAAATCTACTATCACATCATAAATCTTCTATCTTGTATGTGTAATGATGCTTCAAAATATGCAGGTCCAAAAAGCTAGGTCCTCTATTCGCTAACCTAGTCCAAAAGAAATAACTCTTCAGTTGACATGTTCGTCACCTGAGAAGTCATGCAAAAATAAAGTCAACACATGGTTGGTGAGTTCATGTAGTTTTATAAAAATGAATTTGATCAATCTGAATGACAGCTTTAACCTCACCATTAACCACCTATACCATCCGGTTCAGTATGCTTATATATAAGGCATATGTAGGGTCGAACTTACCGCCCGCCCAGCCACCATCCCACCACATACTAAACCACATGATATATTGTTCTTGGTGATAATTAAGCATTTCATCCCATACCTTTGATTTCATAACCATTGATTCATAGCATTTGATTACCCCGAAAATGTTTACCTTGATCCCCCGAAATGACAACCTTAACCTCATCAACAACCACCTATGCTATTCAATCAAATATGCTTATATATAGGGCACATGTAGGGTCGAACTTACCGTCCGCCCAGCCACCGTCCCACCACATACCGGACTGCTTAGCATATTGTTGTTAATGATAATTAAGCGTTTCACTCCTTTCACCTTCAATTTAGACTTTGATTTCCACAAATAGATTTACCTGTGATATCTTGAGTTCACCATGTATTCATGATTACCCCAAAGCATTTGTAGAAATATAATATTAAATGTGTAATTAAATTAATAACTAAACATTTAAATACAACTAAAACATGATGATTGGGCCTTATTAGACTCAATCAATTAGACTTAGTTGTTGGTGGTTGTCCAAGTTGTACCCTCTCACACGTGGCCCATATCAGGCATGACCCACAAGGAGTCTACCTGTGTGTGCCGGGACTTTAATGATGCCCATATCAGCTTGACCCACTGGTCTACTATACATGCCGGGACTTTACGGATATCCTTTGATTCTTGATCGTCTGTGATTCTCTTGATTTTATTTGATAGTTCACGTTATTACCCATATAGCTTGACTACAAGAGTCTACTATTTGTGCCAGGACTTTATGTGTGTTACACGTGGTCTTGATTTCTATACAACTGACATCCACCTTGACTCAAGCATTAATGATTTCATTAGATTTTAATGATTTCATTATATCAATGATTCACACACAGTTCTGATTTCCTTGATTTCCTTGAGTCTTTTGATTTTGATCTTTAGAATTCCATGATTTCACAATGAGTATAGATTTATGAGTAGGATCCTTAGTTTACTGATCACACACTGGATTTGATTTCCATTTCCTTTGATCTTTTGATTTTGTTCTTTTGATTCCACTTTGAATTTAGATTCTTGAATTTTAGCTTGATGGACTAAGGGTTTGTTTAGAGTTTAGAATTAAGGTATTACTCATAAGAGTAACTTAATTAACTCGATGGTTAGTTCTGCAAAGCAATTACCTAGACAGGAGTCTAGGAGTATCAATAAGCATATATAAGGAGAAATTTATAATAAGTAAAAGCGTTTACGTAAAACAATTTAAATAAAACAGTTTACGCATGCTTCTCAGCCCCGCGTTTTAAAACAAAAATGTTTAGAAAAGGGGCAATGAACTCACCTGTGTTGCTGTGCAAATGATCTATCACAAAATGCGCGCTCGTTGTTGTAGCCTAGGTTTCTTCAGTTCCTGAGTTGTTTTAAAAGAATCCGAATACGATAAGTATACGTATTAGTCGTCGTAACTAGGGTTTGGTTTCGGTGTGTAACTAAGTGTCCTATGTACGAATGTGCTCCTAAGATTTCATCTAACCAGTCTAACTTATATACCCAATTGTAACCCGTATCCCATAGTTAATCATATCAAACCTTAAGTAATATGTTCCACATTAATCTTTAATATATTCATTCAAAACCATTTATTCTAATTCAATAAAGTTCGTAAAACATTTTCTTTAATTAAAATAACATTAATTTTATTAAAAGGAAAATTCCACACATAATAAGCTTAAGTTTGGCCCATTGAGAGCTTTTGACTGCTAATGGATCACCAATCAATTTCCTTGATTAATTACGACATAAATACATCAATTAAATCCTCTAGATTAGTTAGATGTATCATGACTTTTTCCTAAAGTTTAATGCGTTAGTAATTTAACATTCCATCCTTTAGCCTTTTGTTCCAGACATGTGATCTCCCCACTATATAAAATTCAAGGGACATTTAACTTCATGTTTAAACAATACTTGGTTCAAAAGCTTCTTATTATCCAATGAAATTTTATGTAAAGAAACCCTAGATCTCATCCCATGCACACACACATAACATGCATGCACACATATACTTATTTCTTTTGATTTGTAAAATTAAGGATAGCATTAACCGTTTAGACATGACCATTATTTATGTGATTTCTTTGATTAGCCAATTCTAATTACTCACCATAACAATCCCATACTCACGTCACTAGACCCGCCATGTTTTGTTAGGGACTAAGTTTAAAGTGCATATAACCAGCGAACCTTTAGTCTGATTCATTCACAGGTTCGTTACATCCTTGTTCGAGAGAGGAAGGTTCGGCTAGTTCATAGAAGGAGTTCTAGGTTCGCTGGATGACATGTAGGGTTCGGCTGTCATGGGTCTGTCAAATAGGGTTCGGTGGTTGTAAGGTTCGGCCAAGAGAAAACCCTAGGTTCGGTCCTTCTTTCCAGGTTGTAGGAGGTTCGGCTGTTATGCATGGAATTGGTTCGTGGAGGGTTTGTTGGCATAGGGTTTGCCCATGGGTTCGGCTAACAAGAAGAGAGGTTCGGCTGTGAATGAAATCCAAGTTCGTTGCATTCAGTTGGTTTCGCTGCCTTGCACGAGGGTTCGTTGGCTACAGGTTCACCACTCCAAGGGTTCGGCTATGCAAGCAGGTTCGTTTAGGGTTACAGGTTTGTTACCCTAATGTTCGGCCAGATGCTCATCCTAGAGAGCTCAAAGCTGTTACAAATCCATTCCTAGTACTTTCTAGTTGCTTACTCGTGTTCATCTTAAAGTGTTGAAGTGTTCAAAATCGGTTAGAACATCAATGGTTACAAGGGTCGTGACACACTAGAAACGAAATAAAACTAAGATTTACCTCAAAATCAGTGGATGAACGCTTAAACTTCTTGTCCTTTTGTAATCTACTTGATGAGAGGATTGTTTTGACACCAAAAACTCTTGAAATGATGAAGATTTGGAAGAGAACTCTTAGAAAGAAGGTGGAGAGCAAACTTTCTAGAGAGAGAAAGAGGAAAAACGAAAATGGAAGAGGGAGGTGGGTTTGGTGGTGGTGGTTACCACATTAATTGACTCATTTAATGATTCAAAATACCCGGTTGTTCGGTCTCGTTCGGTTTCGCGTAAAACGTCATCTCTTCGTTGTTTTTCGTAACGAAACAACCCGACTTATAATCTAATATTTAAGAATTTATTTTAAGTGGTTATTCCTAGTAAATTAACTAAATATCTTTTGTTTATTTTCAATTTTCAAAAATATTTAATTTATTGTTTAGAATCGAATCGTACAGTTGTCGCGCGTATTCGTTCAAATCGTCACCCGTACGAACACGACGTTAACTATACTTTTCAATATTGTTTTCTAATTATCGGATATCATTCAGAATGTTAAATTCCAAATTTATTCGTACAAATCGTCACCTATACGAATAATCCGTCAATTTAGCATTCATGTAACGACATCCGTGTTGTTTTGTTCTATAAAGCCTCACATACGTTTATACATAGTAAATCCTAACACATAATCACATGATGGTTCTGTGTTGCCAGATGATTATCTGACTGATAAATCATGTTTTCTGAGTTTTGTTTCTCTGTAATGATTTAGAATTTTTTGTTTGATAACACAAACTGATAATGATCTATGATACAATTATGAAATACACTGAAATACACAGAGTTCATACATGATTACTGTTCATGGCACTGTTGCGATCACTGTTCCGGTACGATTCCGGCACTGATGTTACATTTAACATCTGGGGTCACATTTTGTTCTTTTGTTTTCTTTGATAATATGTCTTTTTCACTTATGTAATTTTATCCATATATATATATATATATTTTTTTATTTTGAGTACCACCAAATGCATCTGACAGCTTCCCACCAACTAGGTAATTCGAACTTCCCTACATTTTTGTTACAAATGTTTTACAGTATCTGTAGATATTTTTATAAAATTTGGAATTTTTATACATTGAAAGGCCACTCATGTGTATTGTTACATTTTTATTACACATAAAACGTGCATATGTTATTCAAAGTAAATTATTTTTACATTCTTTTAACATCTAGGGTCACATTTTTTTTTCATTTTTTTTGTGTCATAGATGCAAAACCAAACAACTGAGATAGAATCTGTTGTAACTTGTAATTTACGTACTAGTTCACATTATTTTATTTGTAAGAATAGCAAGTCAAATGATTTTTTTGCCGTTAATTTCAAAGCACCATTTTTTGTTCCTTTATTCTTTATATATTTTATTTAAATGTCTTTGTCATTTTTTTTCTCTTGAAAAAGCAGAGACTTTTTTACATATATAGTTTTTATTGGAGGGGCGCCTAGCGCCTAGGCAGCCTCATAGGTCGCATCATAACAAATACAACGATGTTACCAATGTTTTTACCCTTTTCAGTTTAGTTTTTTAGTTCTTTAAACTTTTTTTGTCTGTTAATGAACCGAACGTTTATTAAACAAGTAAAAAGTTAGATCATGAAAATTTATTTAGTAAATAAACATACATGAACACACGTCCCATTTGTTCATTTACGTTTGTGAACGTTCGTTTATTTTACCGGAATTTTAATTTATTTATTAACTGAAATAGGTTAATATCAATCTAACTTTAGAATTCATTTGTTCGTTCATGTTTGTTTAACTATTTGTGTTCAATAATGGTTATTTTGTTTCTTTAGTCATGTTCGTTTATGTTTGTTTAGTTATGTTTGTTTACTGATGTTCGTATATGTTCGTGAATCATTTGTGTATATTATTAACGAACGAACATGAACGAACACACTAAGTTAATTAACGAACGAACATGAACAATAATACCATGCTTGTTTAAATCTTTATGTTCCTTATATAGGCAGCCTAGGCCAAATCATAACAAATGTAATGATGTTACCAATGTTTTCCAGGTTCGAGAATTGTTAAATAATTAATGCACCTACGTTACAAAGGTGTTACATATTAAATCAATCTTTGTTTTACTATGTTACATATGTTTTACTTGGAACAACTATATGTGACAACTAGTACCTGACCGGCCGGCAAGTCCGTACGGTATGTGTACTTTCACTATTTACTATGTGTAAATACATGGTTGTGAACAGTACTTGTATTAACAGAATTCAAAATACAAGAAACAGTTGTACGTATTTATGTGTAAACTTAAATGTCGTAAGTACAACACTCATTATAAACAATAGTTGTTAGTGTTTGGGTGAAAACCTAAGTACAGTTAACACAACTAATCAAGAGAAACAACAGTGTGCTAGTGTATAACAATAACAAATCGGTTGCGATCTGATATCCATAAATGGCAGGAGTCAGATGGCCGACAAATCAGTGTGAAAACAATGTGATAACAGGATGTTTAGTTGAGTCCGACAGTGAGGAAATACACTTTAAAACAATAATGCAGTGTTGTTTCAGAATAACGAACTGACAGTGTGTTTGCGTGGGTGACGATACACACAAACATATATGTGATTTTAATGTTCAGACATGATGATTGGAAATCAGAAAACAAAAGTCAGAAAGCAAAACCATCGACGTGTTCAATTACTATATTTATGAACTCACCAACCTAGTGTTGACTTTGTTTAAATGCATGTTTTCTCAGGTGACGAACAGGTGCAGTCATTCATATACAAAGGCTAACCTAGTGGACTTTTAGAAGACCTAGCTTCATTTTGTGTTGCATACTTTTGATATGACAAAACATTGAATCATATTTTGTATATCTTGTCAGTTACAAGATAGAAGCCACAGTGATTCTTTTGGTAGAATTACTTAGTTAAATCATGATCATTGTGATGTAATTTAACTTTGTAATTCTGTATTAATGTCATTTTAGCATTTCTTATTTTATATCTAATGTTCTATGTAAACAATATGATCATTTCGATTATCACAACGATATCGCGCCCCGGGAACCTTCCGCCCGACGGGAAAGCCGATCCGTTCCCGCCGGCTCGGGGTGTGACAGATTGGTATGAGAGCCATGGTTATAGAGAAATATAGGTCATATTACTTAAACGGTTTGGCCTAGACTATAATCTAGGGACCCTCATGTAGAGATTATATGACATAGGACTCTATTTGCATGTGTCTTGTGCATCTGATCACTGCACTAACCGATTTTCTTTCGGTTATGATCAGAATGTCGCCGAGAAGACCACCACCAGCTATACTGCCACCACCACCACATGATTCAGCACCGCACTCATCTACACCTTCACCTGCTGACTCTCCTACACAACCACCTCCACCTCCGCCACCGCCTACACATCAACTGGATCCTGCAACTATTGCACTGGCCACACTGTTGACCAGTCAGCTGAGGGATGTGATTCCCAAGATGATGAACCGGATCAACAGCAACAACAACAACAACGTTGCCAACTCATCTGGAGAAGGCAGCGGCAACACCCGAAAACATCAGGATTACTCCTACAAGAACTTAGTGGCAGTGAGGGTGCTGTCGGATTGATCCATTGGATCGAGAAGATGGAGACTACCCTAGAGATTAGAAACTGTCCTGAGCAGTATAAGGTGAAGCATGCTGCTGGTTCATTCCACAAACGAGCGTTAACTTGGTGGAACGCTCAAGTTCATACTAGAGGCCGGGATGAGGCTCTGTCAATGCCTTGGGATGACTTCAAAGCCATACTGCGGGAAGAGTCTTGCCCAAGAAATGAACTCAAGAAGGTTGAGAATGAGTTACTCAATCTTGTTATGAGTGGTGCTGGGCATCTGGTCTACACCACAAGATTTCACGAGTTAGCATCATTGGCACCGGATATAGTGCCAACACTGGAAAAGAGAATTGAGCGGTATCTCGGGGGATTGCCGGCTTGCATGCAAGGTTTTATTCTTGCTGCTCATCCAACCACCCTGGAAATGGCTGTTACTCTGTCCTTGACAATGACAGATGTGATAAGTGCCTTTGGGGCGCTCAAGAAAGAGGCTGACTCAGCCAAAGCTGGAACTTCAAGGAAGCCGGATAAGAGGCCGGCTAAGAAACAAAAAGTAGTCAAGAACTTCGCTGCGACCACTCAGACACCGATGCTCAACCAACCACCACCATTACAGATCAGAAGGCCCTACACTGGCACTGCACCTTTGTGCAATACATGCCAGTATCATCATTTACCAAGCATCCAGTGCAGACACTGCACTAACTGTGGGAAGTTTGGTCATCTGGTAGCTCAATGCAGAAGCCCGAGGGCTCAGAACAGAAAAAACAACGCAGCCACTACTGCTGCTGTTGATAACAGGTCATGCTTCACTTGTGGTGAACCTGGACATTTCTCTAGGGATTGTCCCAAGAGAGTCCAACCAAGGGCTCTGGCAGCAAGGGGACGAGCCTTTCAGATTGGAGCAGCAGCGGCTCGACAGGACCCGAACGTGATCACGGGTACATTTCTCTTATCTGACTTCTATGCATCCATATTATTTGACACTGGTGCGGATCAGAGTTTTATCTCATCCGATTTTGCATGCCATCTTAATTATGTTGAGGAATTGTTAGACTCCCCTACACTATTGAGATAGCAAACGGCAAACAAATCACATTAGACACAGTATTTAGGAATTGCACACTAACACTTGGTGATCACACATTTTCCATCGACTTGATACCGATGGAGCTGGGCAGTTTCGACATCATCGTCGGAATGGATTGGCTATCTCTTAACAGAGTAGAGTTCATATGTTCCGAAAAGGTACTACGTATTCCAGTGGAGAACAATGGGATTTTGGAAATTCATGGAGATCAAGCGAAACGTAGTGTCAAGATTATATCATGCATGAAGGCTCGCAAGTATCTCAAAAAACAATGTATCGCATTTCTAGCTCATGTGATCGAGAAAGACAAGAAAGCAATCAAGATCCCAGACGTACCAATTGTGAAAGACTATGCAGATGTGTTTCCGGATGACTTACCGGGACTGCCACCTGAGAGATTGGTGCAGTTTCGAATCAATTTGATTCCGGGAGTGACTCCTGTAGCTAAGTCTCCTTATAGACTTGCACCATCAAAAATGCAGGAGTTGTCCAATCAATTATAAGAGCTACTCGACAAAGGATTCATCCGACCGAGCTTTTCTCCGTGGGGAGCTCCGGTTCTTTTTGTTAAGAAGAAGGATGGAACTTTCAGGATGTGCATTGATTACAGAGAGCTCAACAAACTCACAATCAAGAATCAGTACCCGTTACCGAGGATTGATGATTTGTTTGATCAGTTACAGGGAGCACAATACTTCTCGAAGATAGACCTGAGATCAGGTTATCACCAGCTCCGGATTCAAGAGGAAGACATACCCAAGACGGTATTTCGTACTCGATACGGTCACTACGAGTGTATGGTGATGCCATTCGGACTAACGAACGCACCGGCAGTGTTCATGGATTTGATGAACCGGGTGTGCAAGCCGTACTTAGTTCAGTTCGTTATCGTCTTTATTGATGATATACTGATTTATTCAAAGAACGAGAAGGAACACGAACAACACCTCAGAACAGTCTTGGAACTTCTAAAGGAGGAACGACTCTATGCCAAATTCTCCAAGTGTGAATTCTGGCTAAGAGAAGTTCAGTTTTTGGGTCACGTGATTAACAATGATGGTATTCATGTGGATCCTGCCAAGATTGAAGCAATCAAGAACTGGGATGTGCCTACAACACCGACCAAGATCATATCATTTTTGGGATTGGCTGGTTATTACAGGAGATTCATCTCGAATTTCTCTAACATAGCCTTGCCTCTCACCAAACACACACAGAAGAGTGAACCTTTTGTATGGACACAGAAACAATAAGAGGCATTCCAGACATTGAAACAAAGATTGTGCAATGCTCCTATCTTAACACTCCCAGAAGGCAATGATGACTTTGTGGTGTATTGTGATGCTTCCTATCAGGGACTCGGATGTGTTTTGATGCAACAAGACAAAGTCATTGCTTATGCCTCACGACAGCTGAAAGTACACGAGAAGAATTATACAACACACGATCTAGAACTGGGAGCTGTTGTTTTTGCCTTAAAGATTTGGAGACACTACCTCTATGGTACCAAGTGCACAATCTACATAGATCACAAGAGCCTACAACACATATTTGATCAGAAGGAGCTTAACATGAGACAGAGACGTTGGGTTGATGTCACACCCCGAGCCGGCGGGGTTGGATCGAAGTCCCCGTCGGGCGGAAGGTTCTCGGAGCGCGATATCGTGAATGATAATCATGATGATCATATTGTTTACATAGCATCAATGTTAAAAATAATTAAGCACAATAAAGCATCAACTAGGATTACAAAGTTAAGTTACAAATATCAAGGTTTGGTAATTTAACTAAGTAAACCTATCCAAAAGAATCAAATATATCTATCTTGTATTTGTACAAGATATCAAAAAGAGATTCGTATTGATCTCAAAAGATGTGCTTCTTCAAAAGTCAACTAGGATCTATTTCTGGTCATCCTAGTATGCAATCCTGAATCTTTGCTTAATCCTGTGCGTCACCTGAGAAAGCATGTAATAAAACAAAGTCAACACAATGATTGGTGAGTTCATGTAGTTTTTATTTAAAAATAGTTTGTAAAATCCTTTGAATGACAACCTTAACCTCACCATTAACCACCTATACCATCTGACTCAGTATGCTTATATATAGGGCATATGTAGAGGACAAGCCTCAGCCACCTTCCCACCACATACTGAACCACATGATATATTGTTCCTGATGATAATTAAGCGTCTCATCCTACCCGTGTGATTCCCAAAATGTTTGATTCCAAATGTTTGATTCTTTGAATTAGATTACCATGTAATTGTTTACCTTGATTCCCTGAATGACAACCTTAACCTCACTAACAACCACCTATTCTATTCAACCAAGTATGCTTATATATAGGGCATATGTAGGGGACAAGCCCCAGCCACCGTCCCACCACATACCAGGCTGCTTAACATATTGTTGTTAATGATAATTAAGCATTTTATCCCACTACTCTGATCTCATGACATATGATTCTTAACGTTTGTTTCCCTGCCAATGTTTACTTTGTCCCGCCCCCCCGAAATGACAACCTTAACCTCACTAACAACCACCTATGCTATCCAACCAAGTATGCTTATATATAGGGCATATGTAGGGGACAAGCCCCAGCCACCGTCCCACCACATACCGGGCTGCTTAACATATTGTTATTAATGATAATTAAGCGTTTCATTCCACACTATTGGTTCCACAACGAATAAGTATCAAGTTTGATAGGCACCATTTTGGATAGCTGAAACCCTAAGGAGTTCAGCATCCATCCATAATGTTCCTATTTATGACTCGCGACATGTTTTGATAGAGAAACCTTCAAGTTAACACAAAGTCAACTAGAAGAACCCAATCATTCTAGTCACTTATCAAAACCATATATGAATCAAGAAGAACACTGAATGACTAGTAGGGGTTGACACACAGGTCAACACGCGGCGGCCAATCAGTCTATCTTACATGACTCTAACAAAGAAGAACACTGATGACTAGTAGGGGTTGACACACAGGTCATCACGCGGCGGCCAACAGTCTGTCTTACAATGTCCAATAGTTTATGCATACAAGTCTAAAGCATTCACATTGTTTCACTGATGACTAGTAGGGGTTAACACACAAGTCAACACGCGGCGGTCAATCAGTCTTTTGTTTAAGCATCCAATGTTTCAAGCATTCAAGTGTTCAAGCATCCCAATGTATCAATCATTCCAAGTGTTCATGTATCCCAAGTATATCGTGCATTCAAGTCCAAATGTATCAAGCGTTCACGTGTTTCAAGTATTCTAAGTGTAACAAGTATTCACGTGTTTTCAAGTATCTCAAGTGTAACAAGTATTCACATGCTTTCAAGTATTTCAAGCATCTCACGTATATAAGTATTTCTAATCATATATGTTTCAAGTTAAGTTTAAACAAATCATTGTAAGTGTAAAGTAATTTAATACTTTACTAAAAGTGTAGAACATTAACTTTTCTGAAATAATTATATAGAGTATTAGCGTTTAGTATAAGTATTCTAAAAGCCTTAAAATTGAGTATGTAGTTTAAACCTAAATTTTATAATTTAAACATCAAATGTATAGTTTAAGCACATAGCTTTAAGCATAAGTATTTAGCTCAAAGTTTAAGTATTAAGTTTATATCATAAATGTCTGGCCCATCGGTTAGACTTCAAGTCCATAGTGTAAACCTCAAGTATATAGTTTAAGCTTCTAGTTTATAGAATAAGCATCAAGTTTAAAGCTTCTCAAAGTATACTAGTTTCCAAGCATAAGCCTTATTGTAAGCATCATGTATAAGTTTAAAAGCATTAAATAACATTTCAATAATTTAATAAAATGTTGAACATGCTTCTCAGTCCCGAGTTAAAACAAAAGGTTTGAAAAGGGACAAATGAACTCACCTGGTGTTTGAAGTGGTTGACTATGTAAAATCAAGGATGCACGCTCTCTTTAGTTGTACTCGTTATGATGTTGTACTCACGCTCCTGTATTGGTTTCATATGTTTGTATCTTATAAGCATTTGTTCGTAAGAATTCATTGTGCGTGTGCGTATTAGTGTTAGCCCTAAAGTTGGCTAACACTGTGAGTTCTTGATCATTATTCAACATTTAGTTTATTGTCATTGTCGTGATATCACTTCCCCACAAGGTTTAAGTTAACTTACTTGTTAATAAATTTTTCATTCCATTTAGATCCCCATTGTGATAAAAGAATTCTAAGTATAAAACTTAGGTTTTTAGTTTGAATAATAGTCGCCTTTAACATGTTATAACCTACTTTGTGTTGATTGGTACTTGAACCTTGTGGGCCCTTTTTGTTGGGCCAATGTAGGGGAGTGGTTCTAGCAATTTATTTGGGCCGATGAAATTCAAGTGGTCGGCTAAGTATGGTGAGCCAATTAACGGCCATGGGCCAAGTTATTGGGTCGGGTAATGTTTATGGATTAACCTAAGTCCTTTGGGCCTCGTGTAATGATGTGGGCTGGGTAGGATGTTTGGGCCAGTCAACATATATGGACCGATTGCTCTTGTGATTGTGTGATTATCCTTGGGCCGAGAGTGTCTATTTTGGCCAAGTTGGTCACAGGTAGCCTAATCATTTCGACTTGAGCTCCTCACTTGGACCGAATTTCACTATGCTGGGCCGAAAACATAAGGTTGGGCTGAGCATTTTAAGCTGGGCCAAAACAAGGAAGTGGCCCAACACAAGCTGATCGTGGAAGGATGTTGGGCTGAACAATCACATGGCCGAAGACGTGACCTGGGCCGGCTGCATGCATGGCTAAAGGATACTGCCTCAAGTCCCAGCGAACCCTTATGGGATTGTTCTTTAGGTTCGACGCAGTGAGGACCCCCACGAACCTCAGGGTTCATTCATTCCCAGAAGTTCGAAATAGGTTCAGGGTTCGGCACATCATTCCGACGAACCTTATGGTTCACCCAGGAAAGGTTCGGCTAATGTCACCCGTTCCCAGGTTCGTGTACAGGTTCCAGTCACTAGGGTTCGTCCAGCCCTATATATATATATATATATATATATATATATATATATATATATATATATATAGGGAAAGTATAAATTAAAAACCCACTCTCATTGAGAAAACCATGAAAACCAATTCTTGTGGTCCATAATTTGCCACATCACCATCTCCATTGAAATAAACTGAAGGGCATATATGTCTTTTTCACTTATGTACTTTTATCCATATTTTTTATTTTAAATTCCATCAAATAACGTGTGACAACTTCCCACTCATTGAGTATGTAACATCACTGTACTTTCGGTCGTCCGTACATCCGTACGATTGTACTGTTATGACCTGAGACTTTTAATTATTAGTGATAATAAATTTTTAGATGCATTATTTGATGATTATCACTGTTATTGATATACATATTTTAAACATATTATTGTACGTGTAAACCATGGGAAGTTTAGTTGTAACCCAACTAAACAGAACCAAAGAGTTTATCGCAGATGATTACACGGATCATGGATTTTGTTTCGGAATGAAAGGGTTTAGGAGTTGTTGGGATTGGAATGATAATATTAAAGTTAAATTAAATAATGAAAGGATAATTGAAAAACAATTACGCGATGGTGAGGTTACGAACACAATTTAAACGCAAATATTAATTCAGAAATATTAACTTAATAAATGTATTCGCGTGGGTGACGATTTACATGAATATAATTATTACGAATAATATTTCGAAACGATATTCCATAAATCGTAAATCGAATTGAAATACGGTACGAGCGTTGGATTCGCAAAGGTGACGATCTTTACGAATACGTACGTAAGTATCGCCTTTCGACGAAATAATTAAATAATATTTATTGATAATAAAATAAGAAAGATAAATTAAAAACGTTTATTAGAAATCATAACCTAAAACGAAAACGAGGGAACTATTTTATTTAAACAATTGATTTAACGAAAATAAACGGAGACATTTTATTTAAACGATTTTTCGTTAAAATCATCTTATTATAACAAAACATAATTATTTAAAAGATTTATGCTCTAAATATATTTTACGAGCAAAAACCGAGCATTCCCGTAATATTTTCGTGATAAAAAAACGAGACCGAACGCGGGTTCTTCCTCATTTTCTCGACACTCTCTCTCTCTCTAAACTTGATTTTCGTCACCTACAAACACACCCAACTTCTCTCTAGCTTTTCTTCTTCAATTCTTGAAGGATTTTCGAGATCTTGGCGCCCAAACGACCCGTGATCGAGAGGAACGAAAGGATACAAGAAAATCCAGAGATTTGTCACGATTGGAAGGTATGAAATCCATTTTATTTTCGGTTTTCTCCTAGATCTAGAACCGAGTGTGTTACCATGATTGTTAGACGATTTCTTCATATAAAAACACTAAAACGAACGAATCTGAGTGTGGGGAAACCATAGATTAATCTGCAGCATGTGTGAATCGATGAACATGATTATGGGGAGCTATGAGTTGCAGGGTTCGTGGGAGAGTGCTGCTGGCCGAAGCTAGGTATGGCCGAAACCTGGCCTGGCGAACCCTTTTAGCCGAACCTGTGTACAGGAGCGAACCCTCCTCTAGCTACGAACCTTTGCCTATCACCGAACCCTGCACCATCATGATTGGTCGAACCCTGCAAGGGGTAGCCGAACCACTTCACTCACCGAACCTTTGTGCTAGGCGAACCCCTGGCCGAACCCTAGCATTAGACAAGCCTTCATTGAGCCAGACGAACCCCAAGGGCCACGAACCTTGCATGGCGAACTTAGGCCGGCGAACCTATGGAACCCACGAACCAGAGAAGGACGAACCCTTGTGGCTGAACCTAGGTGTCACGAACCATAAGGTTCGCCTAGATGGAAAGGATGGCCGAGCCTTGGCCTGCTGAACCCAAAGGTTCGCTGGACCAAGGGTTGCCCCACCCCTTTCCGAGTTGTCGGACTTTAAACATTGACCTAAGGACTATGAGAAATCATGTAAAATCATACATGCATGAATGATGATACTAGCCACCACCTTTTCTCTCTCTAACTTAATTTTTCCTTTAAAATCACGAGAGGGTTCGGCTCCAGCAGCTGCTTGGTCGGGCACCCTATTTTCACGAACCTGTAAGCTATCATCCTCGAACCAGGAGGTTGGGTGGTCGTTCCATGGCCGACATACGTGCGAGGATGTTTCCTGTTTGTGAGTTTAAGGTGTCATGGTCCTAAACCGGTCATGTGTGTGTGGGTCGAAGGTTTTAACGAGAAAACCCTATTTTTCGTGCATTTCAAGCATCATTACCTCGAAAATAGCTTAGTAAAGTTCCGATCTGCTGTACTTCTACGTAGAGGATGACTAGAGCTTCGTGTGAGTACCAAGATTGCACGATTTCACCAAGAATTACTCAAGATCTTGAAGTTTGAAGGGTGATGATCCAAGGTGAAAGGAGGGTGACGGGTTTGAGAGAATTGTAGGGAGAGAGAGGATGTAAAAATGAAATAAATGCTTCATTTAGGGTTTAAATACCCCGTAGATGTTCGGGTTTATTTTGGTTGTTCGGATCGTAACGCGTGTAATTTCGTATTTTAAATAAAAGACTTATTTTGAAATGTTTAGAAGTTGTTTAATTCTAATAATGTGTTTAAACATTATTTTCTTGAATTATCGGTCGTAATTTATTATTCTTACGCGTATCATTATTTGTTCGCGTATTTTGTTTTACGCGTTTTAATTAAAATAGTTTTTGTTTTAAATTTATTTCTGATGAGTTTTAAAATTGTAAAACACGATATATTATATTTCCTTAAATTTATTATCGTTCGAATCGTTTTCGTTTTCGTTTCGTCAGAAAACGTCACTTACGCGTGTTTTCGTACAGAGCGCTAACTGTACGAACACGATCGTACGTTTCACTTTCTGATTTTGTTTTCTACTTTTTAGTCATTGTTTCAGATCATTAAACTATCAAATCTATTCGTACAGGTCGTCACCCATACGAATAGTTCGTCGGTTTAGCATTCTGTAACAACAACTGTTATTGTTTTGTTCTGTTTATCCTCACATACTTTTAACCCTAATAACACAAAATTAAACATGTATGCATCTGTTCATGATTGTCTAATGTGTTTCTGACTGTTTAAACCATAAGGTTTAAATCAGAATTCCAGAAATATCGTGTAATAGTTTGTGTTTGTCATCGAATGTTAATAGCTTCTAAGTATTTCTCCTCGATTGTATCTGAGTTACTGTACAAGTTACTGTACAGATTACTGTTCCGGTAACGTTTCTGGCACAGATGTTACAGTTGAGCTCCTGAACGATTACGATTGTGTGATCAAATACCATCCGGGCAAAGCAAATGTGGTTGCAGATCATGTAATAGTTTGGGTTCGGCACATCATTCCGACGAACCTTATGGTTCACCCAGGAAAGGTTCGGCTAATGTCACCCGTTTCCAGGTTCGTGTACAGGTTCCAGTCACTAGGGTTCGTCCAGATGGGTGTGTAGGTTCGGAACCTGATGGTTCGTGTATGGCACCAAAGGGTTCGGCAATTGAGTTGAGGTAAAGGTTCGGCCACGGTTCGCTTGCAGGGTCGAAGGTTCGCCGAAGATGAGAGGGTTCGGCTCCAGCAGCTGCTTGGTCGGGCACCCTTTTTTCACGAACCTGTAAGCTATCATCCTCGAACCAGAAGGTTGGGTGGTCGTTCCATGGCCGACATACGTGCAAGGATGTTGCCTGTTTGTGAGTTTAAGGTGTCATGGTCCTAAACCGGTCATGTGTGTGTGGGTCGAAGGTTTTAACGAGAAAACCCTATTTTTCGTGCATTTCAAGCATCATTACCTCGAAAATAGCTTAGTAAAGTTCCGATCTGCTGTACTTCTACGTAGAGGATGACTAGAGCTTCGTGTGAGTACCAAGATTGCGCGATTTCACCAAGAATTACTCAAGATCTTGAAGTTTGACGGGTGATGATCCAATGTGAAAGGAGGGTGACGGGTTTGAGAGAATTGTAGGGAGAGAGAGGATGTAAAAATGAAATAAATGCTTCATTTAGGGTTTAAATACCCCGTAGATGTTCGGGTTTATTTTGGTTGTTCGGATCGTAACGCGTGTAATTTCGTATTTTAAATAAAAGACTTATTTTGAAATGTTTAGAAGTTGTTTAATTCTAATAATGTGTTTAAACATTATTTTCTTGAATTATCGGTCGTAATTTATTATTCTTGCGCGTATCATTATTTGTTCGCGTATTTTGTTTTACGCGTTTTAATTAAAATAGTTTTTGTTTTAAATTTATTTCTGATGAGTTTCAAAATTGTAAAACACGATATATTATATTTCCTTAAATTTATTATCGTTCGAATCGTTTTCGTTTTCGTTTCGTCAGAAAACGTCACTTACGCGTGTTTTCGTACAGAGCGCTAACTGTACGAACACGATCGTACGTTTCACTTTCTGATTTTGTTTTCTACTTTTTAGTCATTGTTTCAGATCATTAAACTATCAAATCTATTCGTACAGATCGTCACCCATACGAATAGTTCTTCGGTTTAGCATTCTGTAACAACAACTGTTATTGTTTTGTTCTGTTTATCCTCACATACGTTTAACCCTAATAACACAAAATTAAACATGTATGCATCTGTTCATGATTGTCTAATGTGTTTCTGACTGTTTAAACCATAAGGTTTAAATCAGAATTCCAGAAATATCGTGTAATAGTTTGTGTTTGTCATCGAATGTTAATAGCTTCTAAGTATTTCTCCTCGATTGTATCTGAGTTACTGTACAAGTTACTGTACAGATTACTGTTCCGGTAACGTTTCTGGCACAGATGTTACAGTTGAGCTCCTGAACGATTACGATTGTGTGATCAAATACCATCCGGGCAAAGCAAATGTGGTTGCAGATGCTTTGAGCCGGAAGGGAAGAGTCAAACCCTTGCGCGTTCGAGCCAGGGGAATCATCGTGCAAACAAGTCTGAAAGATCAAATCCTACAAGCACAACAAGAAGCAGTGGCTAGAGACAATTTGAAACAAGAGCTCGATTGTGGAGCCGAGAAACCTTTTGTGACAAAACAAGATGGAGTTATCTACTATCTGGATCGTGTGTGGATCTCGGCAGTAGATGAACTCCAAACACTTATATTTGACGAGGCACACAAGACATGATATTCCGTTCATCCTGGTGCCGATAAGATGTACCAAGATCTTAGGTCGTTTTATTGGTGGCCGGGAATGAAGAAAGATGTTGCCACTTACGTTGGCAAATACATCACATGTGCCAAGGTCAAAGCTGAACACCAGAAACCTTCTGGTTTGCTGGAACAACCGGAGATACCACAATGGAAGTGGGAGCAAATAGCTATGGATTTCATTACCAAGCTACCTCGCACTTCCAGCGGACACGATTTGATTTGGGTCATCATTGATAGATTGACCAAGTCCGCACACTTCTTGTCGATCAGAGAAACTTACAAGATGGAAAAACTAGCGAGACTTTACGTTGATGAAATAGTAGTACGACACGGTGTGCCATTGTCTATTATTTCAGACTGGGACAGTCGATTTACCTCGCGGTTCTGGCAATCATTGCAACAATCCCTAGAGACAAGTGTTAACTTGAGCACCACTTATCATCCACAAACGGATGGACAACGTGAGAGAACCATTCAAACCCTAGAGGATATGTTGAGAACATGCATCCTAGACTTCGGTGGAAGTTGGGACACACACTTACCACTCATTGAGTTCTCCTACAACAATAGCTACCACAGCAGCATTGGATGTGCTCCGTTTGAAGCACTATACGGTAGAAAATTTCGGTCTCCAATTTGTTGGACCGAAGTGGGAGACAACAGAATAACTGGGCCAGAACTTATTCAGCAAACTACAAATAAGATAGCCCAGATACAACAGAGACTACAAGCAACACGTAGCCGCCAAAAGAGTTACGTAGACAAACGGCGCAAGCCTTTGGAATTCGATGTGGGTGACCGAGTTATGTTGAAAGTGTCCCCATGGAAAGGTGTAGTTCGTTTTGGGGCTAAAGGCAAAATAGCACCAAGGTATGTCAGACCGTTTGAAATTACTCAACGCATAGGTCCTGTGGCATACAGACTCAAACTCCCTGAGGAGCTCAGCGGAGTACACGATGTGTTTCATGTATCAAATCTCAAGAGGTGTTTAGCTGATGAATCATTGATCATACCATTGGAAGAAATACAAGTTGATGAGCAACTACATTTCATTGAAGAACCTGTAGAGATTATGGAACGTGAAGTCAAGAGACTGAAACGAAGCCGTATCCCTATTGTAAAGGTTCGATGGAACTCCAAGCGTGGACCAGAATTTACTGGGAAGCGCGAGGACAACATGAGGACAAAGTATCCCCACCTGTTCGAGAAGTAAAGCCCGACTTTTATGCTTAAATTTCGGGACGAAATTTCTTTAACAAGGGGAGACTGTGACAACTAGTACCTGACCGGCCGGCAAGTCCGTACGGTATGTGTACTTTCACTATTTACTATGTGTAAATACATGGTTGTGAACAGTACTTGTATTAACAGAATTCAAAATACAAGAAACAGTTGTACATATTTATGTGTAAACTTAAATGCCGTAAGTACAACACTCATTATAAACAATAGTTGTTAGTGTTTGGGTGAAAACCTAAGTACAGTTAACACAACTAATCAAGAGAAACAAAAGTGTGCAAGTGTATAATAATAACAAATCGGTTGCGATCTGATATCCATAAATGGCAGGAGTCAGATGGCCGACAAATCAGTGTGAAAACAATGTGATAACAGGATGTTTAGTTGAGTCCGACAGTGAGGAAATACAATTTAAAGCAATAATGCAATGTTGTTTCAGAATAACGTACTGACAGTGTGTTTGCGTGGCTGACGACTCACACAAACATATATGTGAGTTTAACGTTCTGACATGATGACTAGAAAGTAGAAACCAAAAGTCAGAAAGCAAAACCATCGACGTGTTCATTCGAATGACGATTCGCACGAATACGCGCGAAGGCTACGCGATCTGACGAAACGAAAACGAATTTCGACACGAACGAAAATAAAATTAAGAAAATATAATATTTAATGTTTTACAATTTTGAAACTCATCAAAAAAAAATAAAACAACTCTTTTAAATTAAAACACCTAAAATACGCGCTACGTTTTGGAAACGCAGTGAAAACGCGAACCGAGCAACCGAAACGAACCCGAATACCCCCGGGGTATATAAGTATCAAATGAGGCATTTTTCTCTCATTCTCATCAGCCCTCTCTCTCTATAACCCCATTCCCGAACCTTCTTCCTCTCTCTAGAAAACAACCTTCAAAGCTCCATAACTCACTCGTTCCTCAACGAAATCGTGTGTTTTTGGTGTCCACGCGTAGCTCTCAACCTCCTCTACCTAGAAGTACAAAGGATCTGGAGTTTTAACCGGCCAAAATCAAGGTATAATCGAAAGAAAACCACAGAAATTAGGGTTTTCTAACCTTTCTTGTTCATCCACACTCGTAACACACATAGAACCGTTATACATGCACACAGTACACGGCAGGGAGTCGAACCTTGCATAACATGACCAAGGGACCAGCCACCCCGCAGGTTAGGGATCAGTGATGATGGTGATACGCAGAGTTCGTGTGGGTGCAGTTACGGTCGAACCTGTGGTGGCCGGAGAGCAGCGAACCTGCATCACCGAACAGCATGCCGCGAACCATCATCAGGGGTCCCCGAACATGCCATGGCCGAACCTGTGCCCGCGAACCACCAGCCGAACCTACGAGAAGACCAAAAAACCCATAGGATGCACTCCATGCAGGCGAACCTACCCTCATCCTCAGACGAACCAACATCATCAGACGAACCCTCCTGCTCCACGAACCCACATAGCCGAACCTATGCAAGACTTTGGCCGAACCATTCTTGGCTGCGAACCAGTGGTTCCCGAACCTCCATGCTAACTTTAGACGAACCTATGGTTTCCTGTGGAACGAACCTTATGGAGAAACATTGAGGCCGAACCCTTGTAGCGAACCTGCATCGGATGTTATCCCACGCAAGCAGCCGAACCCTTTTCCATCCACCGAACCAATCACCTTTGAACACAAAAGGTTCGCTGCCATGGGAACTGTTCTATGCGAATGTGCGACCAAACCAAGCAGTCGGCTCAGTCCCATGTATATTCGGCACATTCTTTTGTGGTAGGCCCAAACATAATTACTAGCCTCGGCCCAAGCCTTAACATTTAGCCCATGTGATTACCGGCCCATCGGTTCAAGAACAAGTGATCAAACTATTAAACCTATTTGGCCCAAACAGCAGCCCAACACATTCACCTTTGGCCCAACATCACCCCCTTTGGGTCAAAACACTCGGTCTAGCCCAATTTCAGTATCATGGCCCAAATTAGATTCACTATGGTTAATTAAATACAAATGGCATCATTCGGCCCATTTGGCCCAAGTATAACTCGTTGGCCTAGCAAGTCCCAATTCGGCGTAGGTAACTTAACATACTGAATGGGGTGGGTTATTAAAAACAAAAACATAGTGTGTTTGATTATGTTAACAAATGGGTTAAGCATTATGGAAACATGGAACAATTATAATGCAAGATTTTGTTACAAGATGTAAGGAATTAATAACACTTAAACAAAAATCTAAGCTTCATACTTAGAACATTTTTGTCATGACAATGAGCCAAGTGGGCCTTAAAACAAATGACAAAGTGGGGTACCCTAAATCTAGTATGTTAAACATGGTCGAATTCATAACAATCACACAGGGCCGAATGATGACTGAGACTTAAGTGTGTTAACCAACTCTAGGATTAACACGTACACGCACACAAATCCTTACGACATACACTTATGAAATCAATACAGGATCGTGAAAACAACAACGAGTACAACAACAAGCGCGTACATTCTTGCTTAGACCTAGTCAACCTCAACAGCTACAAGGTGAGTTCATATACCCCTTTTCTAATCATTAACTGATTTTAAACTATCGAAGCTGAGAAAATGCTTACTTTTATTTACTTAAAATTTTTAGCTTAACATCTTTCTTATGCTTTGATTGAGATAATATTGTTTAACTTATTATTACTTATCATTGTATGCATGCTTGTATGATCTTGATATGACAATGATAACTCATATGAATATGATAATATAACTTCATAACTCATCAACACAATCGAATAACATAGTTGTAAGATTCTATCTTATAACACTTAGTTATTCTTACACGAATAAACATTGGGATAATCACAGGGAAACATGATAACAACAACAAAACACTTGAATGATTCGAAGATAATATATCTTCTTAACACCATTCAACACTAGAGTTAACTAAGTGTAATAAGACAAGTACTTATAGCGCTTAGTTTGAAACTCAATACATATTACAAGATATCATAGAACAACTCTCATCCACCACCTGAGCGGATTACGGGTGGTAAGACTAGTTCTTACCACACCTTAATGGCAACATGGTGACTATATGGAACAACTCTCATCCACCACCTGAGCGAATTAAGGGTGGTAAGACTAGTTTTTACCACAGCTTAATGGCAACATGGTGGCTACATGGACAACTATCATCTACCACCTGAGTCGATTAAGGGTAGTAAGACTAGTTCTTACTACGGCTTAATGACAACATGGTGATCATATGGAACAATTGGAATGATAATCATGATAATGTAACTTCATGATAACATCATTCACACATCAGTTAACATAAAGTAATAAGACAAGTTCTTATTTAACTTTGTTAACAACAATGAGAACACACGACGAGATAGAGGTAAATCGGATGCATTGAAATCTGATTACGTGAGGATCACAATGGATTCCTTTTAGGCTCTATGCGTTGCAATGAGAGAACATATCACAAGTGGTTAATTAACACTTTTAATATTTAAAAGTGATCAACAGTTAACCCCATAAGCAATAGAATAATACAAGGAGCAGATTAAGTAAATCTAATAACCTTAATACACATAAGTGTTATCAATACTTTGGTTTGATAACTGAAACTCTATTATTACATTATTTTATACATGATACAACAGATAATCAATAAATGAGATGAACAAGTGGAATGGAGATGGATATCAATAGTTGTATTGCAATTAGTGTGGAGTTCTAGTAGTTATGTGGTGGGATGTTGGCTAGGGCTTGGTTCCCTTACATATGCCCTATATATAAGCATAACTACTAGGATGATATACCATTTGTGAATATAACTATTGAGAAGCCATTGGGTGAATGGGTGAATCAAACAACACACAAGTAACAGAAAATACATTGTGATTGTGCATGTGAACAAATAAAGGTTTTCAATTACTATATTTATGAACTCACCAACCTAGTGTTGACTTTGTTTAAATGCATGTTTTCTCAGGTGACGAACAGGTGCAGTCATTCATATGCAAAGGCTAAGATAGTGGACTTTTAGAAGACCTAGCTTCCTTTTGTGTTGCATACTTTTGATATGACAAAACATTGAATCATATATTGTATATCCTGTACAGTTACAAGATAGAAGCCATAGTGATTCTTTTGGTAGAATTACGTAGTTAAATCATGAACATTGTGATGTAATTTAACTTTGTAATTCTGTATTGATGTCATTTTAGCATTTCTTATTTTATATCTCAAGTGCTATGTAAAAAATCTGATCATTTCGATTATCACAACGATATCGCGCCCCGGGAACCTTCCGCCCGACGGGAAAGCCGATCCGTTCCCGCCGGCTCGGGGTGTGACACTATACTACTAAGTTTTACATATAACTTACGTTCATTACACATAATAAATACAACGATGTTACCAATGTTCTATATATAGTTTTTAGTGGAGGGGCGGCTAGCGCCTGGGCAGCATCCTTGGCCGCATTATAACAAATACAACAATGTTACCAATGTTTTTAGCTTTCTTAGTTTAGTTTTTTTTAATTCTTTACACTTTTTTTGGTCTGTAAATGAACCAAACGTTTAGTAACAAGTAAACAGTTCATTCATCAAAGTTTATTTAGAAAATAAACGAAAATGAACAATTTTTTAACTAAACAAACGAACATGAACACATGTCACATTTGTTCATTTATGTTTGTGAACATTCGTTTATATTCGTTCATTTACGTTCATTTATATTTGTTCGTTTAGGTTCGTTTATGCTCACTAATTTATGTTTATTAATAAATCAATTTATTTTTTTAAAAAATCGGTGATATATTTGTGTTCTTTATAAACTAACATGCTTTGTGTCATTTTTATTTTACCGGAACTTTATTGAATTTATTAACTGAAATGGGTTAATATCAATCCAAGTTTAGAATTCATTTGTTCGTTGATGTTTGATTAACTATTTGTGTTCAGTATTGGTTTTTTTTTTCTTTAGTCGTGTTCGTTTATGCTTGTTTAGTTATGTTCGTTTACTTATGTTCGTCTATGTTCGTGAACCATTCATGTATACTATTAACGAACGAACACACTAAGTTTCTTAACGAACGAACACGAACAAGAAAACCTCTTCGTTTAAATGCTCGTGTTCCCTATACAGGCAGGCGTCAATGCCGCATCATAACAAATGTAATGATGATACCAATTTTTTTCAGGTCCATGAATTGTTAAACAGTTAATGCACCTATGTTATAAAGGTATTACATATTAACATCAATCTTTGTTTTACTATGCTACATATGTTTTACTTGAAACAACTATATTACATATGTTTTACATATAAATTACGTTCATTACACATAATAAACACAACGATGTTAACAATGTTTTACATATAGTTTTTAGTAGAGGGGCGCCTATCGCCTAGGCAGCCTCATAGGCCGCATTATAAAAAATACAACGATGTTGCCAATATTTTTCAAGTTCTTGAATTATTACACAGTTAACGCACCTACATTACTGTCACACCCCAAGCCGGCGGGCTGGATGGACTTTCCCGTCGGGTGGAAGGTTCTCGGGGCGCGATATCGTTTGATAATCAAAATGATCAGATTGTTTGCATAGCACATGATATATAAATGAGAAATGCTAACATGACAATGATATAGAATTACAAAGTTAAATTACAATGTTTCGTTCATAATTTAACCAAGTAAATCTATTCAAAAGAATCAACGAGTGTCTATCTCGTAACTGTACAAGATCTACAAAAGATGATTCATTGTTTCGTAATTCAAAAACAAGCTCGACATAAAATGTAGTTAGGTCTTCTAAAATTCCACTAGCTATTTCCTGAATGCTGGTGACTAAACATGTTCATCGCCTGAGAAAACATGCATTTAAACAAAGTCAACATTCGGTTGGTGAGTACATAAGTTTAGTAATTGAAATCTTTGAATTGTTATCATACACAATCACATTGTCATACATGAGTCTTGGTAATGTTTGATTCATCCGTCTCACACAATGGCTTCTCCATAGTTATATTGACAAGTACTATTTCATCCCATTAAACATGCTTATATATAGGGCATACGAAGGGGTCGAGCCTACAACCCGCCCAGACGCCATCTCACCACATGCCTAATAGAACTCCGCATTGCTTGCAATACAACTATAGATATCCATTTCCATCTCACATGTATTCAACCCATTTGATATTCACCCATAGATCATGTTATATGTAGAATAATATAATATGAGGGATTTAATTATCAAACCGAAGTATTGATAAACCTCAATATTTTAAGGAAAATAGATTAATTTAATCTTATCCTTGTTATTATTCTCTCTCTTGTGGGGTTAGCTGTTAGTCACTACTAATAATAAGAGTGTTAGTTAACCAATTGTTATATGTTCTCTGTTTGTAGCGCATAGAGCCTAAAAGGAATCCATTGTGATCCTCAAGTAATCAGATCACAATGCATCCGATTTACCTCTACCACTTTGATGTTTCCTATAGACTTCAACGAAACTACTACCAGTAATGTGACATAAGAGAAAGTCAATTCCTCAATCTACTAGTCAATAAGATCGAAGGATTAATTACAATTATCACTGTAGATTAATATCACCATGTGCCGCTTACCAAAACCTGACTGTTGTCGCCCTGTCACCGGCCATACGTTACCGGCCAAATGATAAATACGATCAACATACCGGCCCTACCCGCCGGAGGTTTGTCAAACCTATGGTACCACTATGCTATTGTCAGTTTAGTCACGTCAAACTAACTAGTAAACGATTCGTGTGGGGGACTTACAATGTTAAACTTGAATACATGGCACATGATTGTTGTGATATAATACAGACAGTTCAACAGTAATCAATTGTTGTTGTGTTCACCAATGTTGTTTGTTCTCAATGTTATGTGTTCTCGTAGATTTTAACAAACTTATATAAGAACCAGTCTTATTATACCATGTTAGTATTTGTGTGAATGATGTTTTTATCATGAAGTTACGTTATCATGATTATCATTATTGTTGTCCCATAGTTTCACCCTGTTGCCACTACAGTGTTGTAAGAACTAGTCTTACTATGCTTAGTTAGCTCAGGTGGTGGATGATGTCATGAAGTCATGTGGACATGATCATCACTCCTATTCTCATTGATGTTTGTTTCATGTTATCCCAGTTTGCACCGAGTTGTAAGCATCGTGTTATAAGATCTCGTCTTATTACCCCTAGCCAACTCCGGTGGTGAATGATTGTGAAGACATGTTATCTTCATATCATTCTTGTTTGTTGTTGTTACTGTCAGCATGTTAACCTGTGATAATCTTGTTGTTCATTCATGTAAGAATAATTAAGTGTTATAAGATATAATCTTACAACTAATATTATTCTATTGTGTTGATGATTCATGAAGCTACATTATCATGTTTCATCCTAGTTGTCTCAATTTATTATGATCAGACAGACATGAATACAATGATAAGCGATAATAAGTCAAGCAATATTATCTAAGTCATAGTATAATTGATATGTTGTACTAAAACTTTTAAGTAAATAAATGATTTAGCATGTTTCTCAGCCCCTGAAGTTAAAATCAGTTAAGATTAGAAAGGGGCGTATGAACTCACCTTGTAGTTGTTGTGGTTGACTAAGTATAAACAAGAATGCATGCGCTCTTTGTTGTACTTGTTGTAGTTTTCACGATCCTGTATTGATTTCACGATTTTTGTAAATTATAAGTATGAGTTTTGTGTACTTGAGTGCGTGTACGTGTTAGCCCTAAAGTTGGCTAACACTCATAAGTCTCGGTCATCATTCGGCCTTGATCCACTTGTTATAGATTATGTTAACCCTTAACCACTTTAAGTTATTACTATGACATGTCTTCATGTTGTATGTTGAGTTTAACTTGTTACCATACAAAGTTGTGAAATGTGAAACTCATTATGGCTTTCTAAGTATGAAACTTAAATTTATAGTTTAGGGTTTTCCATGTTGTCCTTGTTAAACTTGAAATGGGTTGTTACATAGTAACAAAAAGCCATGTCACCATCTTTGTAGTAACTTAAGGTTTTAAGGCTTAGTTAGGTTCATTAAACCAAACCCGTTACCACCTTTGTAGTATTTAGTATTCCCTATGCATGTTATCAATAAAAATGTGTTTCTTTACAACTTGAGTTAAGTGGACCGAATGTTTGACCATAGGCAGAATGATATGTGGCCGAAACAGTGAGTATGGCCGAGTGAATAGGCCGGACCAATAGTGTGGGCCAAACCAAGACCATGGGCCGAATCAACCACTTCGCCGAATGGTGATGCTGTGGCCAAACCAAGGTGGCCGGCCGAATGTAGTCTAGGCCTGATCGAATGAGAGGTGGCTTAGGCCAAATAGATATGGATTGAATGGGTCTTGTACTAGCCGAATGGGGCTCAGGCGCATGAGGGGACCGAATGAAAGAGCACCAAGAAGGGGTCATTCAGACTAGGAGTTGGTTTGGTCGGTGGCTGGCCCATGCGGCTCATGGCCATTCGGCCAACTCATTCCCTTCCTACAGCCGAAGCAGCCTTTTGGCTAGTTGTAGGTCAGTCGCACACATGTGGCTCCAATCGAGTTCTCAGCCCAATTCCATGGTGGTTTAGGATGTGCAAGCACCATTTTCGAGTGGGAAGGATTCGAAAGAAAGGTTTGTAACTGGCTAGAGTTGGTGGGTCGGCCTAAGGGTTAAAAACCCTAATAATCCGAATGTTTCCACTCAGATTACCTTTGATTTCGAGGTTTTTGTAGCAGATCCTTTGTAATTTCAGATAGAAGATGATTGTAGCTTCGATTTGGCACCAAGAACACTCGATTTCATCAAGAAATGAGCAAGATACAAGGATTTGAAGATCAAAACTTTTAGAGAGAGAAACCGAGATTTTAATGTAAAGAGAAAAGGTGTAATAAATGTGGTGGTTGAGCTCATTTAGGGTATTTATACCTCGAGTGAGTTCGAGTTCGTTTCGGTTGCTTGGTTCACGTTTTCGTCGCGTTTCCGGAACGTAAACGCGTGTTTTATGGAATTTAAATAAATAGTTTTATTTTCAGGTTTTTAAGGTTGTAATTCCTAATAAATGTTTTGTATTTATTTTCCTTATTTTATTACCGTTTCGCAATCGTTTATTAATTTCGTTTCGTCAGATCGCGTCACCTTAGCGCGTATTCGTTCGAATAATCACCCGAACGAACACGACGATAGTTTCACTTTCTGGTTCTTGCTTTCTACTTTTCAGTCATCATTTCATAACTTTAAACTCACATATATGTTTGTGTGAATCGTCACCCACGCAAACACACTGTCAGTCCGAACTGATACTGAACTTGTGTTTTGAATTGTGTTTCCTCACAGACGGACTCAACTAAACTTGCATGTTTTCACATTGTTAGCCTTGAATTCACATTGTTTTCATACTGAGTTGTTGGCCATCTGATTCCTGTCATCTATGGATATTAGATCGCAACCGATATGTTCTTGTCATTTATTGTACACTGTTTTTTCCCTTGATTTGTTGTATTAACTGTACTTAAGTTTTCACTTAGGCACATACAACTGTTGTTCATCATAAGTTGTTGTACTTACAGTATTTAAGTTTTCACTTAAACACGTACAACTGTTGTTTGTTATCTGAGTTCTGTTGTCACACACTGTTTACACATTGTATTTACACACAGTAAATAATGAAAGTACACGTACCGTACGGACTTGCCGGACGATCAGGTACTGGATGTCACAGTTACAAAGGTTTTACATATAACAACAATTTTTGTTTTACTATGCTACATATGTTTTATTGAAAACAACTCTATTACATATGTTTTACATATAAGTTACGTTCGTTACACAAAGTGTTATATATAACAACTTAGATAGCTCACAGGGAAAGTTGTTTTGTTATGCTTCTCACACTAATCGTATCGATGAGAATATTCTTTATTCGTTAACAAATCTTAACAAAGACAACAATGTTACCAATGTTTTTCAAGTTCGTGAATTGTTACACAGTTAATGCACCTGGGTTACAATGGTGTTACATATTAACATCAATCTTTGTTTTACCATATTACATATGTTTTACTGGGAACAACTATATTACATATGTTTTACGGATAAATTACGTTAAACCTACGGCTATGTACCCTTACTGATTTTAAGAACCTTAGCCTTTAAATCTGTATATTTATTGGCAATCGGTAAAACATATGTAATCTAGGCAGACGAGATTTCCAAGAAGAAAAATGAAGTTTTTGGCGAGACGTATTAAACTGACAAGTAATTTAACAGATTTTTGTTATTTTATGTACATTGTACATCGATGTTACGTAATATTTATCTGTTATATATATATATATATATATATATATATATATTGCAAGATGTACTTTTGTACTTTTTGTACTATATATATTTTTTAAAGTACACTAAGAAAATGACATATCTACCATTTCTGTACCATTATAACTATTTAATAAAGACATTAATAAAAAAAATTCATCTTTAATCTAATCCACACATCTCCAGATCCAATGGTTGAAATTTAGTTTTCACAGTTTTCTCATCGAAAAAAGGTTTACAAAATATCCTAACCCTATATATATATACTAGTAGGAAACCCGCGCGTTGCAGCAACGACGACCCATTACCTAATCGTCAACACGCCATACTTTTTAAAAAGAATTTTGAAATACATAGAAGATTTTTTAAAGATTTCAACATGCTTGCCTTAGAAATCATAATTTCTTTACCAAATGCAAACGTACTCAAATTTAGTTCTTAAAAAAAATTCAAACAGATGCATAGAAATTTATAACTACAGAACTAAGGTCCTAGACATAAAAATTGGATTGTCAAACTCACAAGAGTTGAAGCATGCAAAATCAGTACACATCATTTACTCAATTCAATCAAATAGTTTAGCACATACGATTTTAGGAATGACCAAGAACATTAAAAAACTAAGGATAGATAATCAAACATGAGAACACATTGAAGAGATCGTCATGTCATCATTTCTTTAATCCATAAAGGTAATGAAAATTTTATATCAAACATGTCAAGAGGAATTAAATATATATTGATCCGTACATGTAAAAGCATAACCCATATAAGATGGGCAGACATGCAATGGGATTTAACACTTTAGATCTATACATTTTCATAAGATTACTAACTCTATTATACTCATCCACCATCATCCAAGAGTGTCGGGACTAACCAACTTTCTAACTGATGTTTTAAGCTTTACTTTTCATGAGAATCGGATACTCCAACTACCCATAATATAAGTAACTACATCATACAACAAGTCACATCTCCATTATGCATTTTAAGGACAAATCTATTAGTATAACATTATGCATTTCTTATTGCCTTCTCTGGATCTTTCCAAAAGATTGGCTATTAGAATGTTTTTTGAAAATAAATATATAATTGATACACAAATATCAAAATCAAAATTAATGTACAAGAATACGTGATAAACATTTATGTTAAATGATATGCAGATTAGGGGCAATAGACACGAATATCAAAATCAATATATATCATTAAAAGATTAATAATCGAGTGCATATTTAGTTGCATTAGATACAAATGCAAATTAATCTTACAATAGAAACACTTGTTCTGATTTCAACCAGAAATCAAAGAAGGTTTAAAGAGACAAATGCACCTCACTAAGTATGTTGTTAAAAAGATTATCTTTCAAATAACTTGGTAAACGATCACTCAAGTGGCCATCAAATATAGAAAATAGTCCAAGGACACAGCCATTTATGGTTTTGTATTCAGCAACATAGCAGTCTTCCATATCAAACCCAAACTTGCCTTTTACCATGTGAAATCCTAACATATTATAACTATGAAGAAAAATAACAAAATCTTTGAACATCCCTAATTTAATAATGATGTTTACCTTGATTTCTACAGCAGAATTTGTAGAAGTTTCTGTCAAATTAACACATTTTGAAGGTATTAACTGTGCTACATGTTTACCTTCTTATTTATTAAATAGGCCTTATTCAGTTTTACCAATTATATAAAACACTGGTTCATAAGTTTGAAGCCATAAATCATAAGTAGTTGATAGAAAATTGAACAAAATCAATGTCTGAGCAATGCAACCTGCTTTGCCCAAAATCACCCTGTTTGACCCACGCCTAACCTATTTTAACCCACACCGGCCTATTTTATTCAACCCAACCCTACCCATTTTGACCAAAACCTACCTATATGGTCACCCTTGGACCAGTTCGAACAACCCCACCACTTTAGCCTTATTTTGGTTAATTACACACACTTTGATGAATTGGGTTTAGGAGTACAGGTTGAAGAAACCTCATTCACCCAATCGGCAGGTCTTTTTGTTGATTCTCATCAAGAGCCCCCATAACCATTGCTCAAGCAAACCATATGGGCTATTGTTCTAGATAGACACCTCTCATCTGTTGGAACCTCGACAAAGCCTTCTATATAAAAACAAATCCCTCATGTTTATTTAACTGCTAGGATTTTAAAAGCACGCCTAGATGCAAGATGACCTCAGTCCTCATATGCAATCTGTAGCTATTCCTTTTAACCAAAATAAATTCAATCATAGGAGGTAAGGTATTCCGTTGAATGATGTAATGGCCATCCTAGTAAGTAAATTATTATGTATGCCTGAAGATTGCTACAAAACATAACAAATTCATGACTGATTGAAAAAAGAATTACAAAACAACTCATTACTTAATGAAAAAATCATAACAAATTCAAATAAACATTATAATCACAATTCAAAAACAAAACATGAACAAATAACAAATTCTTTGAACATCCTTAATTTAATAACCAGATCGAAGATGAATTTAGTTTGAAACTGAACTAACTGTCTCTTGCAAACAATCGATGTTTAACAAATTTAGAGCTGAATAAATAGCCTGTTTACACAAGAGGCTGATAAATAATCAATAAATTAACTAAAGATTGAAAAATTCAAACACTTTTCAAGTCAAGAAAAAAAAATGAATTAAAAACTTTACTCATCTATAAACAGAAAAAACAAAAAAATTATCATCACACTGATAAATATTTTGATTTTCAGTTGGTTCGCATAATAATCTTACATACAAAACAACTATGAACAACCATAATGTTATGAAATTATAAAAGAAACAGTAGCAGGTATTTTTGGTTGAAGACCAGCAACCCTTTTAAAGGAGAGTTCCAAGATTTCAAAATTTTGATTTTGGAGCCATTTGTGTTGATAGATGGCTCTTTTTGGTTGAATTGTTTCAGAAGCGAAAAACTCCATAAAAGATGTCTGCTTCTTTCGTCAACATGTCTCAGAACCGAAGATATGAAGAAAGCAATTGCCTTGATCTTGTTGTGATATCCCATTAACTTTGTTGAGATAGTTGCCGATTAAGGTAAAAATCATCAAAGGAGAATTGGTAAGAGATGTAAGGGTTTCTAACCTAGGAGAAACTATGCTGAGAATGGAAACCATTGTTGGGGGAAGGACAAAGCTGAAAAGCAGAATGGAAGCCATCGTATACTTGTACCCAACGTTTTCATAACCGGACCGGACGTTGAACCGAACGTCTTACTGGTCACTGGTCGGACTGGTTGGACCGGTTCAACCGGATTTAAGAACTGGAAAACATCAAAATTAATTTGAAATAGGTTAATCTTTTCTTGTGATTAAATACAATAGCTATGTCTCACATCTTTACCCATACAAAGGAATCAATTGGTGAACAATGAGAAGTTTTGTATCTTTATACCACGTCGCTTACCCACACAAAATAATTAATTGGTGAACAAATAGAAGATTTGTGTCTTTGTCCCACAATGCTTACCACACAAAATCTTGGTGAAAGAATGAAATTATGGGAAGCTTTGTGCCTGTCCCACATCGATACCCACACAAAACCTTGGTAAAAGACTCAGATTATGGAAGCTTTGTGCCTATCCGGCTATCCCACATCGCTAGCCTCAAAAACAAAACATAACCCAACACCTCTATATAAACAAAGGAGCTCCTTCAATCAATGTCAAATGCGTTTCCGGTCCACCAGAGGTTCCAGTTTCTGGTTGGATCCGGTTAATTTCACAACCGGCTGGTTTGTATAGTTCCGGTTTTCTACTTCGTAGTTAACCGCTCAAGCTACCGGTTCCCGGTTCAACCGGTCAGTCCGGTCCAGTTTTCAAAACATTGCTTGTACCTCCAGTATATTAACCAGTTGTGCATTGAAGGGTGGCACCAGATGCTTCCTTAGTAGTAAATTTTCTAATTTTAATACTTTCAAACCTTCTCTTACCAATATATATTATAATAGTAGTAAGATATATATATATATATATATATATAGGAAAGTGTTCAAATAATAACTCACTTAAAGCAATAACCCAAAATAACTAGTCAAGATGAAGCCAAATATTGGATTTTTTTAACATCATTGTAAGACATCTACAACACTTTCTTATTTTATGAGTTTGCGAAAATTTATCACCGTTTGAGATGTAACATCGTTGTAAGTTTCTCACTTACAACACTGTAACTATTTTACGCCTAAAGCTTATAACGATGTTACGTCTCAAACGGTGATGAATTTTCGCAAACTCATAAAAGAAGAAAGTGTTGTATATGTCTTACAATGATGTTCAAAAAAAAATTCCAAGATTTGGCTTCATCTTGGAAAAGTTATCCGGGTTAATGCTTTAAGAGTGGGTTATTATTTGTCCACAATCCTATACATACATATATATATATATATATATATATATATATAGGGGAAGGATCAAATGTTAACCCTTTCTTATTATACATAAATAGGGGGTTTCTTTTTTGTGTTTTTGCTAATTCATCACCGTTTAGAAGTTATAGTAAGTGTAAGTTACTTACACTTACTTACAATCCCTATCTGATGTAAGTAAGTGTAAGTAACTTACACTTACTATAACTTCTAAACGGTGATGAATTAGCAAAAACACAAAAAAGAAACCCCCCTATTTATGTATAATAAAAACCATAAAAAAAACAATGATTCGGGCAAAAAACGTAAGGGTTAAGCGGTTAACGCTATAAGGAAGAGTTAAAAATGGAACCATCCCCTATATATATATATATATGGGAATGATCAATCGTTAACATTTCCTTATTGCGTTAACTGAATAACTACATCTTATTACTTTACAAACCACATTAAAGTAAATCTAAAGGTGTATGTTTTTCCTTCTTTTTTAATTATTGTAATTAATGTAGGGCTCACTTATATTAATAAAAAGGAAGAAAAAACCTACACTTTTATATTTACTTTAACGTGAACCCCAAAGTAATAAGATATACTTATTAGGTTAACGTAATAACATGGGTTAACAAAGGAACCACACACACACACACACACACATATATATATATAGGCTTGGGCTCAAATAAGAACCTTCCTTAATTGAGGAACTCGATTAACTCCGACAAGATCAAGCCAAATTTTTGGTTTTTCGTGTTCATGATCTTTATTACACATGTACGAGAATATGTGATTTTATGTGTTTATGCAAGTTCGTCACCGGTTGGGCTCTTACGTCAGTCTAAGTAGTCGCTACAGTAAATAAATATTTACAGTTTAATGCAAACTTACACTTGCTTTAATCCCAAACAGTAATGAATTTGTCAAAACAAATAAAATAACATAGTCTTGTACATATATAATAAAGATCATGAAAACGAAAAACCAAAGATTTGACTTGAATTTGTCGTGTATATATACATAGGGGATGGTTCGAATGTTAACTCTTCCTTATTGCGATAACCGAATAATTATATATTATTACTTTTGGGCCCACATTAAAGTAAAATTAAAGGTGTAGGTTTTTTCTTATTTTTTATTAATATAAGTGGGCCATACATTAATTAAAAAAAAACAAAAAGAAAAACCTACACCTTTAAATTTACTTTAGTGTGAGCTCTAAAGTAATAAGATGTAGTTATTCCGTTAACGTCATAAACATGTGTTAACATTTGATCATCTCCCTATATATATAGGGTATAGATAATTTGAAAGCCTTTTCTTAATGCGAAAACCTTGAAAACCCACTTTCTAACCATTGATTTCATGCTTGTGTGGTTGAGATTAATCCATGGTTTTTTGATTTATTTTATTGTTTCACTAAATGTGGGAAAAGTACAGAAAGGGTAAATTTGTCATTTACATGTTTGTACTTGAAAGGAATTATTAATCTCAATAAAGTACAAGATCATCTCTTTCATCCCAACCCACCTCCCATTTACCCCATCAAACACTTAAATTTCAAAATCAGAGCACTCAAATTTCAAAACGAATTCGGTCGTTTGGTCTAAATTGAAACCCACAAGTATCCAAATCAAGCCTCATGAACGTCATTCTCATGTTTTAACATCGTAGCTTCAGGTGGCGCTGGTGACGTGGAAGACGACAACCACTAACGACGAGAAATAGGGGTTCCAACCGTCCAACGGTAACAACTTTCAATGGTAACCGTCGTCGTAATAACGAAAGCCAAAATCAAAGAAAGGTTAGGCATGTGTTTTATTATGTTTGTTGTTTTTGGGATGTAAGAAATGTTCATGTTATTGAACTAGGTTAGGCTGTTATGTTTATTACGTCATTGTAACTGTTATGTAATAGTGGGGTAACTACTGCTTTAACCTGGTCATGGATTTATTTAGTTAGAATGTTGTGTTTATTACGTCATTGTGTTTAATACGTCATTGTAATGCAAGATGTAACTGTTATGTAACTATGGGGTAACTACTACTCTAACCATGTCCCTTGATTTTATTGGTGTTTGTAATAGATAATATACTCTGGATACACTATTGGTACTTATACTTCTACTTTTTAAATGATACATTGGCCGTAGTTTTCTTTTGGTTTTAATTTAAAATTACTTCAATTTTATTTTTAGATAGGTCAAATCCTATAATTAGAGTAGTAGAAAAGTACATCCTAGTGTATGGTTACCATATCAAACATCATTACAAAAAATCCAACAATATTTTTAAAAAAATACACAAAAAGTACTGGTGAGATCTTTGAAAACGGAATGTAAAACCTCATTCACGAGTAGTTATATGTAATATATAGACAATTCGAGATTTTTGATAAAATATGAGAACCAAAGATGTAAAAATTGTGTAACAATTGTGTAACTTGTACAGAAACCTGTTTCATTTCTCAAGACAAACTCCATGCACAATCGAAACACAGGTAACTAGTAAGTATAATAATTTTCATCAAGAAATTTTGACGAATCATTCTCTTTGCATCTACCTCGTGCATCTTGTTCTTTCTAAGAAGACCAAAGATAATATCAATGGATCTTGGGCATATAGGAGAATCTCTCTAACCTATATCTATAAAAACATGTTTGTTATACGTATAGCATATGTAAAGTCATGTGAAGCGACAATAATTATTACATAACAACTTGAAAAAATATTACTAACATCGGTAAAAATTGACATATACTTAAAACAAATGTAACACAATGTGTAATAACTGTATTTTATATGTACTTGATATGTAACAAAGTTGTTTTAGTCAATCAATATGTGAAAATGCTATTTTATTTGGGATTAATAGATAAGTGGCTGAGATTAAAGATGAATTTTCCAATTTTTTTTACCCACATGTACTTTACATGTTTTTTAATGTTTTATATCCAAAAGGGCGTCCTCCTTGTGCCAGCCCACACCTCATTTCCGTTAAAAGCTGAAAAAAGTACAAAAGATATAATTATGACATGTCACATCAGTTAAACATTTAAAAAATTATTTGAAACTGATTCTACAAATGTATCATATACGTAACATAAGTGTAACAATGACGCATGAACCTATATTATTATGACATGTCACATCAGTTAAAACATTTAAAAAATTATTTGAAATTGATTCTACAAAGGTATCATATACGTAACATAAGTGTAACAATGACGCATGAACCTAAAAAATACATGTAACATCGTTGTTAATATGTAACATCTTTGTAAAATAGGTGCACTACTTGTGTAACAATTCATGAACCTAAAAAATACTTATAACATCGTTGTCTCTGTAATGATGCATTATCAAATAAACAACATTCTCATTGACAAGATCAATGTGAAGACATAACAAAACAGCTTTCCATGTAAAAGTTACCGAATAAACAATATTCTCATCGATACGATTAGTGTGAGAAACATAACAAACAACTTTCCCTGTAAGCTATCTAAGCTGTTATATGTAACACTTTGTGTAACGAACGTAATTTATATGTAAAACATATGTAATATAGTTGTTTCCAGTAAAACATATGTAACATAGTAAAACAAAGATTGTTGTTATATGTAAAACCTTTATAACGTAGGTGGATTAACTGTGTAATAATTAAAGAATCTAAAAAACATTGGTAAGATCGTTGTAATTTTTATGATGCAGCCTAGGAAGGCGTAGGCGCTAGGCACCCTCCACTAAAAAACTATATGTAAAACATTGGTAACGTCGTTGTATTTGGCATGTGTAATGAACGTAACTTATATGTAAAACATATGTAATATAGTTGTTTCAAGTAAAGCATATGCAACATAGTAAAACAAAGATTGATGTTAATTTGTAACACCTTTGTAATGTAGGTGCATTAACTGTTTAACAAATCATGAACCTGAAAAACATTGGTAACATCATTACATTTGCTATGATGTGTCCTAGGCAGCTGCCTATATAGGGAACACAAACATTTAACAAATCACGAACCTGAAAAACGAATATGGTTTTCTTGTTCGCGTTCGTTCTTTAAGTTAAACGAACCTAAATAAACGAATATAAACGAACGTTCACAAACGTAAATGAACAGATGGGACGTGTGTTCATGTTCGTTCGTTTAGTTAAACATTGGTAATATGGTTGTATTTGTTATGATGCGGCCTAAGAGACTGAAAAAGGTAAAAACATCGTTGTATTTGGTAACATCGTTGTATTTGTTATGATGCGGCCTAGACTGGAAAAAGGTAAAAACATTGGTAACGTCGTTATATTTGTTATGATGCGGCCTAGGCGCTAGGCGCCCCTCCACTAACAACTATATGTAAAACATTGGTAACATCGTTGTATTTGTTATGTGTAACAAACGTAATTGATATGTAAAACTTATGTAATATAGTTGTTCCAAGTAAAACATATGTAACATAGTATAACAAAGATTGGTGTTAATATGTAACACCTTTGTAACGTAGGTGCAAATAAACATATATGTAATCAAGTGATTCTTTTAACAATACCTGGAAAACATTGGTTAAATATATATATTGTTTACAAATACAACTTTCCCTTAACAAAATATACAACTTTATCTTGTACATGCTCGGTGGACGTCGCTTCTATAACTTGGATGAATATATGAGCTTTACAATCCGCAACTTGAAAAGACCTGTTCCTAACAGACATAAAAGATTCATCTAACGTGTTGAATTTCCGCTTTGACTGAGGCATGCCAGCTTTGTTGCATCTTAGGTATTTGTGTGTGACCTAATCGCTTTTGTTTTTCTTTGTTTGCCCAACACGAACTAAAAAACCTGACATTCTGCATAATTCTTGTACATTCTAAAAACATCACTCCAAGAACCATATGTGGCACCTACAGTTGGTTTTACATCGCATCCTTTATTCGGACACCAAACCTTGGTACCGTTAGGAGTAAGAAACGTGTAACATCCTTCAAAATCTTCTACTTTTTTAGCATGATAAAAAAGACATAAATTGAAATATTGAAGTATAAATAACGTAACATGTTCGTAGCATACAAGTAAATGCCATGCACGAACCAATTACCATTTGTTTTTCTGCTTTGCTGAACATCTTCAGAGGTTGTTACTTCTTTTTCAGGTGGGAAAACCAAATGATCATCAACATATAAAACGATTGAACATAGAAAAAAAACTGTTGTTCTAACATGAATAAAATGAAACACATGTAAATAAATGGCAATCTACCACCATTTTGACGGGATTTCATAACATTCTTCACGAATCAACGACAAATTTGGAACATAACATCCTCTTCATCAACAGAGAGAATTGGATCATCGTTTATGGGATATACTGAGAAAAACGTAAATTGGAACATAACCATCCTCTTCATAAAAAAAAATGATAATAAGAAAGAAGACACTATAGAAACAAATATAGATTATCACCTTTTATCTCTGATGCAACAAACGATTCGTCATTGTAGCTTGCAATCAAAGAATCAAACGTGTTTAGATCAAGTTTATAATTCATACAAAGACAACTTTAAAAGAGAAAGGGAAGTTCATGCAAAGGAAATGAGATGTTTGGGAATTCAAAAGTGAAAAAACACAGAGAGGGAATGGCCTTGGCGTGGAGGGAGTGACTACTTTGTAAAAATGTAATTTTGTCAAATAAAAATTACAAATGGAGGTGACACACTCTTACAAAAAAAAAAATTTATTAATGAGAGACAAGATGGTTGTAGACAAAAATGACACATAGTACAAAAAGTTGTCATTGGTTTTAGAAAAAAAAGGACACAAAACCCAAAATTATTTAAACTCTTTTGCCCATTAAATAAAATAAAAATAAAATTGAGACCGCATGTAAACTTTACGTAACAAAACATGTACACTATAAAAAAGGGTGTAAATTTAACGTAAAAATACACGTATGCTGGAAAAAAAATGTCGTTACGGCCATATAAGGTGAAAAATACGTTCCTAAAATATTTAAAATGACGTGAAAAAACATAATCGCTTTTCATGTGTGACATAAAAAACATGTGTAACAAACAACATGTATAAAATAAAACGTTAATTTACTTTTTAATGTAGAAAAACAACAAAGAAATAAAGGTAAAAAAACTCAACAACGTAACACTGGTGTAACTTGTAAACATTAACTGATGGTCAGATGGTATCAAAAATTCAAATCATAGAAACGTATGGTGTAAAAATAATAAAAAATGAATACAAGTACATAGGGGTAAAAATACATGGTTGCCTCAAATGAATTTAATAATAAAGTAGTGATGTGGCAAAATCTTGGCCATATAAAGTGGTTTTCATGGTTTTCGGGCTAAAGGGTGGTTTCTAAATTATGTGTGTGTATATATATATATGTAAGACTTTCAATGAAAACCTTCATTTTGGATAAAAGTTAGAAAAGTAATCACAATTATTATCAATCAGTTTCGTTTTTTGTTTCACATTTATTTTATTACAAGGTTACATTTGTTAACAAAAAAATAAAAAAATAATTGTAACTCATGTTATTACATATATGCAACTCATTGATTACATAACATATATTTAACTTGTACACTACATATATGAGTTACATATATGTAACTTTATAGGTTACACATACGGATGTGTGTGTATAAGATATATATATATATATATATGTATGTATGTATGTATATATATATATATATATGTATATATGTAACTAGCTTTTGCAATTATAATTATCTTGCTTAATACAATATAATTTATTTAAATCATATTTATTTTATTATGCTTTATTATAATTTGAATCTATTGAATCCAATTTGTTTCGATTGTTTTGATATATATAAAAAATATTTTTATTTAGAACAAAATCAGATTAAGAAATTCCCATTAGATTTTTAATCTATTTGAAATTTGACAAAATAAATCTTACATAAACATAAAAGTTACACATATTTTATCATGTTAGAGATGATATAATTAATAAAACTATAAAACATAAAAACGACTTTTCTAATACTTGTCTTGTGATTTGATCGTGACAGTTGTATAGTTTATGTAACAAAAATGAAAAATGATAAAGTTCAGCCTCCTAATTTTTATTATTTTTAAAAATATACAGAATTACATTGTTTACTTTTTGTTAAACAACTATCAAACCTGTTTAACCGTTTTGTCATCTTTACCGTCATACTTACGAGAGGTGCAAAAGCAACAAAACACATCTTACGTTTTCGTTTTCTTTTCTTTTTTCCTTTTTCTTTTCTATTTCCTTCTTTTGTTTTTCGCTTTTCCAATGGTTAATATACTTGGCTCTCTTTAGAGTTCTTATTTTATATAGCATTCAACACGAGTCACGAGTAACGAGTAACATGAGTACTTTTGTGCAATATTATAATCATTTTCCCCCAACTCTTTGATCTTTTATTTTAACTAGGTTTTTTCTTGCCGCGCGTTGCGGCGAGTTATCACAGTACACTCCTAATCACTTATTATATATATTAAAAAGCATGAAAATGAATAGTAATACATTTGTCTTATATTATATTGAATGGTTTTTTCTGGGGTTTCAAAGGTGTTCAAAGAAGATAACAACGATTTATTTGCTCACATAGAAAATCAATGTTTGCTTAAAGACTTAAGTTTCTTTAATTCAACTTAAGTTTCTTTAATACAAACTAGGTTTTTTCTTGCTGCGTGTTGCGGCGGATGATCACAGTACACTCCTGATAATGGGTATTATATATCATTTGCATAAGTGTAAGTCACGTACATAGCAAAATCAAATCTCTTATCACGAACTATATACAAATTTCTCGATAAAACTAAAATCTTACAAAATCCATACAAATATGTAACAAAAATAATAGTAAAAATACTAACAAAATCCTTCTCACTAGCGACTGATTGGTTGAATTAAAGAAACTTAAGTCTTTAAGCAAACATTGATTTTCTATGTGAGCAAATAAATCGTTGTTACCTTCTTCGAACACCTTCGAAACCCCAGAAAAAACCACTTTTTTTCACTATATATATAACATTTACTATTCAATATAATATAAGACAAATGTATTACTATTTATTTTCATGCTTTTTAATATATATATAATAATACCCATAATTCTTTATTCAAAATAGTTATGAATTTAAATTATCATTGTGACATTGAAAAATGCTTGGATTATGAGAGAAATTGAGAGTTAACTTGAGCTTAAGAAAATAAATAAAAATATTACACAAAAATTGAGACCTCAACATTCGATTCAAATAAAATCTAACAACTGATAACTCAAAAAGCATTTGTCTAATAATTCTTGGTTGAATCTTTGAAACCATAAATAAGAGTACAAAGTTGGGTTTTCTTCGTAAATTTAACATGGGATCACATTTTAGAATGTTTTTATAATTATTATACTACAGGAATATCTCATAATGCCTTAATATATTTACTTTTCTTCATAAAAACTTAAAGGATAATACCCTTTATATTCTTTTGTTATATCAATATGAAATATCATATTGAATTTTTATTATGATGATTGAAAACCTAAATCTATAAGAATACTTTTGTAAATAATAACTAAAGGTTATTTTGATAATGGTTATAGAAATAAACCGCAAGGTTTAACACGTCAAAAGATTTCATGTTAAACTGAAAGGGTTAAACAAATCTTTCTACCCTAAAAAACGATTTCAAAAAATGACACATGTTATTTTCTTATTATTTCAAAAAAGATATTTATTTTTAAATATAAAAACTTATCTTTAATGTTGTTTAAAAAAATACATTAAATTAATACTATAATTAATAATGATAAATATGTTTTCATTTAGTATGTTCTAGGTTACTATCTCGTGTATTACACGAGTTAAACAAAATAAATAAGTATTCAATAATATAAATTTAATAATTGTAAATGATTTTTTGATTTAATATATGATCAACATTAGATATAAAATAAAATAATAATATTGTATTTCTAAGTTTTCCTTTTTCAAATGTTGGTTTTTAACATTTCATTTTGAAAAAGTTGATTTTAAAAAATTTTCATTTTATACAAAGTTATAGTATGCTATCTATTGACTATTATTACACGAGTTGATAAAGAATAAAATAAATACTTAATAATAATGATTTATAAATTATGAAAAGATGTTATAAGTAATAAATAATTAGATAATTTTTATATTTTATAATAATTTGATTTTACAAAAGTGTGCTTTTTAATATTAAAATATTTTTTATTACATTAAGAAATCTTTTTTTAATTATAAAAGGTATATATAATATAATTAGTATTTAATAATTTTATGTAATGTATTTTTTTAATATTACGAACTTTTTTTAATTGAAAAAAGTTTAAATAATGTGTTATATAAAAAAATTAAGTGTATTTTATAATAAAAAGATAAATAATATATTAGTTATTAATAATATAATTATTTAATAAAAGAAAAAAAATTATTTAATCAGAGGGAAGATTGGTATTTAATAAGAGAGAGAATTAAGTGGAATAATAAGGTATTAACAAGTATCACTTGTGGTATAAAAAGTTGACAAGTGGTAATAATGTTATAAGGGGGTGACATGTGACAAAATATGTTTTCTTTTATTATAGAGTATATATATATATATATATATATATATGAGTGTATATATATATATAGATTATATTAATTTAATTAAAATCTAATTACAAAATTATTCAACTTATAACATCTTTCTTAATTTTATATAATATTAAGAATAAAATTAAATGCATTAAATCCCAAAATATATAGTAAATTATTTTAATTATGTAAATTTATAAAAACATTATAAAATCATATAATTTTTATTTACAAACATGTGTGATACACGTGTCTATAATCTAATTGGAATAAAAATGTAATTTGCTAACAAATAATTCTGTGTTGAATGATTACAAGATTTTCAAAAGTGGTAATAACTAATAATTTTAGCTACTGTTTGTTACCGCGGTGTTGAAACATATAATAAAATGAATTTCTACTCTCATATGATACATATTATATTTAACCCAATTAGTTTCAGAAATAAAATTTATGTTGAACCACATGTAAACTGAAAATATACATAAAATAAACATGAAAACCTATTATATTTTACCTGACTTGTTTTTGAAAAGGGTTTATGTTAGAACTTGCACCAACTAGAATTTATACTGATACCTATATAAAGCAAAGCATGTAAGAAATTATTTTTTGTTGAGGTAATGAATAAAATAAGTAAATTTCAAATTTTAGGATGGAGGTATCAGGTATGGGGGAAGTGATAGAAGACCCAGGTCATGGGTTCGATTCTTGATCCCACCCGGTTTTACCGGCCTTTCACCCTCGTGCCTTTGGGCGGGTGCTTGGGTAGGGTTTTCTCGGGAATTGGTGACTGGTAGGCTAGGGGCTCCGTCCGTCTGGACTAGTAGCCAACTTGGGTATCCTTTAACCATTGGGGACCGCGTACGAAATACCCGGCAGTTGATTAATTGGCCGTTTAAAAAAAAAAGAAACTCGAAGTACTCAAAATTACATTTTATAAAGCTTTTATAATGTTGAGTGGTGAATGTATTACCCGTGGAAGTATAGAGGAAGAAGTTAGGGAACAAAATGCGAAAATCTGAAACTTTAATATAGAGTTAATTAAAGTATTTTATAATAGTTTTAAAAAGTTAAAGTAGTGAAAATATAATAATAATAATAATAATAACAATAATTATTATTGTTATTTAATTAATAAAAAATAAACATGCTCATAAAAAACCTAAGAAGCTATTGCTTAAAGTTCTAATATTCGTCTATTGTTTTTATCATCTACTAATTAGTAACATTATACATACACTAACTTTGTCATAATTTTTTTTTAATATAAAACAATACAAAAATTTTTTAATGTAAAACAATACAAAGTCTTACTTAAGGATTAAAAGGGTACGGTCAGAAGAATTAACTTATTTTTTATTATTACCATTTTTGTATATTATATAGTAAACCAACACCAAGAAATTAAAGAAAGAATCATAAAAAAAAAAAAAAAAAAAAAAAAAAGTGCCTATTATCTTGGAATAATGTGACAGAATAATAAATTTATTAGTTTAAGGGTTTGTCTCACAACCCACCTTTTTCTTTATGTAAATGGTACTACTTGAAGCACTGTCTCTGCTGTGTACTTTAGAGATTGAGTGTTTCTTTTGGTGGCTATAAATCATTCTTTTGTTTGCACCCACATTAATTTCACCAATTGGAGCACCCTCAAAGAACAAAACATCATCTTTATGCAATTCCAAAAACCTTGGTGAACATCTTCTTTCAGGTATACTTTAGTTCCCATATTTATATATCTCATAATAATGGCAAGCTTTCATTCTTACTCTAAATATCAAGCTTTTCTACTCATTGTAATCTTCTACTTATAATAAATAAGTAACTCAAATGTCACTTGTCAAGTTATTAAACCATTCATGTCAGTTGTCAAATTTTTAAACCACTTTTGACATGTGTCAATTTCTTATTATGATATTCAATTCTCTTTCATATTAAATGCACATATATTCTCTTTGTTAGATATTAAATAATTAAATTAAACGCTAATTACCAACGATTTTAGTTATACATTTTATATTAATAATAAATTTTTAATAAATTAAAAACCAATTTTTTTAATAAAAAATAGATTTTGAAAATAAAAATTAAATAAAAAAATTTATTAAAAGTAAACAAAAAGCAGAAGTTTAAACAACAAGATTTCTATATATAAAATTATATCTTTTAAACAATTTAAAAAATGAAATGTTAAAAAATAAATAAAAAAAAAAAGAAAAGAAATGGTATTATTATTTAAAATATGTATATACATAAATTCAATCATATATATTTATATCAAAAAAAAAATTAAATCCTATATTTTTATTAATTACTATATAATATTTTTTATATAATCCGTGTAATACACGGGTTATTAACCTAGTGATACTATAAAGTTTCTTACCAACTACTAATCATTATCATCGTACTCAATATATCATAGCATTAGTAAAACAAAGGTAAGATATGAATATGATAAGATGTAAATAGTCTTATCATTACCCCGTATACTAGGGGTGTGCATAAAACCGAAAAAACCGACCCAAAACCCAAAAACCGAACCCAAATAGAAACCGACGGATTTGGTGTAAGTTTTTTAAAAACCGAAAGTTTGGTTTGGTTTTACCTTAAAGAAAAACCGAATACATAGTATATATGCATATATATATATTACATTTGAAAATTTTTAACAATTTATGAACCGTCTATTTTTACTTTCTTAGTTCTTAATACCAAAAGTCAAATAAGAATCGTATATTTTATTATTGTTATTGGGTTAGGATACCAAAAACATGTATAATTTTTACTAAATTTAAATATTTTTGTATTTATTTTTAAATATTAAGTAGTGTTGTACTGAAAATATTTTTAGTAGAAATATAATATTTTAGTTTATTTTTTTATAAACATAATTTAAGGCCTAAGTAGAAAAAACCAAAAAAACCCAAACCCAAACCGAACCCAAATGGGTTTTGAAAAGATATAAACCGAACCCAAACGGGTTTAAAAACCGAAATTTCGGGTTTGGGTTTGGACTAATCCAAAAACCGACCCATGCACACCCCTACCGTATACAAAAGCGAGCTAGCTAAATGAAAGTGCTATCCAAATAAATGTAAGAGTGTTGTTGTAAATTAGTTTAAAAAGTACTTTAAGCCACTTCATGCTTGTTTATGGAGTAAGTTGTGTTAAAAACACTAATCTTGAACAAAATGATACGAGTTTAAGTAATTTGGTGGTACTCAACGATCTTAAATCTAAAAGATAAAAGAAATCAAGAACGTGAATGCAAGTTTTGTTGTAAAGCATGTAGAAAACTTTTGACCAAAGATGGTCCTATTATTATAACTGGAAAACTAATAAAATGAGTCATTGCATCAGTTTCATGATAATATACGAGAGTTTTTGATTATAAATATTATCATAAACAAATATTAGTGGGAAATTAAATATTGTGAGTTGAAACTCCATTTGCAAGAACTTAGTAATTACTAAGGCCCTGTTTGAGATTGTTTATTTAACATCAAAAAGACTTTTTATCAAAAGTGCTTATTAACTTATGAATTTTTGAAATAGAGTTTTTAAAAATGTGTTTGGATTAGCTTTTTCAAAATTAATTTTCAAAATAACCAAAAAGGACATTTTTATTGATACTGTTTAATGTTATTGGGTAAAGGGTAAAGAGTGAGGTAAATTTGTAATTTTATGTCAATAAGTCATAAGTTATTTGAAAAGCTAGAATTTTTAGCTTACAAAAAACTGCTTATCACCCTTTTATAAAAAGTTATTTTAAAAGTCTTTTTAGGTTTGACAAACAACTTATTGACTTGTTGGCTTATTGAAAAAGCCAATAAGTCAATAAGTCATTTTTAGATTAAATCCCAAACAAGGCCTAATCATGCTCATTGACCCTGGTAGGATGTTGCCCGAGAGCATATGCTCGCTGGGAACCTAATCTATTCCCTTATATTTAAAGACCAAGAGTGATACAAAGAAGCATAGCTAGTATACTATACACCTCTTTTGCTTGTAACAATGTTTATGTAACTTTTCATTTATCTTAAGCAATTTCATAGTTCCCGGGTTCAACCTGCACTACTAAAAAAAAGTTGTATTTCCGACACAAATTTGCGTCGGAAATGGGTCGCAATACACAATTTCCGACAGATTTGCTACAAAAATTGGTTGTTGGAAAACCCTTGGTCGGAAATGCAGTTCCGACAAAATTCCGACGCAAAATGCGACAAATTTGCGACGAAAACAAGACGTTAGAAGTTCCGACAAAAAGTAACATGTATTGTATTTACTATAATATATATGTATTTAACATCTGCAAGGCAATTCCGACGAAAATCGTTGCGACGCAATTCCGACGAAAATCGTTGCGACGAAATTCCGACGAAAATCGTTCCGACGCAATTTCGACGAAAATCGTTGAGACGCAATTCCGACGAAAATCGATGAGACGCAATTCCGACAAAAAATTCTTGTTTCGAGTAAAAATTAACAAGTATAATTTTTAGCAAAACCGAATTAGTTTAGTGGGGAATTGTGTTTTATAATCAAGAGAACAATTTATAAGCAAAATGCAATAAAAATATCCCTGAGGATCCCTAGGGATATTTCGGAATATAAAATGAAATGAACAGCTCACACACGAGATTTATACGAGGAAAAGCCCTTAATCCCTTAGGATTGCCGGCATAAAAACCTCGGGAGGTGACAATTGTTACTCTGCCTTGTTCTTATTAATACAAAATATAAGATTACAATACAAGAGCGCAATTGATCGATCACTATGTGTTCAAGAATTCTGAATGCTATGATTGTGAACAAGAAATAAGCAGAAGTAAGTTAAGTGAGCTGTGTGTGTTTCCTAAATCGATGTTGCCTCAATTTATAGTAAGATACAATTAACTATATTCCCGAATATTCCGGCGAGAATCTCGGAATCATGACTATGTGACAGCTACCACGTCCATCAAACGTGTGGAAGCGCTTCTGTCAACTAAACCCCGAATCTTTAGGTCAAATCTAGTCAATATGACCGTTGGTGACTTGTTCTCCACTTGTAGCCGTTATTTAGCATGTTTACCATGTTTTCTTTGACTTTATCCCGACTTTTAGGGTAAAACACGTCCACAATAAGTTACCTGCAAGACTAAGTCAAGCTATACAGAGAAAAGATCGATTAGCAACGTTAGCATTTAGGATACTTGAGGATATTTGAGGATACTTAAGAATCCCATATTCCGGATTATCCTCGGCTATCCCGAATCTTAGACCATAATTGCCCCAAAAATTTTGTAAGTTCAGACTTAACCTTTGTGAGGATTTGTCTTGATATTCCTTGAGATTTGGAATTTACAAGTATTCTTATCTCCATATTTTCTTCTTTAGAGTTATATGAGACATCTAAAACTTTATTGTTTAGGTTATCTTTTAAGCTAAAACCCATTATGTAGAACAAATTGTTGAATATCTTGATGCAACAATTTGAAATATTTAGTGATGGTGCAAGGCCATAAACTATTATGATAATTTCAAGTATTATAAATAAGTCAAATAACTATCGACTTAGGTCTATTAGCTAGCAACTTATGTCCAATATCTTCAAATGTTTTTACACACTAGAATATCTCTAAATAAAGAGATTGTTTATACCTTAAAACAGACACATGGTTTAAGAAAACATACCAAATATGCTAAGAAAAAGCAATCTGAAATATCAATATATATTACAATAGTTTTCTTTAGCTAAACATTATTAATGTGTTGGGTGGAAAAATTATGAGTTTCATGACAAAGCCTAACGTGTTAATGTTAACTGTTTTTGGCGATATAACAACTAGTATTTCGGTTAATGTTATAGTGTTCATATTTGTTTATTTTCAGATATCCTTAAATACTCTGAAGTATTCTGAATTTAATAAATATTATTGTTCTGTTTGATTTGAGTTATATGTAACTCTTTATACGTCAAACATTTAAGTTAAGAAAAGTTCTTTATAAGTTTTATTAGGTATACTTAGGAATCATTAAGAATAGTTCAAGCTAGACTTATCCTAATTTGACTGAGGTTTTAATATATATATATATATAACTTAGACATATGTTTAAATGTTATCATTTGTCTAAAGTTATCTTAGCACGTGAAGTAATTAGTGATTTAATTTAACATGCCCCTAAATAGAAATGTGCATATGACATATAACATATTCCTAAATAGAAATAATTATGATGCATATTATCAAGTATGAGAATATATTTCTAAATAAAAAATGTAGAATAATATTAAAAGAGTCAAGAAACAAATACCAATTTTCTGAAATAGTAAGTTTAGTTTGAAATCTTCTTTGTTCCTGTCAGAACATCAAAAAGAATTTCATACCTGAATATCCCCAAGTATTTTGCGATATTCCTAAGTATCTTTGAAAGTCTGTCATGCATAAACAGAAAAACAAGAAAACTTGGGACAAGCCCAAGATGCTGGCGACAAGGCCGATTAAACTGGCGACTAAGGCCGAAATTACTGGCGACTATGGCCGGAATGCTGGCGACTAAGGCCGGAATACTGGCGACTAAGGCCGAGAGATACTGGCGACAAGGCCGAGAGATACTGGCGACTAAGGCCGGAATACTGGCGACTAAGGCCAGGATACTGGCGACTAGGCCGGAATTCAGAGGATCCCTGGTAATAGCCTTTGGAAATGAAATTGTTAGCCACTCATGCGTGTACTGGTCCCAAAATCTCCAACTATACCGGGATATTTCGGAGGATCCTTAGTTATAGCCCTCGATAATGAAATTGTCAGCCAACTCATGCGTGTACTGGTCCCATTATCTCAAACTATAACAGGATAAATGTGCGCAACTGGCGAGGGCATGAGCCCTAAGTCTTCATGAGAGACAAAAGTCTCTTGAGTTTTGATTTCATGTCAAAACTTTGCAGCTAGACATAAAGTCAGTGCGGGTCTTCATCAAGTTCTGATTTCAGGTCAGAACTTGGGTTAAGACATAAAGTCTCATCTCTTCTCCTGCTATACCTACAAAACAATAAGATTTTTGCATTGCTGCAGGGGTCTTCTATAGTTTTGATTTCAGGTCAAAACTTTGCAGCTAGGCATAAAGTCTGTGCAGGGTCTTGATCAAGTTCTGATTTCAGGTCAGAACTTGGGTTAAGACATAAAGTCTCATCTCTTCTCCTGCTATACCTACAAAACAATAAGATTTTTGCATAGCTGGGAATCAGGATTCCTGATGCCCCTTATATGCTCGATTAGTAGCATGGCAATTAGGAATATACAAGAATATGTTGGGATATACAGAAATATTTGGAAACATAAATGCAGATCATAATGTGATAAACTTTTATAGTTTTGATAAGTTTTAAATAAAGTATAGTTAAGATGAATGGCATTCCAAGATCTTGGAAGAGGTTCTCCTTCCATGTTGGTTAACTTGTATGCCCCTTTTCTAGCTTCTGATTCGATCCTATAGGGTCCTTCCCATTTTGGAACAAGTTTTCCATCAGCTGGATTGGTGGTATTTTGAAATGTCTTTCTTAAAACCAGATCTCCAACTTGAAATCTTCATATCCTAATATTCTTGTTATAGGATTTGGCTATCTTTTGTTGATATGTAGCCATCCTTATTCTTGCAATATCCCTAAGTTCATCAATAGTATCTAGATCCTCAGATAATACTTCCTTGTTGGATTCTAGATTTTGCAGACTTGATCTTGTAGTAGGGACAACCATTTCAGTTGGGACAACGGCTTCAGAACCATATACTAAAGAGAATGGTGTTTGACTAGTTGCATTCTTTGCGGTTGTTTTATCAGCCCATAGAACAAATGGAAGTTCTTCCGCCCACTTTCCTTTCTTGGATCCCAACTTTTTCTTAAGGTTGTTGATTATAATCTTGTTGCTTGATTTTGCTTAACCATTAGCTTGAGAATGAACAGGTGTAGAGGTGATCATCTTTATGCCCCAGCTTTCACAAAAGTTTGTAGTCCTTTTGCCTATGAACTGAGATCCATTGTCACAGGTGATTTCAGCGGGTATCCCAAATCTAGTCAGGATATTTCTTTTTATGAATGAGACTACTTCTTTTTCTCTAACTTGCATAAAGGCTTCAGCTTCAATCCATTTTGAGAAGTAATCTGTCATAGCAAGCATAAACACCTTTCCTCCGGATGCTTTGGGTAACTTTCCTACTATATCCATTCCCCATTTCATGAATGGCCATGATGAGACTATTGGATGTAGAGGTTCAGCTGGTTGATGAAGTGTGTTGCTATGTCTTTGACAAGCATCACACTTCTGGGAATAAGACATTGCATATCTTCTCATAGTTGGCCAAAAGTATCCTGTTCTTTAGGATCTTTGAGAATAATGCTCTACCCCCAGTGTGATTTCCACAATCTCCTTCATGGATATCTTTCATTACTTCCAGACTTTCGGGTTCCTCCAAACACCTTAAGTATGGGCCTGATACTGATTTCCTATATAAGATATCTCGTATGATTGTGTATCTAGATACTTTTGCTTTAAAAGCTCTAGGATTTGTTTCTTCATCAGCTATCTTTCCTGTTTGAAGGTAGTTCTTAATGGGGATAGTCCAGGATATTTCATGTGCTTCTGAGTGATGAACTTCGGTATTCTCGGGTTCACTACCCTGATCTATATCCTGCATATCTATCGCTGGTCTTAAAATATGAAGGATGGGAATATTAATATCCTCAGGGATCCTTAGGGATGATGCTAAGTTTGGCAGTGCATCTGTTTCGACGTTCTCATCCCTCGGCACTTGAGTGATATCAAAGTTGTAAAAATATCCTGAAACATCCTTAACTATCTCTAAGTATTTCGCCAATTTATCCCCTTTAGTCATGTAAGAACCGTTGAATTGATTGGCTATCAGTAGGGAATCGACGAAAACATGTAGGTTTCTGATGTTCATATCCCTAGCCAATTGAAGTCCTGCTATTAGGGCTTCGTATTCTGCTTCATTGTTGGTTGCTTGAAATTCACAACTAATCGATTGGGGTATAATGTCCCCCTGTGGCGATTTTAGTATGATACCTAGTCCTGTTCCTCTTACATTTGAAGATCCATTTGTGAACAAAGTCCACTCACCAGTGTCTTCATCTAAGAGTTTGATTTCTAGATCCACTTCTGCTTGTAGATCATTACTAAAATCAGCCACAAAGTCTGCTAATGCTTGTGACTTAATTGTTAATTCTTAGTTCATAGATCAAATCATAGGTACTGAGTTTAACTGACCATTTTGCCATCCTTCCTGATAGCTCAGGTTTTCTCAATACAGATTTGACAGGATAATTTGTCTTAATGTGTATTCTATGTGTCTCAAAGTAATGCCTAAGCTTAGTTGAAGCCATAACCAAAGCCAGAATTAGCTTTTCTAAGTGAGAATATCTAGTCTCAGCATCTACTAGGCTTTTACTTACATAGTACACAGGGTGTTGTGATCCCTGATGATCCTTAACTAACACAGCACTTACAGTGGTTCGGGATACTGCTAAGTACAATGATAGTGGTTCACCATCTTCTGGTCTCATGAGCAACGGCGGTGAGGATAAATATTCCTTTAGATCCTGAAGTGCCTTCTCATGCTCTTCATCCCATTGGAACTTCTTATTCTTTTTAAGGATATCGTAGAATCCTTTAAATTTTTCAGAAGATCTCGAGATAAATCTATTTAGTGCAGCTATTCTTCCTGTTAGCCTTTGCACTTCTTTTATGTTCTTTGGGAACTTGAGGTTTAGAATTACTTGAATTTGTTCTGGGCTAGCCTTCACTCCTCCTTTTGTGACCATATATCCCAAGAACTTTCCTGATCTTACCCCCAAAATGACACTTAGATAGGTTAAGTTTCATATTGTAGCGGTCCAGGATATCGAAGGATTCCTGAAGATCCTTAAGATGATTCTCAGTTATCTTTGATTTGATCACCATATCATCAATATATACTTCCATAGTGTCCCCCAGTTTCTCTTTGAACATCATGTTGACAAGTCTCTGGTATGTGGCTCCAGCATTCTTCAAGCCAAATGGCATTGCTGTATAGCAATATATCCCTGTTGGCGTCATGAAGGCTGTATCTTCTTGGTCTGAAGGTTCCATTTGAATTTGTTGAAAGCCTGCTGATGCATCCATGAAAGTTAAGATTTCATGTCCTGCTGTTGCATCTACCATGGAATCTATATGTGGTAATGGAAAGGGGTCTTTGGGACAAGCCTTGTTGAGGTCTGTGTAATTCACACTAACTCTCCACTTTTCATTCTTCTTTTGAACCACGACTACATTGGCTAGCCACTTTGGAAATTTCACCTCTCTAATCATTTTTGCTTTGAGGAGTTTTTCTACTTCCTCTTGAATGATTAGATTTCTTTCGGGTGCAAATTTCCTTCTCTTTTGGTGGACAGGTTTAATATTCTGATCTATCCCTAACTTATGTTTAATCACATCTGAGGATATTCCTGTCATATCCTCATGTTTGCATGCGAATGTGGATACTCTTGATTTCAGAAAAGAAATCAGTTTCTCTTCAATATCCTCAGGGATATTTGTCCCTATAAGGACCTTGACCTCAGGATCATGGGGATTTAAAGGTACTTCCTTTACTTCCTTTTCCCTATTTTCCTAAGTATCCACAAGGTCACACTTTGATTGCTACGCTGATGAAGGTCTAGTAGTTCCCTTCATCGAAGATGAATAGCACTCCTTGGCTTCTTGTTGATCACTGTTGATCTTCACTACTCCCCATGGTGTTGGCAGCTTGACACATTGATGATAGGTCGAAGGGACTGCTTTCATGTCATGTATCCAAGGTCTACCTAGTATAATATTATAACAAGATAGGGAATCTATTATACAAAAACGTTGCATAGAGTTTACCCCCTTGATGTATACCGGTAGCTTGATTTCTCCAACAGTGGCTTTACCTTCACCACTGAATCCAACCAAAATCAGAGATTTGGTAGTTATCTCTGATTCAGGGATATCCATCCTCTTGAGTGTTTCCAGTTGGATGATGTTGACTGAGCTTCCTCCATCTATAAGTATCCTGCGGACATAGTGGTTAGCAACATATAATGTAATTACTAACCCATCATGATGAGGATCCAGGATATTCTCGCGATCTTGTTCTTCAAAGGATACTATTGTTTCAGTGATAAGTGTTGATGTCTTTGTGGGTCTCTCTCCATTTTCCATCTTGGCTTCTTTAGCATGTTTCCTGGCTGCAGAATAAGAGGTACCATAAATGTCAAAACCACCAGAAATAAAGTTAATTACCTTTGCATCCTTAGGTGGGGATGCGGCTCTCTTTGGGAATCCATTGGAATCATGTCTTCTTTCTTTCTTTTTCCCCAGTAGTTCTTTAAGATGACCTTTGCTTAGTAGGTAGCTTATTTCCTTCCTTAGTGCAATGCAATCATCGGTTATGTGGCCGAAGTCTTTGTGAAAGGGACACCTCTTGGATTTGTCCCTGGTTGCGAACTTCTTTTCCTTTGGTGGCCACCTAGCTTTTTCACGTCAGTCCTGCATGGCACACATTAATTCAGGAATATCAACAGAAAAACAAAAGTCAGATATCCTGGGATATTCTTCATCATCCTCATCTTCGTCCACCGAGTTAATCTTGTGGTTATTAGCCTTGTAGTATGGTTTGGTTTTGAATGAGTTGCTGGTAGGAGAGTCCAATTTTCTTTTTCCTTGATCATTGGGAGGTGTTATGGTGATCCTCTTCTGGATTTCCTTATCATCCTCCAATCTAATAAACCTCAATGCACGGTTTCGAACTTCGTCCATGTTCCTGCAAGGATTCATTACTAAGTCATCATAAAAAGGTGAGTCTCTTTGTAAACCCATCTTGAATGCTTGAACTGCCGAAGTGATGTCAAGGTTAAGGATATCCAGGGATTCTCTGCCAAATTTGTTGACATAACTCCTGAGGAATTCGTCGGATCCCTAGGTTACCCTATAGAGGTCACTAGTCAGCCTCTCAAAGGTCCTGCTACAAGAAAATGGACTGTTAAATAAATTAATTAAATGAGCAAATGAAGTTATTGAATAAGGAGGAACATTAAGCAGCCATTTCAGGGTTGCCCCTGTCAATGTTGAACCAAGTCCCTTGCACAAGCATGCTTCCTTCAAATGTGGGGGTATAGGGTTAGTTTCCATTCTTTCCCTATATTGCGCCACATGCTCTTCAGGATCGGTGGTTCCATCATATAGTTTCATTGTTGGAGTTTGAAATCTTTTCGGGATCTCGGCATCACATATTGGTGGAGCAAATCTAGATATCATGTGGGTTGTGACAGGAACCTTAGGGATTGGCTTGACCACTCCGGGAACACTAGAGATCATATCCCTGTGTTTCTGGATTTCCTTAGCCACTTGTGGAGTTAATCCGGATTCCTGCACAGAACCAAAGTTAGTAGCATCAATAGGGGAATAGTTGAAAGTATTGCTGGTAATAGGAGTTAGGCAAGAAGTTCCCAGGATATTGGTATTATCCCGAGATATTCTTAACCCTTGGGATCCCCGGGACTAGTCTGCATGGGAATGAAATCTCCGGAGTGATTCCCAGACATTCCTGACGTCCCGAAATCCAGGATCCTTGGAGCCAATGGAGTTGAAGTTCCGATCTGCTTATTCTTTTCAGCCCTCAAAGTTTCCATCTCCCTAAGAAGCCTTTGATTCATTCTTTGCTGATCCAACATTTGCTACTGAACCTGTTGAAACAAACTCAAAATATCATTTTTAGAAACAAGTATAGGAGCAGAAGTGGTCATCCTTGTTGATGGAACACTCTCGGTTATAAATGTGGTTTTCTTCCCATGATTGCTAGGATTATCGGACTTCTTGGAAAAAACAGGAATCTGTGAGGACACATTAGTAGTAGTAGCAGAAACAATAGGTAATGAAGAAGTTGATCTTGGTTGTGAAGCCATTTTTCACTATATTTCTTGTGAAAACGCCTTTAAACATGGTTTTTGTTATAAAAAACACAAGTTTGCCCCACGGTGGGCGGCAAATTGTTTCGGGTAAAAATTAACAAGTATAATTTTTAGCAAAACCGAATTAGTTTAGTGGGGAATTGTGTTTTATAATCAAGTAAACAGTTTATAAGCAAAATGCAATAAAAATATCCATGAGGATCCCTAGGGTCATTTCGGAATATAAAATGAAATGAACATCTTACACACAAGATTTATACGATGAAAAGCCCTTAATCCCTTAGGATTGCCGGCATAAAAACCTCGGGAGGTGACAATCGTCACTCTGCCTTGTTTTTATTAATACAAAATATAAGATTACAATACAAAAGCGCAATTGATCGATCACTATGTGTTCAAGAATTCTGAATGCTATGATTGTGAACAAGAAATAAGCAGAAGTAAGTTAAGTGAGATGTGTGTGTTTTCCTAAATCGATGTTGCCTCAATTTATAGTAAGATACAATTAACTATATTCTCGAATATTCCGGCGAGAATCTCGGAATCATGACTATGTGACAGCTACCACGTCCATCAAACGTGTGGAAGCAATTCTGTCAACTAAACCCCAAATCTTTAGGTCAAATCTAGTCAATATGACCGTTGGTGACTTGTTCTCCACTTGTAGCCGTTATTTAGCATGTTTACCACATTTTCTTTGACTTTATCCCGACTTTTAGGGTAAAACATGTCCACAATAAGTTACCTACAAGACTAAGTCAAGCTATACAGAGAAAAGATCGATTAGCAACGTTAGCATTCAGGATACTTGAGGATATTTGAGGAATCCCATATTCCGGATTATCATCGGCTATCCCGAATCTCAGACCATAAAAATTGAACCACAACAATTCCTGACTATTGTGACGCAAATCCGACGAAACATTTCTATTTTTTGCGACGCAGTTCCGACGAAACGCTTCCTTTTTTGCGACGCAATTCCGACAAAATCTCCTTTTTTTCTTTTTTAAAAAAAAAACCAAATCCACCCACAAAAAATGATTTTTTTCCTGCTAAAACCATTGGAGATATATACATGAGCATGCTTTTAAAAAGTAATCTAAAAGACCACATACAAACATGCTTTGTAAATCAAATTCAATCACAATCAAATAAGCATCCACAAGTCTCCAAAACTAACATAAGTTATAAATAATATCCAAGTTTAACACATCTAACTAATATGGCGTTTCATATATTTCACGAACTCTTTCATTTATAGTTGCATTTCATGTCGTTCATGTCGCTCTTTTCGTATTTCTTCTTCCAGCCCTAGCCTTGATCTCCTGTCAGCTTCCATTTGAATATCCAAATCATGAATCTACAAATTTAACAAAACATATATATTTGGCATTAGATTAAACATGCATGAGCAAATTTTCAAGACAGTCCCAATGGTTTGAGATTATAGTTTGAATAAAAAGTTGATTAGTCTAAAGACAATAGGTTGGAGGGATAGGAGCCTAGGACACAACCATGATGAGCCTAATATTGTTGGTATTGTTAGAAAAAGAAAGAAATTCGAAGTATGGCTTCCTAGAATGATATTGTTTGTAAACTTTAAAAAAGTCAATAAATTTGACATCGGATACTGATAATAAAAGTTAAAAGTTGGAGGTGACAGTGCCAAGAAACAATAGATTTCATAAGATTGCAAAAAAAAAACTAAATTTGAAAATTTAACTGGTGAGTCGTGAGATTATGAGCATTTACTATTGCTTAGTTTTAATCATCACAAACAAAGTATCAAGTTGAGACATATTTGTGATCAAAAACTCTATAAATCAAATCGATTTATTTTTGTTGAAAATTTGTACCAAGTTGAGACATATTTGTGACAATTTTTTTTAATTAAATTGATTTTTTTCGTCGGTTATTTGTCTCAATTTCTGATGAAATTGTGACAAAACATATAATTAAATTAAATTAAATTGTTTTTGTCGGAAATTCGTAACAACTTGCTACACATTTGCGACAAAATATTTTCTTGATTAAATTTAATATATTTGTGTCGGAAATTCGTAGGAAGTTACGACACATTTGAGACGAAATATTTTTGTAATTAAATTGATTTTTTTTTCGTCGGAAATTTGTAGCAATTTCAGACGCAATTGTGACAAAACATATAGTTAAATTAAATTAAATTGTTTTTGTCGGAAATTCATAGCAACTTGCTACACATTTGCGACAAAATTTTAATTAATTAAATTTAATTTATTTGTGTCGGAAATTCGTAGCAAGTTGCGACACATTTGCGACGAAATAGTTTTTTGATTAAATTGATTTTCTTTTTGTCGGAATTTTGTAGCAATTTCTTACGTAATTGTGACAAATATATAATTAATTAAATTAAATTATTTTTGTCGGAAATTTGTAGCAACTTGCTACACATTTGCAAAAAACTATTTTATCAATTAAATTTAATTTATTTGTGTCGGAAATTAGTTGTAAGTTGCGAGACATTTGCGACGAAATATTTTTTTTAATTAAATTGATTTTTTTTTGGTCGGAAATTTGTAACAACTTGTGACAGACTTGTGACAAAACATATAGTTAAATTAAATTAAAATTCTTTTGTCGGAAATTCGTAGTAACTTGCTACACATTTGCGACAAAATATTTTATTAATTAAATTTAATTTATTTGTGTCGGAAACTCGTAGGAAGTTGCGACACATTTGCGACGAAATAGTTACTAATGAAATCGATTTTCTTTTCGTCGGAAATTTGTAGCAATTTCTGACGCAATTGTGACAAAATATATAATTAATTAAATTAAATTGTTTTTGTCGGAAATTTGTAGCAACTTGTTACACATTTGCGACAAACTATTTTATTAATTTATTTGTGTCGGAAATTCGTAGCAAGTTGCGAGACATTTGCTACAAAATATTTTTTTAATTAAACTAATTTTTTTTCATCGGAAATTTGTAGCAATTTGTGTAGCATTTGTGACAAAACTTAGGCTTTGTTTACTTTCACATACTTCGTCGGTGTTTTGTCGCAATTGGGTAGCAATTTGTGACAAAAAAAATTGCGTAGCAAATTTTGGTTTGAAAAAAGGACTTTTTCTAGTAGTGCTGAAACCAATCAAAATTCATTTATACTAAACTCAAATATGTTTGTTTCGTGTTACGTACTGTGTCATGCTTGAAATTTACACTCATAATGTTAATCCTCTATTAGTTGTGCATAGGTTCTACTTCTTTTTTTTTTATGTGTCAGCCCTGGAATTTCCTTCGACTAAAGTGGACTTAGGTCAAAATAGAAACTTTTAATTAATAACAAGTTTGAGTTTTGTATTAACAAGCAACAAGTTTCGTAAACTATAAAATCATTTATAACCCAATGAATTTAGAAGATATAAAATTAATTTGTCTTTAAGTCAAGGAAAGTTACTTATGGCTAAAATAGTGTTTTGTTATTAATTAATATTGATTTTTAATTAAGTTACTCTGCTAAAATATTTTAATTCTGTGTAGATTAAATCTACAAAGCAAACAAAGATGGGGAGAATAATGGTTGAGATTCCAATCCCTCAACATTGGAAAGACGTATGGAACACGTGGGATCTTCGAGGAGTCATCATCTTAAGTCTTTCGTTACAAACGTTTCTGATTTTCATTGCACCCTTGCGAAAACGAATCAAAAGCAACTGGATAATCGTGCCATTGTGGTCCGCGTACTTGTTAGCCGATTGGGCGGCTAACTTCGCGGTCGGGCTCATCTCAAACAGCCAAGGGAGCCCAAATGAGAGTTCTGGCAAGAAACAACGAACCCCTGTGGAAAACGAAGACCTTCTAGCCTTCTGGGCACCGTTTCTTTTGGTGCATCTTGGTGGTCCGGACACCATAACCGCTTTCGCAATGGAAGATAACGAGTTGTGGCTCCGCCATATGTTGGGTCTGTTCTTCCAATGTTTGGCTGCTGTTTATGTGTTCATTCAGTCACTTCCACGCAACCGGTTATGGATTCCGACAATGCTGATGTTCATTACAGGAATCATCAAATACGCAGAGAGAACGCGTGCGCTTTATCTCGCGAGTGCTGATAGGTTCAAAGATTCTATGCTTACAGAGGCCGACCCGGGCCCAAATTATGCAAAGCTTATGGATGAATACGTTTCCAAGAAGGAAGCAAAGCTGCCGACCCGAATCGAACTGATCCCCGAGCCTGATAGAGCTGCCAAATCGGCTAACAAAGCTAAAAAGGGGAATTTGACAGAACTGGAAGTTATCCAGTATGGCTATCAGTTTTATGAAAAGTTTAGAGGTCTTGTTGTTGACATGATTTTCAGTCGAAAAGAACGGAATCAGAGCCGTGATTTCTTCTTGAATCGGACACCAATAGATGCTTTCAAAGTGGTTGAAGTTGAGCTAAACTTCATCTATGATGTTCTTTTTACAAAGCTTCCAGTTGTGTATGGTAAGATTGGAGCCATAGGTCGGCTTTTCTCGTTTGCAACCATTTGTTCCGCAATCGTACTGTTCATTTTCAAAAGCAAGTCGAATTTCAAAGAAGCCGATGTTACCATTACCTACGGTTTGCTCTTTGGCGCATTGGTTTTGGATTCGAGCGCCTTACTCATGCTCTTGTTCTCAGACTGGACCATCATTTCTCTTCAAAAATCACCCGATGTCGAGCCAAATGACAAGTCTCTCAAGACCAAAATCCTGACCCTGTTAACCGAGGGCACCCTTCAGGTCACAAAGCGCGACATTCATGCAACCAAATCACGTAGTTGGAGCCTCCAATTTAAAACCCGAAGGTGGTCGCAGACGATTTCAGCTTACAATCTCATCTACTACTGCTTGAACCCACGACCTAAGTTATGGGAGAGTATTTTCGACAAGTTGGGGCTAAGTTGGTTCCTTGATGGCTTGTTTTACGTGGAAAACAAAGTGTTCTCCTCGGCTCTTAGAGACTTCATTTTTGAAGAGCTAAAGTCGAAATCTGAACTTGCAGATGACCTGGAAACCGCGAAGGAGATAAGTTCAGCACGCGGAGATTGGGTGCTTCGTGTCGAAGAAGGTTGGAGTAGCTTGTTCAAGCATGTCACAGAGGTCGACTACGATCAAAGTATCATTTTATGGCATTTGGTTACCGAGATATGCTACAACAAAGATTACGACGTCGACGAGGGGCCAAACAAAAGAGAGAAACGGGAGATCGCGAAGCACTTATCGGATTACATGTTGTACCTTCTAATCATGCAACCGAGCATGATGTCGGCTGTAGCGGGTATCGGGCAAATACGGTTTCGGGACACTTGTGCCGAGGCGAAAAGATTCTTTGCGGAAAAGCGTGGTGCTGAAGCAAGTGATGAGAAGCAGACGAATCAAGGGGGTCGGGGTGCACGATTCGACAACAAAACCGCGTGTGAAGAGCTTCTTAAGGTGTCGACGGAGGTGGATCCGGTGACGCTAAAGGGGGACCGAAGCAAGTCTTTGTTGTTTGATAGTTGCAGACTGGCTAAAGAGCTGGGGGATATGGAAGGGGTACAGAAAATGGATAAATGGTTAATTATAAGCAAGTTATGGGTGGAGTTGTTGTGTTATGCTGCGAGTCACTCACGAGCCAACATGCAAGCAGCACAAGTTAGTCGAGGTGGTGAGCTTATAACCATAGTTTGGTTGTTGATGACTCATTTTGGGTTGGGAGATCAATTTCAAATCAGTGAAGGTCAGTCAAGAGCAAAACTCATTGTTGGCAAATAATTTTGAGTTTCATTACGTTGGGAATCATGCTTCTTAGGTTTGTGGTGAAGAAGAGCACAAATAAATTTAGGGATTCGAAAGATCCTTTCTTTGTTTGTTTTTTTTTGGTTTTTGATTGATAAAAATAAGAGCATTCCAGTAGCATTTTATCTTAATCTTTTTTATGACTTAACTAAATATCATCTTTATTTAAATTTATCTTTAAATTTTGTTTGAATATCATATCATTCTCTATCTATATCTATATCGCTCATAAACTTTTCTTTTTATTTTTCTTAATAATTTACAAAAAATATGAAGATGGATGCATAGTCGAGGCAAAATAGAAGAATTTTCAAAATATATAGGGATTGTATATCGTAAAAACTCGACCTAATAATGGGTTATATTAGATTATTGACAAAAAATAAAGGGCTAGAATGAGTAATATATAAAATATGAAGGGTATGTTCTAATAAAAATACACACGCCCATATATATATATATAGAGAGAGAGAGAGAGAAGATAATGAGAACACCATCATCAGATCAAAGGTATGTGTTAAGTGGAAAAGATTGAGCATAGAAGAAAAATTACAAAAGAGAAAGAAAGAATTTTATTCATAACCATGCTACTTTTCTTTCTGTTAACAACCGCTTAAGTACATGGTTTAGTCTAACTAACCTTCTGTTAGTTACAATTATTTTCACAATTGACCCTCCTACAATTACAATTGACATAAACGAACTAACAAGTAAACAATCGTAACAATACTTCCCTCCCAACAAAATTCTTGTCCTCAAGAATTAAATTGGAAAATCAGGAAAACGTAATTGAAACTCTGAAGCATCTTCCCATGAAGCATCTTCCACTGACTGATCTTTCCAGTGAACTAAAAACTTAACAATGGCCGCATTTCCTTTCTTAGCAAGCTTCCTATCAAGAATTGCTACTGGTTGACAGGCATTATTCACATCATTAGGAAATGGCCACACAGTATTATGAATACCATAAGCTGGTTTCAATAAAGAAACATGGAAAACAGGATGAATTTGAGCTTGTGGAGGTAATTCCAATTTGTAAGCGGTCTGTCCAATCTTCTGTAGAACTGTAAAAGGACCAAAATACTGTGGACTCAACTTAGAATACCTATGAACTCGTAAAGTATTCTGTACATAAGGATGTAACTTCAAACAAACCCAATCATTCACTTCAAATTGTCTATCAGAACGTCTTTTATCAGCTTGTTGTTTCATTTGATTAAAAGCTCTACTTAAAGAATGCTTCAAAATTGCTGTAAGATCTTGCCTTTCTTGAAGGAAATCTTGAACTGCAGCAACAGAAGATGGAGGAGGAATAATCGGATTATGCAAAGGAGGAACAATTCCATATAAAGCTTGATAAGGTGTCATTCGAATTGCAGAATGCCAAGTGGTATTATACCAAAATTGAGCCATTGAAAGCCATCTACACCAAGACTGAGGTTTCCCCATTGTAAGACAACGAAGATAAATCTCCAAACATCTATTTAATACCTCAGTTTGACCATCCGTTTGAGGATGGTGAGCTGACGATAAAGCCAAAGTAATGCCCTGTGCCTGCATTAATTCTTTCCAAAAACGACTCAAAAAAATCGGATCACGATCAGACACAATAGAAGAAGGGCACCCATGCATTTTAAAAACAGTATCCATAAAAATCTGAGCTACTTGCTTTGCTGTATAAGGATGTTTAAGGGCCATAAAATGAGCAAATTTAGTGAAACGATCAACTACCACAAAAATTACATCTTTGTTTTGAGAAAGAGGTAATCCTGTGATAAAATCCATTGAGATATCAGAAAAAAGAGATCTGGGAATAGGTAAGGGCTGCAATAAACCCGGAGAAGATACCGTTTCATACTTTGCACGTTGACACACCTCACATTCCTTAATGAAAACTTTGATATGCTTAGACAGGCTCTTCCAATAAAAAAGTGACTTAACTCTTTGAATTGTAGGATAGATACCCGAATGACCTCCAGTTGGAGAAGAATGACAAAAGTGCATAATATCAGTTCTCAATTGAGAATCATTACCCACACATAATTTGGCCTTTCTTCTAAGATGCTGACCATCCCAAGTAAAATTAGAAATTTCTTGACCCTGTTGTAAAGATTGCAGAATAGCTTGTAAATGTGGGTCTTGACGCCAACTTGCTTGAATGCGATCCAAAAGAAGAGGCTGAATAGCTGATATAGTCATATTGAATAAAGCTGATCCTGAAATTCTCGATAAAGCATCAGCAGCTATATTATCCACCCCTTTTTTGTACACAATATCATAAGAATATCCCAACATTTTAGTCAACCATGTTTGCTGCAGGGGTGTAGTAATAGACTGATCCATTAAATGCTTAAGACTTCTCTGATAAGTCTTATTCACAAAATGATTTAAAATTAAGTAGTGATGCCATTGCTTGATAGCCATTAAAATTGCCATCAACTCCTACTCGTACACCGAAAGAAGTAGTTGTCTAGTAGAAAGTGCTTTGCTAATATAAGCAATTGGATGATGAGCCTGCATTAAAACAGCTCCCAACCCTTTAGAAGACGCATCAGTTTCAACAACAAAAGGTTGATTAAAATCAGGGAGTGCTAACACTGGGGCAGTACTTAAAGCCATTTTAAGTTGTTCAAAAGAAACTTGTGCTGCATCAGACCACAAAAAAGAATCCTTTTTTAGCAGATCAGTTAATGGTTTAGCAACAGCTCCAAAAGATCTGATAAAACGTCTGTAGTAACCAGCAAGACCCAAAAACCCTCTTAACTGCTTAATAGTTTGGGGTATTGGCCACTGTACAACAGCTTCAACCTTCTTTGGATCAGTAGCTACACCATTTTTAGAAATAATATGACCAAGATATTCTACTTGAAATCCCCCAAAACTGCACTTAGATCGTTTAGCCATTAAATGATGTTCTTTTCTTAGATCCTTTAAATGAGACGACAAATTGTGACTATATACCAAGATATCATCAAAAAATATAAGCAATTTTTTTGAATTAAACTTTTAAAAGTGTTGTTCATCAAAGATTGAAAAGTTGCAGGAACATTCGTGAGACCAAAGGGTAAAACTACAAACTCAAATAGCCCTTGATGAGTACGAAAGGCAGTTTTATCAATATCCGATTCATGCATTCGAATCTGATGATACCCTGCTCGCAAATTTAATTTAGAAAAAATTGTAGCTCCACTTAATTCATCCAAAAGTTCTTCAATAAGTGGAATAGGATATCGATTTTTGACAGTAGCTTCATTCAACTTTCGATAATCCACACAAAACCTCCAAGAACCATCTTTTTTTATAACCAATACCACTGGAGATGCAAAAGAACTACAGCTCTCTCGAATAATACTTGATTGAAGCATCTCATCTGTCAATTGCTCAATAATATTTTTCTGAAACATTGGGTAACGATAAGGTCGTTGATTAATCGTAATAGAATCATCCTTCAAAATTATACGATGATCACAATACCTTTTAGGAGGAAGTTCCTTAACATCAGCAAATACATCTTCAAATTCTTCCAGTAAAGTTGCAATTGCTGGATCAACTGCTATCACAGGTACTTGTGTTTCATGTTGAAATCGTTGTTCACCCTCCATCTGCATACTAAACATTTGTGCTTGAGCAATGATTCCTTTATTAGCCAACAATACTTCCATTTTTTCTACTGAACATAAAGTCATTTTATCATATTCGGCACCTTTTAATTCAAACACTTGTTCCCCCATCATAAACTTCATAGTCAATGATTGAAAATTCCATACAATATCGTTTAATGTTTGTAGCCATTGAATTTGTAACATCAGTGCCGAAAACGTCACCGGAACAGTGATCGGTACAGTAAAATGAACAGTAAACCAAGTACACATACCAGTTGTTGTTCATATATCATTATCACTTTATGTTATCATAGCACAGTTTCAGAATTTACTCAGAAACGAAACTCAGACACATGGTTCATCAGTTAGATAATACCTGGCAATACAGAACCATCATGTGATTATTTGTTAGGATTTTACTACGCATAAACGTATGTGAGGCTTTATAGAACAAAACAATATGGATGTTGTTACGTGAATGCTAAACCGACGGATTATTCGTATAGGTGACGATCTGTACGAATAAATCTGGAAGTTTAACGTTCTGAATGATATCCAATAATTAGAAAACAATATTGAAAAGTATAGTTATCGCCGTGTTCGTACGGATGACGATCCAAACGAATACGCGCGATAACCGTACGATTCGAACATCATTTTGGGTTCAACATATTTGAGAAACCGCGAGGATTAGAACAATAAGCTAAGGATAAGTATGTTGATGTAACTATTAACATCTAATCCTTAGGAATTTCATAAGAACCTATAACTAGCCTAGATAATTCCCTTAAATTATCTAGGACGAGTTATCCGAAGAGTCGATCGAGAAACATTCGACTAACATAAGTTAGTAATGTGCCTAAAGTTGATCATATGAGATTAACCCAAGCTCATCATGCGTAAATCATATTTTCACAAATAAATTATGTTTCTTTCAATAAAAGAAAGTTGAATTATAAACCTTATTAAATTAATTAAATGATTCTAAATAAAAGTTTAACTTAAAATGATTTATCCTTAAAATGTGTTAAATAAAGACTTGTAATGTAATTAGAATAAACCCTACTCATCTAGGGTTTATTGATGAATAATCTTGGGGACATGGGAGACTTACGGGTAATATGTTAGATTAACTAGATAGAATTTTAGAAACACATTAGTATCATAGGACACTTAGTTGCACATCGAGACCAAAACCCTAGACGCGTCTATTATAAATACTTATCGTATTCGAATCTTCTCAAAATAACTCAGGTGCTAAAGATACATAGGCAACAATCAAAGAGCGCGCATATCTTTTGTGGTTCAAGTGCACAGCAACACAGGTGAGTTCATTGCCCCTTTTCTAAACATTTTTGTTTTCAAACGCGGGCCTGAGAAGCATGCGTAAACTGTTTTCATTAAATTGTTTACTTAAATGCTTTTACTTATTTTATATTTTATATATGCTTGTTTATACACCTAGACTCCTGTCTAGGTAAATTCCAGGCTAAGTTAACTATCAAGTTAATTATGCAAGTTAATTAAATTACTCTTATGAGTAATACCTTAATTCTAAAACTCTAAATAAACCCTTAGTCCATCAAATTCAAATTCCAGAATCTAAATTCAAAGTGAAATCAAAAGAACCAAAGCTAAAGATCAAATGCAATGGAATCTAATCCAGTGTGTGATCAGTAAACTCAGGATCCTACTCATAAATCTATAATCATTGTGAAATCATGGAATTCTACAGATCAGAAATCAAGTGAATCATGGGAATCATAACCGTGTGTGAATCATTGAAATAATGAAATCATTATGATCTAATGAAATCATTAATACCTAAAGTAAGGTGAGTTGTCAATTGTATGTAAATCGAGACCATGTGTAACACACGGAAAGTCCCTTCACAGTAGTAGACTCTAGTAGTCAAGCTACATGGGCAATAACTTAAACTATCAGATGAAATCAAGAAATCAAGAGAATCATGAATCAATGAAGATCAGAATCAAAGGATATCCTTAAAGTCCCTACGCATACAGTAGACCAGAGGGTCAAGCTGATATGGGCAAAACATTAAAATCCCGGCTAGTTCAGGTATACTCCTTGTGAGTTATGCCTGGCATGGGTCACGTGTGAGAGGGTACAACTTGGACAACCACCAACAACTAAGTCTAATTGATTGAGTCGAATAAGGCCCAGCCATCATGTCTTAGTTGTATGTAAATGTTATTTATTTATTTAATTAAACATTTAACATTTTATTTCTATAATTGCTTTTGGGAAATCATGAAGACATGGTGAACCCAGGAAATCAGTTTTATTTCAAATTATGGAAATCAAGTCTTTTAACATAGAAATGAGTGTTAGGTAAGACGCTTAATTATCATTAAGATCAATGTCCTATGCGGCTTAGTATGTGGTGGGACGGCGTCTGGGCGGGTCGTAGGCTCGACTCAGGGGTATGCCCTATATATAAGCATACCGAGCTGGATGATACAGGTGATGTTAATGAGATTAAGGTTGTTACCTAGGGGGAAACATCAACATTTTTGGGTTGATATCATAATCTGTTAAAAAGTGTGTTTTAAATCTCAGATGATCATGGAAGAGAATGGTAGGTAAAATGCTTAATTATCATTAACAACAATGTCCTATGTGACTTAGTATGTGGTGGGACGGCGTCTGGGCGGGTCGTAGGCTCGACTCAGGGGTATGCCCTATATATAAGCATACTGAGTTGGATGATACAGGTGTTGATAATGAGGTTAAGGTTTTACCTAGAAGGTTTACAAAACTATTTTCAAATACCAAAATCACATGAACTCACCAACCATTGTGTTGACTTTGTTTTATTTTCATGCTTTCTCAAGTGACGTACAGGATTAAGCTAGAGCTTTGGATTGTATGTTAGGATGCTCAGTTAGAGGACCTAGTAGCTTTGGAAAGCACATCTTTTGTTGATCATTGTGAATCATTTTTGATATCTTGTACGAATACAAGATAGTGAACTTATGATTCATTTTGATATGTTTACTTGGTTAAATTATCAAACATTGGTATTGTAATTTAACTTTACAGATTTTAGTTAAATGTTATTGTGCTTTAGATATTCTTAACATTGATGCTATGTAAACAATCTGATCATCACGATTATCATCCACGATATCGCGTATCGGGAACCTTCCGCCCGAAGGGGAATCCGATCCAACCCCGCCGGCTCGGGGTGTGACAGATTGGTATTAGAGCTCTAGGTTATAGAGAATAATAGGTCATTTACTTAAAACGGTTTGGCCTAGACTATAACTTAGGGACCCTGCATGTAGAGAACATCGGGATTAGGAATTATTTGCATTGTGTCTTCTGCATTCGATCATTGCACTAACCAATATTCTATCGGTTATGATTAGAATGTCACCAAGAAGACAACTATCACCACCTCCTCCTTCACAGGAGATGGACCCAGCAGTTGATGCACTCACAACTCTGATAACTGAAGAGTTGATGGCGGTTCTCCCTGGAATCATTACCCGGATCCGGAACAGTGAAGAGTTTGCTAGGAACTTCTCACAAATCTCTACAGAGAAGAAGGAACCGGAGAAAGGAGAAACAAGCAAGAAACGAAAATGGTGTCGTCCTAAGAAATCAAGAGATCTTGTAATCTACACTGAGGCCATTTCCCTTCGCCAAATGGTTGTTGCTCCTGAGTCAGAGGGTCGTAAGCGTTATGCTGGAAAAGCCCCCCCCCCCTTTGTGTTAACTGTCACTATCATCACCGTGCTGAGGCCTCATGCAAGCAATGCATCCATTGTGGGGAGACGAACCATTGGGATCATCAATGCAGACCTTTGATGGAATTGAAATGCAAACAGAGTGCTGGCAAATTTCCTTTATGTGCCACGTGCAGTCTTCACCATGCTAAGAATAAACTGTGTAAACATTGCCTAAATTGCGGGAGGAAGGGACACTGGAGTCGTGATTGTAATAATCCCTCGACTCATAACCAGAACCCTGGAAACACTACATATCCCCTTCCTCGACACAGCAAGGATTGCTATGTGTGCGAACTATCCGAACACATTGCACGAGACTGCCCCGTGAGGATATCTTCAATAGGACCTGCACGTTCTGAGGAAATGGTTACTTTACCAGCTTCTGATGAGTGGGATGATCCCACAGGTATGCATATTCATACTGTTACGTTAAATTACTTATTGAATTGCTAATTTGAAAAGTATACTTCGTTATGGCTTTAGAGACGATAAATCCAAGGAAACTATAATTAGGTTCGGTGCAAATGAGATAATAGGAATAGTAAACTAAGGAAGCCTTAGGTCAAATAAATGTTAAGTAAATAAATAAAGATAGGGTGATTCTTAATTACAGTCTAGTTACTATAGTTAGGAAAATAACCTTATCTAGTTAGAACACTAGAAAGCAGTAGATATTCAAATGCTAAAGCTAGTATGTAAACTGTTATTTTTCACCTAGACCCATAGAACTCGAATCACTTGATTTAGAGAACCCCGGTTCTAGGATGTTAGGACACGATGAATTTTTAGAACTGTGCTAAGATCAAGGGAAATCAGTTGTGAATACAAGACGAAGATATGCCAGAGACAAATATTCCGAATGAAAGATGGACATTCCAAGTTACGGTAATGCTTTTCGGATAGAGAAATGCACCCATGGTTTTCATGGACTTCATGAACCGAGTGTGCAAACTGTATTTAGATCAGATTGTCATTTTCGTTAGGAAGGACATGCTGAATTAGTCTAAAAGCAAGACAGAACACGAACGTCATCTCAGGAAAATTCTGGAACTATTAAAGAAATAGAAATCCTGTGATAAAATCTCCAATTGAAAGGTAGGCTAAGGATAGAAACGATTTCAACAACAGTTGCAATAAGCCTGATAAGTTACATGATATTTGGGTAGGAGTAAGGTAAATATGCATCACTTCGGAGATGTGTATAGGATTGCTTGAAAGATAAATCATTTCCTTTATCTTAATGGATCTGCCATATTTTATGGTAGACCTCCCCGACTTATAGAGTACCCTTTTAAAGAGGAGAATAGATTAAATAGATGGTGAAATAGGTATACGGTTATATCAAATAACCTAAGGATCTACCATGTGCAACTCAAGGGTCTCGATCTAACAATCAAGACCTAGAGTTGTGAGAGCAACCTATAAAAACTTTAAGGAGTGTGTCAGATTGTAGAGCAGAAAGACAGTTTGAGATAAACTGGATGAAATGCCTACTACCATAATAGTGGTTTGATTCCGGCAGTAGGTAAATCAAGAAGACTTATTCTTGGGAAGGCACACGAGTCAGATAATCAGTACATCCGGGTATCGATAAAATGTACCGAGATTTACAGAGATTTTATTGATGACCGGGAATGAAGAAAGACATCGTCGAGTATGTCGGTCGATGCCTTAAGTGTGCGAAAGTAAAGGCGGAACACCAGAAGCCGTCAGGGCTACTGGGACAGCCTGAAATTCTGCTCTGGAAGTGGGAACAAACAACTATGGATGTCGAAACCAAGCTACCTCGCGCTTCCATGGGTCATAATGCTCTTTGAGTCACCAATGACCGATTGACAGAAATCTATCCATTTCTTGCTAACGCAGGAAAACTTCGCGATAGATAAACTGACGGATTATACAACAACGAGATAGTAGTACGTCATGGGGTATCATTGTTTAACATTTTAGATAGAGACAGCTAATTCACATGAAGGTTCTAACCAACATCGCGGAAACCTCTAGGGATGTACTTAAATTCGAGTATAGTTCACCATCCATCAACGGACGGTCGAAGCTAAAGTACGACACAGACCCTAGAGGATATGTTGAGAACCTGTGTGTTAAATTTCGGTGGAAATTGGGACTCTCAAATGCCACTGATCAAATTCTCCTACAACAACAGTTGTAATAGTAGTTTTTAATGCTCACCATTCGAGGCTCCTTAAGACTGGAAACGTCGGTCACCCAACTGTTGGACTGAGATAGGAGGTAAACGAACAATTAAACCAGAGCTTAATCGAGAGACTACTGACAAGATTGTTCAGATCCGACAAGATTTCTCAAATACAATCAAGGCTACAAACATCAAGGAGCAGACAGAAGAGTTAAAACGATAAATGGCATAAACCGTTGACATTTTGAGTGGGAAATCATATCAAGCTAAAGGTATCCCCAAGGAAAGGTGTAGTCCATTTTAGGATAAAGGGACAAACAAGCACCACGAAACGCAGGACAGTTCGAGAGCATCGAACGTATTCGTCTTGTAGCATATAGACTGAAATCACCAGATGATCTCAGTGGTGTGCATGACGTATTTAACTTCTCGAACTTGAAGAAATGCCGTACGGGCAAATCATTCGCCATATCAGTTGAAGGAATTCAATTGGACGGACATTTATACTTTATCTAAAAATCTTCGAAGAGTATGGCTCGCTAAGTTAAACAACTGAGGCAAAGCCGTACTCCGATTGCTAAGTCTCATTAGAGTTCAAAGCGCAAACACAAGTTTACTTGGGAAATGCGAAGATCACAGGAAATTAAAGTATTCCCAATTGTTTGCAGAGAAAGCTGCACCCGATAACTATTCTTAAATTTTGGGACGAAATTTCTCTAACAAGGGGAGACTGTAACATTAGTGCCGGAAACGTCACCGGAACAGTGATCGGTACAGTAAAATGAACAGTAAACCAAGTACACATACCAGTTGTTGTTCATATATCATTATCACTTTATGTTATCATAGCACAGTTTCAGAATTTACTCAGAAACGAAACTCAGACACATGGTTCATCAGTCAGATAATACCTGGCAATACAGAACCATCATGTGATTATTTGTTAGGACTTTACTACGTATAAACGTATGTGATGCTTTACAGTACAAAACAATATGGATGTTGTTACGTGAATGCTAAACCGACGGATTATTCGTATAGGTGACGATCTGTACGAATAAATCTGGAAGTTTAACGTTCTGAATGATATCCAATAATTAGAAAACAATATTGAAAAGTATAGTTATCGCCGTGTTCGTACGGATGACGATCCAAACGAATACGCGCGATAACCGTACGATTCGATTTTGAACAGTAAATTAAATATTTTTGAAAATATAAAAATAAATAAAAGATATTTAGTTAATTTATTAGGAATCACACCCTAAAATATTTTATTAACTTTATTTTAAAACCGAGACGTTTCGTTTCGAGAACGAAACGAAACTGACACTTTTACGCGAAACCAAGCGAAACCGAACGAGACCGAACACCCGGGTATATAGAAAGCCTTTAGTGAGGCTTTTGAACCATCATTTTCCTCATAACCACTTCATCTTCAACCTCTCTCCCGTCACTCTCTCTCTCTAGAACTCTCCACTCTCTCTCTAAGATTTCTTCCTCATTTCTCCATGAAATCTTGTGTTTTTTATGTCAAAACGACCACCATAACTCGTAGATCGTAGAAGTACAGCAAATCTAAGCTTCCATCCAACCGATTTGAGGTAAAGTTCATGATTTAGTTCGGTTTTAGGGTTTTCAACACCCCTAAGTTCGAGACCCATTCTCACCGGTTTTGAGCCACTTCACACCATATATTCTTCATAAAAGCACCTTAGAATGATGTAGGAACAAAACCCCATCAGCCCTTGGTCGATTAGCTCGAAAATCCGAGGTTGGCACCCACCAGGCCGCTGCAGCCAAATGGCCAGTTCAGCAAGCCGGCGAATGGCCAGGGGCGAATCAGCCTTCACCTTCGGCCGAATGGCATAGTGCTCCAGTCGACTAGACTCCTTCGCCCGAACCAGTTCCCATACGGTCGGACCCCTTTCGCTCGGGCTCCCTTTTCATTCGGTCCCATCATTCGGTGGCTACTCTTTCGGTCGGCACTCATGCGGCCTAGCTAGCTCCATTCGATCGGGGTCGAGCCGTTCGACCATTCTCATTCGAAAATAGACATTCGCTCACCCCCCCTGCTGGTTCAACCTTCATTCGCCCAGGTCCTTCAGTCGGCCCATGACATTCGGATAAGCCTCGTTCGCTCGGGTGCTTTCATTCGGCCACCACTCAGTCGGCCAAGCTATTCGATCAGATGAAGCTCTATTCGGTCAAGTCGTTTGAACATGGCTCTTGGCTAAGGGATGGAATTTAAGGCCACAAATCACAAAATTTGGAAAGATGGATGCATGGTTGGCCTACGTAAATACATGCAAACATGGGTGTGTGCATGGGGGCCTACGTGAATGCATGCATAAGGAGAGAAAACTTAATAGGGATATATGCTAAAGCCTCATAAGTAACAACAAGGGTTTAAATCAAGGGTGATTGAATGAAATCTCGTTCTATGATGCATGAAATCATTTAAAAGAAACAAGGATTAGGGTTTGGGATAACAAGAGTTTTCTTAACTTTATTATCATTAAAACATGGATTTGAACATCATTTTGGGTTCAACATATTTGAGAAACCACGAGGATTAGAACAATAAGCTAAGGATAAGTGTGTTGATGTAACTATTAACATCTAATCCTTAGGAATTTCATAAGAACCTATAACTAGCCTAGATAATTCCCTTAAATTATCTAGGACGAGTTATCCGAAGAGTCGATCGAGAAACATTCGACTAACATAAGTTAGTAATGTGCCTAAAGTTGATCATATGAGATTAACCCAAGCTCATCATGCGTAAATCATATTTTCACAAATAAATTATGTTTCTTTCAATAAAAGAAAGTTGAATTATAAACCTTATTAAATTAATTAAATGATTCTAAATAAAAGTTTAACTTAAAATGATTTATCCTTAAAATGTGTTAAATAAAGACTTGTAATGTAATTAGAATAAACCCTACTCATTTAGGGTTTATTGATGAATAATCTTGGGGACATGGGAGACTTACGGGTAATATGTTAGATTAACTAGATAGAATTTTAGAAACGCATTAGTATCATAGGACACTTAGTTGCACATCGAGACCAAAACCCTAGACGCGTCTATTATAAATACTTATCGTATTCGAATCTTCTCAAAATAACTCAGGTGCTAAAGATACATAGGCAACAATCAAAGAGCGCGCATATCTTTTGTGGTTCAAGTGCACAGCAACACAGGTGAGTTCATTGCCCCTTTTCTAAACATTTTTGTTTTCAAACGCGGGGCTGAGAAGCATGCGTAAACTGTTTTCATTAAATTGTTTACTTAAATGCTTTTACTTATTTTATATTTTATATATGCTTGTTTATACACCTAGACTCCTGTCTAGGTAAATTCCAGGCTAAGTTAACTATCAAGTTAATTATGCAAGTTAATTAAATTACTCTTATGAGTAATACCTTAATTCTAAAACTCTAAATAAACCCTTAGTCCATCAAATTCAAATTCCAGAATCTAAATTCAAAGTGAAATCAAAAGAACCAAAGCTAAAGATCAAATGCAATGGAATCTAATCCAGTGTGTGATCAGCAAACTCAGGATCCTACTCATAAATCTATAATCATTGTGAAATCATGGAATTCTACAGATCAGAAATCAAGTGAATCATGGGAATCATAACCGTGTGTGAATCATTGAAATAATGAAATCATTATGATCTAATGAAATCATTAATACCTAAAGTAAGGTGAGTTTTCAATTGTATGTAAATCGAGACCATGTGTAACACACGGAAAGTCCCTTCACAGTAGTAGACTCTAGTAGTCAAGCTACATGGGCAATAACTTAAACTATCAGATGAAATCAAGAAATCAAGAGAATCATGAATCAATGAAGATCAGAATCAAAGGATATCCTTAAAGTCCCTACGCATACAGTAGACCAGAGGGTCAAGCTGATATGGGCAAAACATTAAAATCCCGGCTAGTTCAGGTATACTCCTTGTGAGTTATGCCTGGCATGGGTCACGTGTGAGAGGGTACAACTTGGACAACCACCAACAACTAAGTCTAATTGATTGAGTCGAATAAGGCCCAGTCATCATGTCTTAGTTGTATGTAAATGTTATTTATTTATTTAATTAAACATTTAACATTTTATTTCTATAATTGCTTTTGGGAAATCATGAAGACATGGTGAACCCAGGAAATCAGTTTTATTTCAAATTATGGAAATCAAGTCTTTTAACATAGAAATGAGTGTTAGGTAAGACGCTTAATTATCATTAAGATCAATGTCCTATGCGGCTTAGTATGTGGTGGGACGGCGTCTGGGCGGGTCGTAGGCTCGACTCAGGGGTATGCCCTATATATAAGCATACCGAGCTGGATGATACAGGTGATGTTAATGAGATTAAGGTTGTTACCTAGGGGGAAACATAAACATTTTTGGGTTGATATCATAATCTGTTAAACAGTGTGTTTTAAATCTTAGATGATCATAGAAGAGAATGGTAGGTAAAATGCTTAATTATCATTAACAACAATGTCCTATGTGACTTAGTATGTGGTGGGACGGCGTCTGGGCGGGTCGTAGGCTCGACTCAGGGGTATGCCCTATATATAAGCATACCGAGTAGGATGATACAGGTGTTGATAATGAGGTTAAGGTTTTACCTATAAGGTTTACAAAACTATTTTCAAATACCAAAATCACATGAACTCACCAACCATTGTGTTGACTTTGTTTTATTTTCATGCTTTCTCAAGTGACGTACAGGATTAAGCTAGAGCTTTGGATTGTATGTTAGGATGCTCAGTTAGAGGACCTAGTAGCTTTGGAAAGCACATCTTTTGTTGATCATTGTGAATCATTTTTGATATCTTGTACGAATACAAGATAGTGAACTTATGATTCATTTTGATATGTTTACTTGGTTAAATTATCAAACATTGGTATTGTAATTTAACTTTACAGATTTTAGTTAAATGTTATTGTGCTTTAGATATTCTTAACATTGATGCTATGTAAACAATCTGATCATCACGTTTATCATCCACGATATCGCGCCTCGGGAACCTTCCGCCCGACGGGGATTCGATCCAACCCCGCCGGCTCGGGGTGTGACAGATAAATTCCTCTCTCGGGATACTCGGGCTAATCCCACATCGGTCAGTGGACTGGGGAGATCTTGGTTCATATGTAATAATCCGCCTCTTATACCAACAACGCATTTTGGGTCTTAATGGTAGTGGATGAGAGGAGAACTCCACAGTTAAGCGTGCTTAGGTGACAACAATCTAGGATGGGTGACTCCCTGGGAAGTTTTCACCCGGGCGACCAAAAGCAAAGCCGTGAGCTATAATTTGGCAAAGAGGACAATATTGCTGGTAAAAACAAGGTGGGGTGTTACAGAATTCCTAGCACCATATCATAATTTTGTAAAGGAATTAACAACATATCTGCTTTGAACCAAGTACCTTGCATAATCCACTGAAAATTATGGCACAATTTAGTACAAGACAGTTGACTACCTTCCGCAATAGTCACCTTCATATATTTAATCTCTTTAAATGGACATTGCATCTTCATAGCTAAAGTTTCATCTAAAAAATTATGAGTTGATCCCGAATCTACTAATATATGCAATTTCTTTGTTCCCACTACCCCATTAACCTTCATTGTAGAAAACGATGGAATTCCACTAATGGCATTCAAAGAAATATGAGGTGCAGTGAACACATCTTGTTCCATAATAGTTTCAACAATGTCATCTTCATCATTATTCACCTCTATCCCAAATATTTGTTTATTGCTACACTTATGCCCTGGTGTAAACTTCTCCGAACACCAAAAACACTCTCCGTTAGCTCTTTTTTCATCCATTTCCTTACTAGTTAATCTTCTTTGATTATTAAGCTTAGGTAATGATGAATTAGAAAGTGGTGCTGGTAACAGAGGCAGTTTAGTAGCATTAAAAGGAGTACCAATTTTATCAGAAGCAGGAAGATTCTTAGAAATTGAATTGGAAGGATTAACAGGTAAGGCATGAATAGGTTTCTTGGTTAATGTTGCATTTTGAATTCTGGCTAAAGAATAAGCTTCTTTAAGTGTTTGAGGTTTAAACAAACGAAGAACTCCACCAATTTCAGGTTTCAATCCATGAATGAATATGCAAATAGCATAAGCTTCAGTGATAGTTACCTTATTGAGTAATGCATCAAATTGATCACAAAATTCCTTTAATTCACCTGTCTGAACAAGAGAAATTAACTCTTCCATAGCATTTTCTACAAATGATTCTGCAAACCTATTAACAATTGACTGTTTATAATCTCTCCATGTCAAATCATTAATATTAACTCCACGTGCCTTCAAATGCCCTTGATGCCATTGTAAAGCTCTTCTTTCCAAATGAATAACCGCAAATCTCAGCTTTGATGCTTCAGGTGTCTCATCCACAAGAAAAAAATGCTCTACCTTGTATATCCATCCTTCAACATCATCACCATTGAATTTTGGAAACTCCAATTTACAGAATCTACTGTTAAATCTGCCATATCTACCTTCTTCATTACTTTCTGTAAAAGTTGAAGTTCTATTATTATAACCATTGTTACTTCCATTATTGAATTGAGCAGACATCATTTGAAAACTTCGAACTAAATCCTCAATAGTCATCTTGATTGAATCATTGGATGATCTAATCTCCTCCACCGATGTATTGAGTTGCTGCAAACATTTCTCATGTTCCTTCACCATTTTCTCCATCTCCTGATTTCTAGTGTTCGTCACCATCTTAATCTCGTCGGAACCCTAATTGACGGAAGCAATTGTCGCCGGAAGGAGCGTTAAGCTCTAATACCACTGTTAAGTGGAAAAGATTGAGCATAGAAGAAAAATTACAAAAGAGAAAGAAAGAATTTTATTCATAACCATGCTACTTTTCTTTCTGTTAACAACCGCTTAAGTACATGGTTTAGTCTAACTAACCTTCTGTTAGTTACAATTATTTTCACAATTGACCCTCCTACAATTACAATTGACATAAACGAACTAACAAGTAAACAATCGTAACAGTATGATTATTTTGGAGGCCCTCCACGAACTCATCAAAGTCAATAGCCTGAAATGCCTTGGCTACCTCTGACCAATTGGTCTTGCTACGGAGTAAACCCACGATTAACGCGTTCTCCTCTTTTTAAATCTTTCGATACTTGTTCTTGTTAAGTTTAATGAACACATGTATCATCTCATCAGCATTCGGTTCGAAAGCAGCTAGCTATCGAAATAAATTTTGGTGGATATGGGATTTTTGATGGCTCGGTAGGTGACACAGATGGTGGGGTTGATGCTTTACAATTTAATTGTGATTGTATGATGAATATTTGGTGACCTATTTCGGGTTTTGTGGCTTTCAAAGAATTGGGAACAGTGAGTACTTATGATATTGGAACTTGGTAATTTTCCTTGTGTTTCCCAGGTTTCGAACAATCACTCACAGCGACTCCCACTCGAATTTTCTTGCAACAATATTTACTATTTGCAATTTCATCCGTTCTTCTATAAATGTTAAAGCAACATAGCAACATGTTATTTCAATCACCTAAGTTAGGGAGATAAAGACTAAACAACCTTACCCAGTATATTCCAACTTTTTAGTAGGGTCTGGGGAGAAGGATAGATACAAACCTTACCCCTATCCCAATTGGGATAGAGAAGCTGCTCCGAAAGAGTCCCCGGCTTAAAGTTATCGTTTGAAGTTGATCATCGTCATCCCAATGATTTGAAATTGAAGTTAGGGAGATAAAGACTATCCGTAGATAATCATGCTGATAATTCTATCTTGATCAATAAATTGTGGGTATGTTCTACTTCTTGAAATTGTCATTTTACCAAGTGGTCCTAGAGAATGATTAAATTGTCATTTGGATGTTCAATTATTCACTTGATTTGCTTAAGAAGGTATTTAAGTAATTGAATCATATAAATGTTTTGTTACTATTCACACATTGTAACTCCTTAATAGTAAGATTTAAAGATATTCTTGATAATTTATTTTTGTGGTATATTTTTTCTCAAAATCTTGTTTCCTTTATGTTTGATTTAGGTGACACCATCCCTTTAGCTGAAAGAATTATTTGACCAACATGTCTAAACACATTGATTTTAAAGATAAAGTTAGTTCATTTAGTTAAAGTAGAAAACATTCGAAAGTTTGGGACTACTTTAAAAGATTTTCAGTTGAACCCAATAGGACTACGAAGGCAAGTTATACTGGTTGTTGAAAATTGTATATTGAAACAACATATGCCTAAGTGTTTTAACCTTGACGAACCTGGTCAACCAAAAAAAACGTGCCCCTTTAGATTAAGCAATATATAGGGAGAAATTAACATGCTTAATCATCAAATACAACTGCCTTTTTAGCATTGTTGAATATGAGGGGACACTGGATTTCCATAAGTTTTTACATTGTGATGTGAATCTGATATCAAGAAACATTGCAAATTGGATGTCTTAAAAATATATAATCGAGAAAAGGAAATTCTTAAAGATGCATTACAAAAAGTTAGTAGTAGAATATGTTTAGCTTCTGATCTATGGAGTTCTATTACAACATATGGCATTATGACATTAACAATACACTATGGTGGTGTTTTTTTTTCAGAGGCAAAACGTCCGCTGTCTGCGGACCACATCTGCAGACATCTTTTGCAGAAGAGGTGGACCAAACCCCTGCAAGAAGAGCTTTTGAGGGTGTTTGTTTTTCAATATTTTCACAACCTATTCACATTTTCAATATCTTCACAACCTCTTCCCCAACCCTAACCCACAACCGTCAGCCTCGATCAACCACCACCGAACCCTAGATTGACAAGGTAGGTCACGAGAAACCACCACTGGATCCCTCAACCAACCACCACCGGTGCGACGGGAGGGGGCGACTAAACCCTAACCATCCGGAGGAGCGCAGGAGGTAGGCCACGAGCAACCACCATTGGATCCCTCGATCAACCACCACAGGTGCGACGGGAGGGGGCGACTAAACCCTAACCATCCGGAGGAGCGCAGGAGGTGCGATGGGAGGGGGCGACGTCGACTGGGCCGATCGTGGATGGTGGTAGCAGATCGGGAAGGGGGCGACGCCGACTGGGCCGATCGTGGATGGTGGTAGTAGATCGGGAAGGGGGCGACACCGACTGGGTCGATCGTGGTTGGCGAAGGAAATCGGATGGGGCGCCGCTGCTGTGATTGGCGACGGTGGCTGTGGAGGGCGGCGGCTTCTCTCGGTGGTGGAGATGGTGGTTGTCGGCGGTGGAGATGGTGGCTGTAGACGATGGAGCTGGGGGTGAGAATGAGAAGGGGGCGACGGCTGGGTAATGAAAGAAGAGGTTTGAAGAGGATGGTCCATGTCTTCTCCAAGAAGAGGTCTTACAGACGTTTTTTAATGAAATGTCTGCGAGAAAACAAACACCTTACATCTTTTCTTGGTCTGCGGGGCGCAGACAAAAGAGGTTTCGCAGACCTTCACAGACGTTTTTTCAAAAAACAAACAGCCCCTATGTCAATGACAATTGGGTTTTTGTAAAAAGGTGTGAAACTTTAGATTCATACCACCTCCATACAGTGGTTCTATTTTAGCATAGTACATGATAATTTTTTTAGCAAATTGGGGCATTGAGAAAAATGTTTTTACCTATGACAACTAGTATCAGATCGTCCAGCAATCCGTACAGTACGTGCACTTTCACAACAACTATGTGAGAATAACTATGGGTAAAACAGTTGTGTGACAACAGGGCTATAAAACAATATAACAGTTATATGTATTTCGATGAAATCGAAATACATAAATAAAACAAATCATGCGAAATAACAAGTGTGAGAACAAATGACAAAAACATATCGGTTGCGATTTGATTTCCATAAATAACAGAAATTAGATGGCCGATAAATCAGTGTGAAAACCAAGGAGGAAACAGTATAGCTATGTGAAAATAGAAAGTTCAGTTGAGTCCGTCAGTGAGGAAATCCAATTCAAAACAGAAGATCCGTATCGTTTCAGAATAATCAACTGACAGTGTGTTTACGCGAGTGATGATTCACACAAACATATCTGTGGGTTTAATGTTTCTGAACGATAACTGAAAAGTAGAAGACAAAATCAGAAAGTAAAGCCATCGTCGTGTTCGTTCGGGTGTGTTCAAAATCACAATTAACCATATATTTGTCGAGAGTTCAATATTGTCGAGATATTCAATATTGATGTTGATTCATTAGATGAGGTAGAAGGATTTGAGTCTTTTGAAAGTCAGTTTAGAAATGTTGAGAGAAAAAATCACAATTAACCATATATTTGGAGGGATCTAGACTTAGTAGAAAACAAGAACTTGATGTTTTCCAATATGGAAAAGACAACCAAGGGAGATATCCAAAGTTATCTCTCAAGGCTCGTGATATATTGAGCATCATGATCACGAACATTGCTTTTGTATCATCTTTTAATATTGGTGGGTATGTTATAAGTAAATATCGAAGTTTTCTAGTATCTTTAAATGTTGAAGCGTTATTATGTACTCATGATTTGTTGTTTGATTTAGAAGGTATTGTGTCTATGTAAATTTTAATTTTCATATACTATCATGTTTATATGATTATATATAATGTTTATACATCCTTCACGTTTTTTATATTTAGATGAGAGCGATATGGAGATCGAGATGGATATCAAGAAGTAGATTGAGGAAGAAATTGTAGGGGACATTTGTTATAGATGAAGATGTTTACCTAAACAGATCTTCGATCGTCAAAACAATTTTTACTCGTGGATTTGCTCAAATCTTTCCAACCCAAAAACTATCTTTTGCAAATAGTAGTTATGTATTTAAATTATTTGAAAATTTTTAGTTTGAGATGATTAATTTTTATTTTTAAAATGACTCGTTTTGACCTGAGACTGTGTTTATAACCTGTTCTCACCTATACCAAATGGGTCCATGCGACTCGTATAGATTGTGTCTTTTGAACCACCATGGCGTTTCCCTCAAAGCTCCCTTATATAACATTATTTTATACGGATATTATAAACTCCAATCATAAATAGTTATCTAAACCACCCAACGACTTATATTTTCTATGAACTTTTTTGTTTTTCAATCTTTAAGATATAATGTTTAATAAAATTCTTTCATCGCAAATTTTAAACATTGTCTCGTTATAAGGTAATGAGAGGCATGAGTTCCTTGACAACCAAATTATGGTTATATATGGCATTTGATCATAGTATCATCAAGTCCTTCCACTATTACAAATAACCATGTGATCATAATCTGACGAAATCAAGTGACCAGGGTCACTTGGTGATGAAGATGTTACTAATTATTTTTTTTATTTTAATTTAAACTAATAATAATAATTTGGATCATTAATTTTCTTTTTCTTTACTTACTTGATCAAGTCCTAGTGCACATATTTTGTACTTGCAGTTTTTTCTATGGAACGACATTTTGTAATTTTTTTATCTTTACCATATATATTTTTCTATTAGTTATCTACTTTTTTATATGATCATCACTAATTATTATTTTTTTTACAAGACAGAGTAACCTCTTTGACATCATGTGACATTTACAAATTTTTCACTGAACGGCTTAAATCACATGCACTCAACTGTCTTTCTCATATTTTTGACGATTTAAGCATATGCGAGAGACCATCTCAGATGGAACTAATAGCTGAAAAAACCTCTTGATAGTTGATATTTCCTTAGCCATATGCTTCCGCCCGAGTTCAAACTCAATTCCATTAAAAAAAAAAAAGGATTAAGGAAGTAACCAAGCGACAACCCGTCGATACATGACGTTTGAATAATAATCCTTTTCCATCACCTCCCATTTGAGCATTTACCAAGTCTGAATTCTGAAAGATATTTTTGTTTTAATTATAACCTGTAATTCAAGTATGGTAGATGGCCAGGGCCTTAAAGTATTTTTTTAATAATTAAAAAATTGATTAAATAAGCAAATAATTGTAGCTCTGGATTCTGATGTGTTATACAACACCACCCAATTGTTGCCCACAACCGTCCCGATGGCTGAATCAAAAACACAGCCAATTGCCACACAAAACCGTCATAATGGTTGAATCAAAGAATGGCGATATTTTCTATATTTACACAGGCACACATATAAAATTGCAAGCATCAGTGAACACATGCACATATACTATGGCGATGGATCAAATTGCACACAGGTTCATACAAGTCAGCGGGCTAAACCTGCATGTGGCTGAGATCGGTTCGGAGTCATCGCCGGCAGTGATTTTCCTTCACGGGTTTCCGGAGATCTGGTATACTTGGCGCCACCAGATGATTGCCGTTGCAGACGCTGGTTTCAGAGCGATTGCACCCGATTTCAGAGGATACGGGCTGTCGGATTCACCCGCGGAACCCGAGAAGGCCACCTTCACTGATCTTATCAACGATACTGCCTCTATTCTTGATTCTCTGGCTGTTTCTAAGGTTCATTCGTTATATTTATTTGTCTATTTATTTTATCTATGACATTTTCTGTGTAAACTTTATAAAAATAAAAGAAGAATTGGTAAAGATTCATTTATATCACGGACATAACTCAAATCAATCACATCATATATATATATATATATATATATATATATATATATATAGGGATGTATTCCATTAAGAACCACTTTTATGTTAGAAACTTGAAAACTGCATAATACACTTGTACATTATGCTTTAAGTTTTGTACATAGAGTGGTTATTTAAAAGGGTAAAATAGTAACTTTCTCTAATTTAAAAAAATTACTTTTATACCCCTAAAAACATATGGTTCAAAATTAGTTCCTTTAGTTCTTTCATATTTAGTGGTTCTCAATTGAATAAGTCCCTATATATATATATATGTATAGATGATCAAATGCTAACCATTTCTTATTGCGTTAACCGAATAACTATATCTTATTACATTGAGGCCCACATTAAAGTAAATCTAAAGATGTATGTTTTTTTCTTTTTTATATAATGTAGAGTCCACTTACATTAATAAAAATATAATAAAAACCTAATCCTTTAAATTTACTTTAATGTGGGCCCCAATGTAATAAGATGTAGTTATTCGATTAACACAATAAGGAAGGGTTAACATTCGAACCATCCCCTATATATATATTACTTTTATTTTTATTTTTTGAACGACGAAGGTCTTAATCGTGTGAACCCACTGTTTCCAGGCCATGTCACCAAGGTCTAGTTACCTGGACCTCACATGAGCCACCACAACCATCCCAGGAGGAAATCCCACTGGAAAAACCTCCTGACCCCCCACAGACCCCTTTTTCGCTGCGAGAGATATTTGAACCCAAGACCTCCCATTTGGAAGAATCTTGGGGTACCATTGAGACAATGCCTCTTTGGTATATATTACTTTTACTTGTATATATATATTTTAAATATAAAAAATATGAAAATTTAGTGTTATTGGTACACCGGTTCATCAATAACCTAACCCTTTCTAAAATAGGGTGTCATTAGCCATTAGGGTTATTCAAAAAATCTGAAAAAATCGAAATTCGAATCGTAACTAAAACCCGAAAACAGTTACCCAAATTAGATTCGGATCGGATATATGTTTTTCTTATTCGGATCGGATCGTATATCGTATATACAAAATCTTGTTTATTTGGATCGGACATCAAAATTCAATCCAAATAACCTGAATAAAACCAGTTTATTCTCGTTATTCGTACGTAAAAATTAGTTTATTCAGGTTATTCGAATATATTCAGATCGGATTAGCATATTTCTATTCGGATAGGTCTTAAGTCCGGATAGTCTCGGTGTTATCGGTTTTACATTGAGATTCCCACTAATTTGTTAATTCGAATGTTTATTACAGATATTCAAAAGAAATCAAGAAATTTAGGCCACATATCTATCATCTATGCAGTTTAGGAATTCAGTCAACTAACTTCAAACTGATTCATCTAATATTTTGTCACAATTTTAAGTTAATTACTTGAACAATGGATTGATAGGCTTTTGTGATCGGTAAAGATTTTGGAGCAATTGTTGCGTATCCATTCGCCCTTCAACACCCACACAAAGTAGCTGGAATTGTAACACTCGGTTTGCCATTTATGCCTCCGGGTGCCTTCACGCATCAGTTTGTCCTGCCAGAGGGCTTCTACCCTCGAAGATGGCAGGTCTGCAACATTCTATGAATCATGTTTGTATGATGCTAAAACATGACACTAATTAGGGGTGTTCACAAAAACCAAAACCGTTAACCGAACTGTATCCGTAACCGAAAAACCGAACCGAATTCTGAATTCGATTTTCTGTTCGGTTAACGGTTTTAGATTTTTTTGAATTCGGTTTGTTCGGTTTGTTCGGTTTATTCGGTTAACCGATTAAACTGAATTCATAATTAAATTTATTATTTTTATTAATAATATAAGGTTGAATTCGGTTTATTCGGTTGACTTTGGTTTATTCGGTTCGGTTTTAACAGGTTTATTTGGTTTTTTATCGGTTTGTTCGGTTGAATTCGGTTTGTTCGGTTATAACCGCATATCCCGAATTCAGTTTCGGTTCGGTTAACAGTTAGGGAGGGGGGTTGAAAACAGAATAAACTGTTAACCGAACTGATGAACACCCTTAACAGTAATCTTGAATGTATGATATTTGAGTTTTTGATCAGGAACCCGGAAGAGCTGAAGCTGATTTTGGTCGGTTTGATGTTAAATCTGTGGTGAGAAACATTTACATTTTATTTTCACAAAGCGAGTTGCAGATTGCTAATGAGAACCAAGAGATAATGGATTTGGTTAAACCATCGACTCCTTTGCCGTCTTGGTTCACTGAGGAGGATCTTGAAACGTATGCGGGTTTGTACGAGAAGTCTGGATTTCGAACTGCACTCCAGGTTCCCTATAGGTATACAAACTAGCAGGGTTCTGGTACGGTTTTGACAGTTTTTAGGTTAAACCCAACCCAGCCTGTTGAAAACTTAAAATCAATATGATCAAAACTAGGGTTGTTCGAATTTATTTTATGTATCTGTGTGAGTGTAAAAAAAAAGTCAGCTTACGGTTTAAAAATTTTACATAGCTAAACAAATAATTCGAGGGCTCTACTCGAAAATTCTTTAGCTTAAGCCCAGTTTTGACTCGGCTCGATTGCAGCCCTAATCAAAATAAAGAAGGCAACTTGGAATCTATGGTTTCAATCAGTGTAAACACTAAACCAAACTGTTTGGAGCCGTTTCAAATTTACCAAACCGAGTAAACTAAGATAAAAAAGAACTCACATCGTGGAAACAAACAAATGATCGGTTTTATTGATTTAAAATTTTTCCATAAACACAAACAAGTTACCTTTAGAACATTCCTTAATAGAAAGATTTAAACTTAGACTTTGATGATAATAATGTTGAATTGAACATGATCTTTGCAGGACAATGGACATGGTCGGGTCGGAGGTAGAAGATCCTAAAGTTGAGATTCCGACGACGGTGATCATGGGGGAGGAAGATTATGTGTTGAAGATTCCGGGAATGGGTGATTACATAAGGAATGGAGAGGTGAAGAAGTATGTACCGAATCAGGAGACGATATATGTCCCTCGTGGGTCTCACTTTCTACCCGAGCAGTTCCCCGAGAAGGTGAATCAACTCATCCTCAACTTTATCCATCGGAACAAGCATCTTGCAGTAGTTTAATTGGTTTCAATGACATGAATAAATTCGTTTTCCAACCTTTCAAGCATTAATTTAAGGTTGATTTTTGTAGACTGGACTCTTTGTGGATTGGTTGGCTCATTTGAGCCCAACCCAAACACGACCCAGTTAACAAATCATGTTAAGACGTTGAATCTAATTGGTTAAATGGGTTGATGGGTCAAACTTATATATATACAACATAACAAAGGAGTCTTAGTCTCCGGCTCAAAGTTAACGAGGTTAATTATTTAAGTTAACGTCATTTTCACAAAAATAGGTAAATTAACATTAAAATTTGTACAATTTTATTTTTGCTCTTGAGAACCACACACATATATATAGGTACATTATATGTATGCATCGTAAATGTAATTTTTGTTAGTAACGTGATAGTGTACCCTAAATTGTATTAAACACGTCAAATTATCTACTATTTCGTAAAGGAAAAAGGACAACGCATCTAGCAAAGGGTGTAGTTTTAAAGTTAATGCAAAGGAAAGAATCAAGGTATCCGACACACATGTTTATCCGACACACATGTTTGAACTAACTAATTCAATTTTTAACTGAAAGACATAGAGCGCCGTAAAGAGGCTGAGGGGGTACTAGATTTTAAGTTGGATGGTGTACCAACATATTTAGGATTATGATTATTATTAAATTATGACCGTATGGACACGCAATTAACAATAACTTGTGAGTTGGTGAAGGATGTGTTAGGTATTCCCATTGGGAGTAAACCAGTTACTAAGATTAGTTACATCCTTACATGTAATCAAACAGCAAATCTTATAGTGGAGTGTGTATTACCAGCTAAAATGAATTTTAAATTCTCTTATGTATCATCACACCCTAGTTTAAAAGTGGTTGGTGTTGAAATTATTTTAGATTTAATTTCTAACTTTAATCAGCAAATATACACAGGACGTACAAACTTTAATTAGCAAAACTAATGATATGAGAAATGTTTTGTCTTCAAAATTTATCTCAACAATATATAATCATATTTCCAAACTAAAAAGCTTATCACTGCTTCAAAAAATACACAAGTAAAGGTACAACTCTTTTCAATGCGTCAAAAAAAAAAAAAAAAAAAAATAACAGTTTCCTCTTTATGGGTCTTTCAAAGTAAAGGACAAGTTTCATAAACCAAAAAAGGTTTCAGTTGTCAATTAACTAATATCAATAATCATAGAATACTTAGATTGTTTCCTCTCCTTGCCACTTACTCAAGCCAACAAAAACTAATAAATCAACTGGAAACCAAAAACAAATAGACATGTGACCTAAAAGTACTAAGGTCTATAAGAATGTGTAATAGGTAAATCCCACAACACTCATGCACATTAGAGATTCTTACTTCATAAGAAATGTTCATTCTCTAATATGATCAACACTTTTTGGGTGCATTTCCTCTGGAAGAGAAGATAAGACAGAAATCCAAGACGGGTGATCTCCTCGGGAGGGTTTTATTCGAGCAACCAAAAGCAAATCCATGAGTTTCAAGTGAGCAGAGCAGATAATATTGGTGATAGACGACCCGGATGTTACAAATGGTATTAAAGTCACTCGTGTTGTTCGGGGTGGTGGGATAAACCTCATCGACATTGATGAGTCTCCATAGGTGTTCAGTGTAACATTTAGGATTTTGGTAATTAAATTTATAATAAAAATGTGTCAAAGTTGTTATAAACAAAAGTTATGAAATATTTTAAATTTTTAGTTCATAAATATATACATAAAAGGATAAACAAATAGATATGTGTGTGTAAATTCATATATTTTTTGTTATATTTAAAATTTATTATAAACATAAGTTTAAAAATATAAATGCATTATTAGCTATGATATTTATGCATAAGAAACATTAGTTAGTAACATTAATGCAAAAGTTTAAAATCCTGATAAGTTGTTAATCATAAACATCATACTAAAACTCTAGTATTTCATTCAACTTTTGATTTAAAGTTGACAGCAAATGACTCAAATGTTCAACTCTAAATTCCTTATCAATTAGATAGTTTCTAAAGATCGTAAACCACAAAACTTTAATATCAAAACTTTTTCATCACTCACTACTACGTTGAGGCATCAAAACAAATAAGAATTATATTTCATTTAAATAAAACCTCTAATGAAGCACGAATAATCATAGAATATGACTAGGGAAAACTATCAAGTATTAGCAATGTGATAGGATGGTGGGTGGGTTCGTCGTCAGTGGCGGACCTAGAAAATTCTTTTATGGGGGTCGGAATATTTTTTTGGATAAGGATTTATCATTAAGTATTTTATTTTTTTGACCAATTCGAACGAGGTAATCATCCGAATAATAATAAAACTAAATTAAATTACATATACATAATAAAACCATGTCAAATAATCAACTCATTAATTAGGATGATACAATAAAATTGGTTTTCTTTCGACATTTTATTTTTTTAAGTGGAAAATGACTGATTAGGTATTGAGTTAAATTATGAAATATTAATTGGGTTTAACCACAAGTAACATATATTGCGTTATTTGAGTATTATTTTATTATTTTTGGCTTTAAAATAATTTTATATTGGTCTTCGTTTGGTTCGTCAAATTTTCATGGGGGTCGGGGACACAATTTCTTGAGGGTCGATCGAGATCGGATTGTAAATATAACATTAAAATTCAAATGTTCATGGGGTCAGTCGACCCCCATACCCACCTATTAGATACGCCTGTTCGTCGTACATATAGCTTATATAAACATTGTTAATGTTATGGTAGCATAATTTAGTCAAAAACCATGAGAATCCGATTGTTTAACTAAAACAAAGCATTGCAATAGTCACTGCGGATGTTAGCACAATATGATTCTGCCCAATGCTCTGTATATCAAAATGAAGAAATTCAACCACATGTTAACAGTTGAGTAGCTATAACTCTCTCATGGAACCGAACCGAGTTTTTGCAACTATCCCGTATTTTTTTTCAATTTTTAACCATTAAAAAAAATTTATAAATCATTTCAGAAAAAAATAGGAACTTTTAGTGTATTTTTATAAAGTTATTATTTTAATTTTCTATTAACTCATTTATGTAAATCACAAATAGTGAATCTATGTGTATATATATAAATCATTCTTGTTCTTTTAAAAATAATTTAAGAATTTTATTTATTTTATTATTTAAACTATATAGAAGAATTTATAAAACCTTTATGAAAATATATATATATATATATATATATATATATATATATATATATATTATGTTTTCTTCAAAACAACTTAATGTATTTAAAAACTAACATTTCAAGACTTTTATACATACATACATACATACATACATACATACATACATACATACATACATACATACATACATACATACATACATACATACATACATACATACATACATACATACATACATACATACATACATACATACATACATACATACATACATATATATATGTAGGATGTGGTTCCTTTGTTAAGCAATGTTTATTGCGTTAAATGAATAACTACATCTTATTACTTTAGGTCCACATTAAAGTAAATCTAAATGTTTAGGTTTTTTTTTCTTTTTTTTTATTAATGTAAGTGAGCCCTACATTAATTACATTAATTCAAAAATAGGAAAAATCCTACACCTTTAGATTTACTTTAATGTGAACCTCAAAGTAATAAGATGTAGTTATTCGGTTAAAGTAATAAGAAATTAGTTAATTTTTGATCATTCTATTTTAATATTAGAAACTAATTGTTGCTATATACATTTAATACTAGTAGGAACCCGCATGATGCAGCTTTGACGACAATTTACAATGTCGTACATGTTTTTTTCTTACTACTTCTATCTGGATGAACAATTTATGTGTGAATAACATCTTTTTGCCACCATATAACTCAACAGATATAATTCTTTTAGTATGAAATTCATATGTAAGAATTTAGATTTAGTATTTAATAGTTTTTTGAAAACCTTCAAAATCAATCGGATGAAAGATAAATGTATTAGAAAAAAAATGTCTTACTTTTGCATATCATCATGGAAGATAAAATGTATAAGAAACGTTTTCCAAATTGCCATTAAGAACCTTGTTAAATTCATATGTTATTTCTTTTTCCTTCTTTTTGAAGAAACATCTTGCACTTCAAAACTCCTTACCTAAAAAAAGGGACGTCACAATCATTTCAATCAACAAATATCATACAAGCTATTTAAAATGATCATCAATGAAAATATATGAATTACCGTCAACAAGTTATTGTCATATAAGATTTGTCATATCTTACAACTAAATAGAACTAATTTAGTAATTGTTCTTAACCTCATGACACTACAAGGAAAGGCAACTAATGGGACAAAGGCTGTAGCGACGCCACGTTTTTGTTCCTATAGGTTGAGCTATAGCGACGACATGTCGTCGCTATAGCTTAAAACCACTTTTTCAGACTTTTTAAGCTATAGCGACCACCTGTCGTCGCTATAGCTCATGGCGAAAAAGGGCGGGTTTGACCGAAATATTGGCGGTTCTGGTAAAAACCTATAGCGACTAATGGTCGTCGCTATAGCTCACAATTATCAAATTTTTTATTTTTTTATTTCTTTTTATCAGATGGAAGACAGTTAAAAAATAAAAAAAATGAATTACTTATTGCGACGACGTGTCGTCGCTATAGGTGAGGAAGAGGACAAATGTACTTTTCAGCAGTGCATTTATTGCGCGCAGCGGTTTCGATGTTTCCCTATAGCGACGACCTGTCGTCGCTATAGGGTTTATATACCCAAAATTTCGCGCAGAACCCATTTTCGCAGAATTCTTCATTTCTCTTGTTCTTCACCATCCTAAGCGGCGATTTGGGTTTTTATGAGTCTCTAGAGGCGATTTCACCGCTAAGGGGTGATTGAAATCTTCTCATTTGTATAGGTATGTGGTTTTTTGTTAAATCTTTCATTTTTTGTTGTTTTTTCATTGATTTGCAAGTATTTATGGAGTTGTATGATTTTAGGTTTGATTTGGTGCTTGAAGATTGTTGGATTCTTCTCATTTTTTCGTAGGTATGGTTTTTTTGTGTAATTTTTTATTTTTTTTGTATTAATGTATTTATTAAGAGATTTCTTTTTTTTTTTTCATATTTTTTTGCAATGTATGTGATGATATGAAGTTGATTTCGTGTTGAAGCTTTCTTGGAACTTATTCGACATAGGTATGTTGAATTTTCAACTTTAATGTGTGTTTATGTATTTTTATTGTTTTGAAATGTTTTGTGCACATGATGGGATATTAGTTTTGTTGATGAAACACATTTGTTTGCGTATGTTGTATATTTATGTTTATGTTATGTGTGTATGTTAGAATACATCAAGTTAAATGATTTGAGCTAAATTAAGATATGAATTGATGTATGTGTGTATGTCTATGTTTATGTAATGTTTATATGTTTAACTTGTGTTAACTTTAGGTTAGAATTTGTATATGTATTTTTACGTTTGGATCTTTGTTTGTGGATCTTTGAATATGTTTAGCCATGTGTATGTGTATTTTTGAATTGGGATACAATTAGAATTACAATATGTATTTTGAATATGTTTATAAGTATTTTTGAATATGTTTAGCCATGTTTGTGTATTGTGTATGTTAATAAAGCTTCATTATTGTTTATGTTTATACAAAAGTTTAATGTTTTGAATTGTAAATGTATGATTGTATTATTTAGTTTTTGAAACACATTTGTATGCATATGTTTAGGTATGTTGTATGGGTTGTTTATGTTTCATTTGTAACATTGACTTTTTATAAGTATGTTTATGTTTATGTGTTTATAAATTTCATCTAGATATGCAAGTTTAGGTTTATGTGATGAATGAATTTCATTTGTATGCATATGTTTAGGTATGTTGTATGTGTTGTTTCATTTGCATTTGTAACATTGACTTTTTATAAGCATGTTTATCTTTATGTGTTTATAAATTTCATCTAGATATTCATGTTTAGGTTTATGTGATAAATGAATTTCATTTGTATGCATATGTTTAGGTATGTTGTATGTCTTGTTTATGTTTCATTTGTAACATTGACTTTTTATAAGTATGTTTATGTTTATGTGTTTATAAATTTCATCTAGATATGCATGTTTAGGTTTATATGATGAATGAATTTAATTTGTATGCATATGTTTAGGTATGTTGTATGTCTTGTTTATGTTTCATTTGTAACATTGACTTTTTATAAGTATGTTTATGTTTATGTGTTTATAAATTTCATCTATATATGCATGTTTAGGTTTATGTGATAAATGAATTTCATTTGTATGCATATGTTTAGGTATGTTGTATGTCTTGTTTATGTTTCATTTGTAACATTGACTTTTTATAAGTATGTTTATGTTTATGTGTTTATAAATTTTATTTAGATATGCATGTTTAGCTTTATATGATGAATGAATTTCATTTGTATGCATATGTTTAGGTATGTTGTATGTCTTGTTTATGTTTCATTTGTAACATTGACTTTTTATAAGTATGTTTATGTTTATGTGTTTATAAATTTCATTTAGATATGCATGTTTAGGTTTATGTGTTGATAACTAACATGGAAGTTGATAAAAGTTGGATAAACTTACGAAACCGGAGATGTGCGGATTTTTTAAACGGTCTTAAGAAGTTTATGGAGATTGCAAAGAACCATGTCAATGGTGAAGGTAAAGGGTATTGCCCGTGTAAAAGTTGTGCAAATTGTAAACGATCACTCTAGAATTTGGCTACAATTTATGCCCACATACATGACCGTGGTTTTCTACAGTCATATACAACATGGGTATATCATGGTGAGAAATATTCCAATGCTTCAGAGATTGAAAGAATGTGGGCATCGAACACAGATAATCATCCACTAACAAATAATGAGATGTTTGATGCACTTGATGACGTCATTGGTGAGCAGAATACATATGACGAAAATGTAAATGAGTATGGAGATGGCTTAGACACGGAGTTTGACGCATTATTTAAGGAGCTTAATACCGAGCTATACCCTAGTTGTAATTAGATGTCTTCCCTAAACTTTTTGGAAAAATTAATGCATATTAAAGTTATTAATAAATGGACCGATAGTTCCTTTGACCAACTTTTAGAGTTTTTAAGAGTTGCATTCCCGAAAGAAAATAAGATTCCAGCCTCCCATTATGAATCTAAGAAGAAACTGAGAAAAAATGGTTTAGGATATCAGTCTATACATGCTTGCATTAATGATTGCGCTCTATTCTGGAAAGAGAATTCTCTTATGCAAAATTGTCCATTTTGTAATGAGAGCTAATGGGTTGACAAAAACATAAAGGGAAAGAAAGTAGCACAAAAAGTATTGCGTTACTTTCCTTTAACTTCACATCTTCGATGAAGGTTTAGTTATAGATTCATAGTGAAAGATATGATATGGCATAATACCGGACGCTCAACAGATGGTATGATGCGTCATCCAGTTGATGGGAAGGCATGACAAGAATTTGATAACAAATATCCTAATTTTGCTAAGGAACCCAGGAACGTTCGTTTGGGTTTGGCTGCAGATGGTTTTAATCCATTTGGTAACATGAGTCAGACTTACAGTATGTGGCCGGTGGTGTTGACAACATACAATACACCGCCTTGGTTATGTATGAAAGAGTCTTCTTTCATGTTAACTTTGCTAATTCTTGGCCCTAAATCTCCTGGAAAGGATATTGATATTTTCTTAAGGCCTTTGGTTGATGAATTGAAAACGTTGTGGACTGATGGAGTACAAATGAGAGATGCACACACCGAAACCATATTCACGATGCGTGCGGCCCTTTTGAGGACTATTAATGATTATTCTGCCCGTAGTAGCTTGTCTAGATGTAGTGGTCAAGGTTATAAAGCATGTTCTACTTGTAACGAAGACACACCCTCGTGCTCTATAACTAACAAGATAACTTTTGTTGGTCATAGACGATTTTTGACTAAAAATCATAAATTAAGGGAAAATTTATTGTTTAATGGCCAAAAGGAGACCAGAGATCCTCCTAAACAGTTAAGTAATGCAAAAATATTAAAAAAATTACAAGGCCTTCCCATTCGTGTTCCGGGCAAACATCCAAGTCATGGAGGTGTGAAAAGAAAGCAAACTGCATCAGAGTTGAATTGGAGCAAAAAAAAGTATCTTCTTTGAGTTAGATTATTGGTCTTCCCTTGTTTTAAAACACAATCTTGATGTTATGCACGTGGAGAAAAATGTGTGTGAAAGTTTGTTGGGTACTTCACTAATGAATGAAAAATCAAAAGACACGCCTTAAGCAAGACAAGACTTGGAGAAGATGGGTATTCGAAAAAATCTTTGGCTAACTAAGAATAATAAGTTTTACCAACCACATGCCCCTTACTCTTTCACACTTACAGATCGAGAATGTTTTTGTAAGTTTATTAGAGGAGTGAGACTACCCGATGGTTTTGGTTCGAACTTTAAAAACAAGGTGCTTCCTAATAATTCAAATATAATTGGGTTAAAGTCTTATGATTATCACATCTTAATGCAACGATTGTTGCCAATAGGTGTACAAGGATGTTTGCCCCCAAATGTTTCAACAACAACAATTGATCTTTGCACTGTGTTTCAAAAAATTTGTATACGATCACTTGATGTGAAAGACATGGAGAAAGCTCATAAAGATGTGATCAAGATACTATGTAATTTGGAGTTGATATATCCTCCAGCATTTTTTGACATAATGGTTCATTTAGTTATTCATTTTCCTGAAGAGGCTATTCTTGGTGGGCCTGTGTATATCAGATGGATGTATCCCTTTGAAAGATAACCCCAGACCTGCCTCCACACATGAATGCACCTGCAGCAAACGAGCTTCAACAACAACTTGCTGAAGCAAATGCTCGTTGGGCGGAGCAACAACGCATCAACGGGATGATGCAACAACAAATCAACAAGTTGATGTCAATGCAAGGAGGCCAAAGCTCTAGCTCTTTCTACTATCTCGGATTTGAAACAAATCAAGAAAAAGATCAAGATCAAGAGAAAGAGGAAGAGGAAGATGAAGATGAAGATGAAGATGAAAGTGAATAGATGAAGTTGTGGACTTTAAAACACTTATAACTTTGTTATGCTTGGTTGGTTGATTGGTTGATAAACAAACTTAAACTTGTTATGCTTGGTTGTTTGGTTAACTTTTAGATTTTGGATGTAAACATATGAATGTGAATGTATTTTGATGTTTGAGATGATAAATTCTTATTTGCAGCAGGTTAAAACTGGTATTGGTTGTTTAAACAGGTTAAAAACTAGAAAATTCAGAAAACAAAAAAATTGAAAAATTTTTGTAGGGCTATAGCGACGACATGTCTTCGCTATAGATCAAAGTCTGAATTTTTTGGCTTTGATCTATAGCGACGACATGTCGTCGCTATAACCCTATCTTTGACTTTTTGACCATTGTTTATAGAGACCAAATGTCGTCGCTATAGGTAATTTCGAAAAAGTTTTTTCTTTTTTTTAATTAATAGACAGAATAAAAATAAATTAAAAAAGGAAATGTGTCAGAACTCTGTAGCGACGACATGTCGTCGATATAGAGTAACCGATAGGAACGACACGTGTAGCGACGACTTTCCTTGGCAATAGCGACTAACCTATAGCGACGACCATGAAGCGACGACTTGTCGTCGTTACAACCTATAGCGACGATTTTTCTGGGCTATTGCGATGACTTTTGTCGTCGCTATAGGTGGCTTTCCTTGTAGTGTGAAGGTTGTGTTTGATGATAATTTAAAAGGATTAATATAACATTAATTATATTTCAAGATCTAAATATAAAGAATAGTTATTGGAGCTGCTTTCATTTGTTTGACTTTGTCGAATTGATAAATTTAACAAAACATCTTTGACTTCGTTTGTAACCACTCGACCAAGTATTTGCATAAACTATGTATGGGTCTATAAATGATGTTAATTAGTTTGTACTTTTTCCTTTGTCAGAGCCATCATACATCACAATCAAAATGAAACTATATATATTAAAACCATTAATACATGTATATAAACAAAAATTGATTATATTAAGTTCAATCAAATTATAAAACCTATAGAATATTTTTATAACAAACTTTTTAGGGTGATAGGTAGTAAACGATATATCATACAACTTCTTCATGAAACATGTGCCTATCTATGCCTATATCAGTGATTGCCTATGCCTAAAATCAACTCGGATATAACAGCTACAAAGCACAAGAACACAAGATGATATAATCTAAATCAAATGTTTTAAGAAACCACAACTTGTTTTTTTCTTTAATTTCACTATTGTTACATATGAGTTCTAATTAGAAATTAACTCTCAGAATTTACATGTCAATCTGCAAATGGTAAGACCGTTGAATCCAAAACATTTTTAATCACATATTAAAGTTGAAGCAACATAGCAAAACATAGAGTCAAACCTGAAGCATCGCAACACAAGATATAAAACCCAACTCAAATTTTTAATCACATGTTTTTGCTGATTTATATCAGGGGTAATTAATGAAATGTTCTAAACAATAAACCAAGAGAAACCATAAGAAGCTGTGACAACTAGTATCCGATTGCCCTGCGAGTCCGTACTGTACGTGTACATTCACTATCTCTATGTGTAATTATTTCATGATAAACAGTTTGTGACAACAGGACTATGAAAACAGTTAACAGTTGTATATATTTCAATGAGAATTGAAATATAAATATACAACAACACATGTGGAACTATAATTGTGAAAACAAATGACAAGTACAAATCGGTTGCGACCTGATATCCATAAATAATAAGAATCAGATGGCAGACAATTCAGTGAGAAAACAATGCGGAAATTATTCATAACAATGTGAAAATGGTTCAGTTTAGTTGAGTCTCACTGTGAGGATGTCCAATTCAAAACAATACTTCATGATCATTCACGAATAATAAACTGACAGTGTGTTTGCGCGGGTGACGATTTACACAAACATATATGTGTGTTTAATGTTCTGAACAATAACTGAAAAGTAGAAAACAAAAATCAGAAAGTGAAACCGTCGTTGTGTTAGTTCGGGTGACGTTCGAACAAATATGCGCGAAGGTAAAACGATCTGACGAAACAAATAAAATAAATGTTTCAAAAACAATAAAATAAATACAAGAAGTATAAAACATTTACTAGGAATAACCAACTTAAAAATGTTAAAAGAAAACTATTTTATTTAAATTCGTAAATTTTGTGTTACGTTACAAAACGCGACGTAAATGTAAAACCGAACAAAACAAACGAACCCAAACTTATGCAGGGAATAAAAACCCTTATAAGCATTCAATTCCTCATTTATTTCCCCACCAACCCTTTCTCTCTCTTGGTTCCCGGTTTTGCTTTCTCTTTCTAGAAAATACCCACAAAAACCCTTGTATCGTCTTCATTTCTTGCTCAAATTGAGCAAACTTGGTATCAAAGCAGAGCCCTTAACTAGTAGAACACGAAAGTACATCATATGGGGCTTGAAATCTATTTATTTGAAGGTAATGTGAGCTCAAACTTTCGGATTTTCAGGGTTTTTAACAAACCCGGATGAATGAACTTAGATTTCGATTTTATCTCATCAAACCTTGAGTTCTTCACTTTTAAATAAGTTTTTCTGAATCATTTGAGTATAAATAACATGAAAAATGGGGTTTTTAAGAAACCTGCAATTGATGGAGGTCTGGGAACGGGAGGTTGAAGGTGAATTCAACCGAGAACCACATAGGTTGGCCGAAAACCCTTCCATTTGATGTCCATGACCGAGAACTCTTCTTTGTAACTATATATGATCGAGAACCCAATTTTTGTATACAACTTGGCCGAGAACGCATCTTATTTCTTTTGTTGGGATGGGAACTTGGCCGAGAACCTTCTTATTTGGACAAAGTGAAAACCGAGAACCCAATTTCTTAGAAAACCTTGGCAGAGAACCCCTCCACTTTTGATAATATTGATCGAGAACACACTTATTATGGGCTGAATAAGCGGAGAACTTCAAATCCAAAGAAGAGACAATTGTGGGCCACTTATACATAGGTAAATTCCTTTTTGAATATTAGCCGAGAACCCTCCACATTAAATGTTCTTGGTCGAGAACTCTATATCCAAAATGAGAAGACATTGTAGGCCATAACCACCGCGAACAATGAATGATTCAGTCGAATAAATTCCATGAGAATACTCCCCCGATTCGGATATTCTTTAAGATCAGCCAAGAACATCACTTAAGTTGGTTGTCAAAAACCGAGAAACCCAAGCTAGTGTTAATCGAATACTGTGACAACCAGAAAATTTTTGTTACTCAGACACTCTTGCTACTCCAACACTACCAACAACAATCAAATTTCGGGACGAAATTTCTTTCAACAAGGGGATGATGTGACACCCGGCAATTTCAGGTAAATTGCGACTCTTACATTCTTTACATTTCACATTCATACTTGTTGCATTCCATTTTATTATGTTTAATTGGATGAGTTGAACACAAACAAGTACGAAACGATAGTTCGAGGAACTATCGAATCGTACATTGCACATTGGTTTTGGAAACCAAGCGTGGCAAACACAACACTAACACAAAACAATAATTCGGGGAATTATTGAATTGTGCATCACACGTTGATTAGGATTAATCAAGCGTGCAAACACTTCGTTAGCAACGAACACAAACTATCGAAGATAATTCGAGGAATTACTGAAACACACACGAGTCTCACGAACGTTGGTGAACGTCACAACAATTTAAACACGAAAACACCTCACGAGTCAATTACGGCTAATAGTCGATAATTGGAGTTCCAATGATGCTAAAACAACGTATTACAGTCGAGAAACGAGGAGAAACGGACCGAAAGCATTACCTCTACACACTCATTTTAATTTATCCCACACTCAACCTCTCGGCCATTTCTCTTCCCAAACAGCTGATGTACTTTGATTTGACCCTTGGGAAGCCATTGAAGACCTCCATTGAAGCTTGGAAGCTTGAGAACCACCAAGAACTTGAAGAAGAAGAAGGTTGTAGCTTGAACACCACCACTAGCCTCTTGTTTCCATCAAACCCAACAAATCCAGGAGGTTTAGAGGCTGATTTCTGCATCATCTCAAGGATTTGGAGGCATTAGAAGGTAGTCCTAGCATCCTTGTGACCTAAAAACACCATTTCACACACATGCAAGCTTCAAAACACACATGCAAGCTCTCTATCCTTGCATGCACGAATTTTGTGATGTTTGAATCTGGGTTTGTTGATATAAATGTGTTTCTTGATGATCTATGATGTTATTGTAAGGATTTATGACGATCCATGATGATGTGAGTCATTAAAATGTGTGATTTGGTCATGACATGATGAAATAATGCCATGCATGTATAATCCAAGGCATTCTAGATGATTTTGATTGTGTAGAAATGATTATTGATAATGTATAAGTGATTTTGCAAGATTAGATCATGATTCTTGTGGATAAAATGGGAATATGTAGCAAACTTACTATTTTTAGCAACTTTTTAGTTACAAGTTGATGATTTGGTGAATATGATGAACATGCATGTATGTTACTATGTTGTTTGATGGATAATATGATGATTAGAAGCTTAGGAATATAATTTGGATGTTGAATATGGTCATTTTTAACAAAGTTACTAAATATAGTAACTTTTGTGGACCAAATGTTGTTAAGTAATGATTTGGGCTATGTTTGTATGTTCAAATGATGATTAATGGTTTATTATGATGATCTATGGTATGGAAAATGGATTAGAATGGTTTAGGATAATCATTTGTATGTAAATGGCCATAGTTACTATTTATAGTAACTTTATTTTACAAACTATCAACTTATGAATGTTTTGTATGAATCGGACATGCTAAGTGACTTATGAGACTTCGTATGACGATGTGCTATGTGAAACTAGCCATAAATGGAAACTTACTATAAACAGTAAGTTGTCCATAGACGCGACTTGCACGTTTTGCACACGACGAGCGCTTACACGATTGTTACACGATTCACAACCGTCACATGGTTCACCAACGGGTCGTTGACTTGACACGGTCAAACACGGTCAATATGGACCAACATGAGCTATCATGGTCATTATGTACCAACACGGACAAACATGAACAACCAAGGGTTATGGAGCACAAACACGAGCACTAACACGAACACGAGCACGGTCACTTACACAAACTCACGTATGGTATACGATATAGGTTGCCGGTGACCGACACGCTTACTATTCAAGGAGCTTACGCATACTTCCATTCATATCACTAAGGTGAGTTCACGGCCCCTTTTTACTTTTCTACCTTTGGGGGAGAAAACATTGCATGCTAAACTGTTTTACAAATAACAACTCATTTCATTTACGTATGGACATGCTTTATCATATACGTATATGTGTGGACCACATCACAACTAAAAGACCTCGCGATACTCCACGGAGCGTTAGTAGCGCGTAGCGTCTAGCGTGGTAATCTTGAATAGTACTATTTGGGCATGACAAGCCCCACCCATCGCGCCTGGGAGGCCAACCCGACTGTAGGTTGGAATAGGTGCAATATTGACCAATACTTTGCCATTGTCTTGTGATGGACATGGCGGGAGGCACAACTGTCAGCTTCGGTACGACCCCGCATATAATATAACTGTATTGACTAGCTATCAATCGATACTGCATTGTAATGATATGTAAATCACAACTGTTACTCTAAACATTGGATGTTTATTGCTTATGAAAAACATGTGCTCTCACCAACCTTTGTGTTGACCTTTTACTCGCATGTTTTCTCAGGTAGCTAAGGCACGCGCACAAGGATTAGGATGCTAGGCTGGAGTCGCGTGCATCTGATTGTGTGTCTTAGACTATTAAGCATTTGTTATCATTTTGTTATGTTACTTATTGTATTGTTAGACAACTTAAATCGTTTCCGCAAACTAATACTCTGTTTCGTTTTGAAAACTGTTTAATCTTATGCTTCCGCAATTTATAATTTCAACGATGTTTTGATAACCTAAACTTTTAATTCCGCAGCTCTGATTATACAAACTGATTTATCCAAGTAATTGGATGTACGTACACAACCAGACATGTAGGTCTCGCAAGTTGTGCGACCGGAGACTGCGATCCTGCAAGATCAGCCAGCCGTCGCTGCCCCGTCCGGGACGGGAGGGCCGGGGTGCGACAGATTGGTATCAGAGACTCCGGTTATTGCGAATTAGGTTTGCATTTAGTGAACTTAGTCTATAACCACTAGTCTCCACACAACACTTAGTGCTAAGTATTGTGATACTTGCACACATCTCACATCTTTTATGCACTACATTTATCACCACCTGTGACTACCCATGACGGGAAGAGCCGATAGCTCTACGTGTTTCCTCTCCATACCTACCGCACACATCAACGAAGATTATGGCTGGAAGACGTGGAGGACGCAGGAATGCGGGTGGACGTAGAAACATCAACCTGACACAAGTTGAATTGAATGCACTCATCAACGAACGAGTTGAGGAGGTACTTGCTGCACGGGAAGCTGCCCGTAATCAAAATCCACTGAACCAAGGTGATGAATCATATTTCATATTCACCTTGCATCACAATCACTCGTTTCCAACTTAACACATTTAACGATACTGAATCCAACTTTATTCTTTGCATATCTCAGGAACAAACCCCAACCCTCCTCTCTGCACGTTCAAAATGTTCCTGGATTGCAAACCCCACTCCTTCAGCGGCACAGAGGGCGCCGTTGGACTATTGCTCTGGATCAAAAGGCAGAATCGACCTTTGCTATGAGTAACTGTAGGAATGAGGACCGAGTTAAATTCGCTGCTGGAACATTTGAGGGAGCTGCCCTCACGTGGTGGAATGCCAACGTTCAGAATCTGGGTCTCGATACTGCCAACGCCCTACCTTGGGATGACTTCAAGAGAATGTTGAACCGCGAATACTGCCCTCGTGGTGAAGTACAGAAGCTTGAGACTGAGTTCTGGAACCATAAGATGATTGGTTCCGAGGTTGAGGCATACACTGCCCGATCGTATGAGCTGGCAAATCTGTGCCCGGAAATGGCAACACCACCCTTCAAACACATAGAGAAGTACATTGAGGGACGACCACCTCAAATTTAGGGCATGGTGCTCTTTGCGGATCCCATCACCATGCAACAAGCCGTGCGACTTACCCACAAACTCACTGATTCGGCTGTTGCACAAGGACTCTTACCACCACGTGGTGCTGTAGCCAAACCTGCTGACAACAAAAGGAAATGGGATAACACCATGAACAAACCAACCATTCTCCAACCACCATCACAACAACGTAAGTTCGGGTCAACCCAAACTTATGCACCACCCATCCCAACCACTCAAACCACAGGAACTTATGCCTGGAAAACACCCCAAGTGCAACAAATGCAACTTACATCATGTCTTGGGATAGTGAGGCTCTATCCGATGCCAACGGTGTGGCAAAGGTGGACACCTTGCCAAAGACTACATGGGTGAGCTGCTTGCAAAGACCCCACAGCCACAACAACAACAACAACTTGAAGCACCGAAGGGCTGCTTCGAATGTGGGAAACCAGGGCACTTCAAGAGGGACTACCCACATCTGAAGAACAACAACAATAACGGGAACAACAACGGTCCTAAGGGACGAGCCTTTGTGATCGGGGAAAAGGAGGCCAGAAAAGATCCCAACCTTGCAACTGGTACGTATCTCTTAAATGATAATTATGCATCTATACTGTTTGATACTGGAGCTGAGAAAAGCTTTATATCTAAGGATTTTAGTGAGGTACTTGCCATTACCCCAACACCCTTAGATGTTGAGTATACAGTAGAGCTAGCTGATGGTAAATTAATTGTGAATAAACACATTCTGAGAGAATGCACTTTAGAGCTAGCAGGCCATAAGTTTAAGATTGACCTCATGCCAGTTATGCTAGGCAGTTTTGATGTCGTAGTGGGCATGGATTGGTTGTCTGAAAACCAGGCTGAAATCATTTGCCACGACAAGGTTGTGCGCATACCTCTCCCTGGCGGAGAAACTCTAGACATCAAATGTGAAAGGAGTGACACTCCTCTGAACATCATCTCGTGCATGAAAGCTCACAAATTCTTACGAAAGGGATTCACAGCCATTCTGGTGCTTATCACCGACAAGACCGAAGAGGAGAAAAGAATAGAAGACATCCTAGTCGTATGCAACTATCCCGACGTATTTCCTGAGGATCTACCAGGACTTCCACCACCTCAACAAGTGGAGTTCCGCATAGACCTTGCACTGGGAGCAGTACCAATCACACGAGCACCTTATCTACTTGCACCTTCGGAGATGCAGGAACTGTCCAATCAATTGCAGGAGTTGCTGGACAAGGGTTTCATTAGACCAAGCTTCTCACCCTAGGGAGCTCCGGTCTTGTTCGTAAAGAAGAAGGATGGCACGTTCCGTATGTGCATCGACTATCGAGAATTAAACAAGGTGACAATCAAGAACTGTTACCCCTTACCTCGCATCGACGATCTGTTCGATCAACTACAAGGGTCAAGCTACTACTCTAAGATCGATCTGCGATCTGGGTATCATCAGCTACGGATTCAGGAGGAAGATATCCCTAAGACAGCTTTTCGCACACGGTATGGCCATTACGAGTTTTTGGTCATGCCATTTGGGCTGACTAATGCGCCCGCAGTATTCATGGACCTCATGAATAGAGTGTGCAAACCATACCTCGACAATTTCATCATTGTCTTCATAGATGATATTCTCATCTACTCCAAAACCCAGGAAGAACACAAAGAGCATCTTCAATTGGCTCTTGAATTGCTACAACAAGAAAAGCTGTACGCTAAACTCTCCAAATGCGACTTCTGGATTCGAGAAGTCCAATTTTTGGGTCATGTTGTCAATGAACAAGGGATTCATGTGGATAAATCTAAGATAGAGGCGATCAAGAACTGGGAAGCACCAAAGACCCCAACTAAGGTGCGACAATTTCTAGGCTTGGCAGGCTATTATCGACGATTTATTGAGGGATTTTCCAAGATAGCCCAACCACTCACAGCTCTCACCCACAAAGACAAGAAGTATCTCTGGACTAACACACAAGAAGCTGCATTCCAACTTCTCAAGTAGAAGCTCTGTAGTGCACCTATCTTATCACTTCCTGATGGAACGGACGACTTCGTAGTATACTGCGATGCCTCATTACAAGGACTCGGCTGCGTGCTAATGCAGCGGGATAAGGTAATCGCATATGCTTCCCGAAAACTGAAAGTCGACGAGAAGAACGACACCACCCATGACTTGGAACTTGGAGCCGTGGTATTTGCACTCAAGATCTGGAGACACTACCTGTATGGTACAAAGTGTACCATATACACTGATCACAAGAGTCTCCAACACATATTCGAGCAGAAGGAACTTAACATGCGACAACGTCGCTGACTCGAACTCCTAAACGACTATGAGTGTGCTATCAAGTATCACCCAGGGAAGGCCAATGTAGTGGCCGATGCCCTAATCCGGAAGAATACCTCGAAACCTAAGAGGGTACGAGCTTTACAACTCACCATCCATCCCAATCTCCCTGAACAGATACGCAGTGCCCAGGTGGAGGCACTTAAAGCAGAAAATCTAGCGGCAGAATCACTGAGGGGAATGGAGCAACAACTTGAAGTAAAAGCCGATGGATTACATTATTTCATGAAACGCGTCTGGGTTCCACATCATGGAAACTTACGAGACCTTGTGATGGACGAGGCTCACAAATCCCGATATTCCATTCACCCTGGATCTGATAAGATGTATCATGATCTGAAGGTACTTTACTGGTGGCCACACATGAAAGCTGACATCGCCACCTACGTAGGCAAATGCTTGACTTGTGCCAAAGTAATGGTCGAGTACCAGAAACCCTCTGGATTGCTCACGCAGCCTGAGATCCCCATGTGGAAGTGGGGACAAATATCCATGGACTTCATTACCAAATTACCCCGTACTCCTAGTGGATGTGACACTATTTGGGTAATTGTGGACCGACTGACTAAGTCAGCACATTTCCTTGCAATCAAGGAGAATGACAAGATGGAAAAGCTAGCCAGAATCTATGTCAAGGAAGTGGTCTCGCGACATGGAGTGCCAATCTCCATCATTTCTGACCGAGACGCTCGATTCACTTCAAACTTCTGGAAATCACTGCAAAAGTCGCTTGGTACACGGTTGGATATGAGTACAGCCACCACCCACAAACTGATGGCCAGAGTGAACGCACGATACAAACCCTTGAAGATATGTTACGAGCATGCGTAGTGGATTTCGGAAATAGCTGGGAAACTCACCTACCGTTAGTGGAGTTCTCCTACAACAACAGCTACCACACCAGCATCAAGGCAGCGCCTTTTGAGGCACTCTATGGTAGGAAATGCCGATCACCCATCTGTTGGGCGGAGGTGGGCGATAGTCAGCTCACTGGCCCGGAACTTGTACATGAAACAGCAGAGAAAATCGTGCAAATCAAAAGCCGCATGGCAGCAGCTCGCGATCGTCAAAAGAGCTATGCCGAAAAACGCCGAAAGCCTCTGGAATTTCAGGTAGGAGATAAGGTCCTTTTGAAAGTTTCTCCATGGAAAGGAGTTATTCGTTTTGGTAAACGAGGCAAACTGAACCCACGGTATATTGGACCCTTCGAAATCCTAAAGAGGATTGGTCCAGTGGCATACCAACTCAACTTACCAACCGAACTCGATGGAGTTCACAACGTGTTTCACGTCTCAAACTTGAAAAAGTCTCTATCTGATGAAACACTTATAGTTTTACTGGATGAGATCCTGGTGGATGAACAACTACGGTTTGTGGAAGAGCCGGTAGAAATCATGGACCGAGAAGTCAAACAACTCAAGCAAAGTAAGATTCCTATTGTTAAAGTCCGATGGAACTCGAAACGCGGACCTGAATTCACGTGGGAACGTGAAGATCAGATGATGCGCAAATATCCTCATCTCTTCAAACACACAACGTCGAACGCCGACAACAACGAATAAATTTCGGGACGAAATTCCATTCAACAAGGGATGATGTGACAACCAGAAAATTTTTGTTTCTCAGACACTCTTGCTACTCAAACACTACCAACAACAATCAAATTTCGGGACGAAATTTCTTTCAACAAGGGGATGATGTGACACCCGGCAATTTCAGGTAAATTGCGACTCTTACATTCTTTACATTTCACATTCATACTTGTTGCATTCTATTTAATTATGTTTAATTGGATGAGTTGAACACAAACAAGTACGAAACGATAGTTCGAGGAACTATCGAATCGTACATTGCACATTGGTTTTGGAAACCAAGCGTGGCAAACACAACACTAACACAAAACAATAATTCGGGGAATTATTGAATTGTGCATCACACGTTGATTAGGATTAATCAAGCATGCAAACACTTCGTTAGCAACGAACACAAACTATCGAAGATAATTCGAGGAATTACCGAAACACACACGAGTCTCACGAACGTTGGTGAACGTCACAACAATTTAAACACGAAAACACCTCACGAGTCAATTACGGCTAATAGTCGATAATTGGAGTTCCAATGATGCTAAAACAACGTATTACAGTCGAGAAATGAGGAGAAACGGACCGAAAGCATGAAAACTGGTTATTGGGCCTCTCAGATGGGCCAGGCGGTACGCCTGAGCCCGAACCCCGACCCGTGGCGTTGCGCGCGGAAGGGAGAAGGAGCGTCCCTTGACTGCTGGCTTGCGCGGTATGCCTAGGTGCCAATACACCTCGTCAGGCGATGCGCCTGGGGCAGATTCGCAGATTTTTATTTTTAAAACCCCAAAACACATCATTACCTCTACACACTCATTTTAATTTATCCCACACTCAACCTCTCGGCCATTTCTCTTCCCAAACAGCTGATGCACTTTGATTTGACCCTTGGGAAGCCATTGAAGACCTCCATTGAAGCTTGGAAGCTTGAGAACCACCAAGAACTTGAAGAAGAAGAAGGTTGTAGCTTGAACACCACCACTAGCCTCTCGTTTCCATCAAACCCAACAAATCCAGGAGGTTTAGAGGCTGATTTCTGCATCATCTCAAGGATTTGGAGGCATTAGAAGGTAGTCCTAGCATCCTTGTGACCTAAAAACACCATTTCACACACATGCAAGCTTCAAAACACACATGCAAGCTCTCTATCCTTGCATGCATGAATTTTGTGATGTTTGAATCTGGGTTTGTTGATATAAATGTGTTTCTTGATGATCTATGATGTTATTGTAAGGATTTATGACGATCCATGATGATGTGAGTCATTAAAATGTGTGATTTGGTCATGACATGATGAAATAATGCCATGCATGTATAATCCAAGGCATTATAGATGATTTTGATTGTGTAGAAATGATTATTGATAATGTATAAGTGATTTTGCAAGATTAGATCATGATTCTTGTGGATAAAATGGGAATATGTAGCAAACTTACTATTTTTAGCAACTTTTTAGTTACAAGTTGATGATTTGGTGAATATGATGAACATGCATGTATGTTACTATGTTGTTTGATGGATAATATGATGATTAGAAGCTTAGGAATATAATTTGGATGTTGAATATGGTCATTTTTAACAAAGTTACTAAATATAGTAACTTTTGTGGACCAAATGTTGTTAAGTAATGATTTGGGCTATGTTTGTATGTTCAAATGATGATTAATGGTTTATTATGATGATCTATGGTATGGAAAATGGATTAGAATGGTTTAGGATAATCATTTGTATGTAAATGGCCATAGTTACTATTTATAGTAACTTTATTTTGCAAACTATCAACTTATGAATGTTTTGTATGAATCGGACATGCTAAGTGACTTATGAGACTTCGTATGACGATGTGCTATGTGAAACTAGCCATAAATGGAAACTTACTATAAACAGTAAGTTGTCCATAGACGCGACTTGCGCGTTTTGCACACGACGAGCGCTTACACGATTGTTACACGATTCACAACCGTCACATGGTTCACCAACGGGTCGTTGACTTGACACGGTCAAACACGGTCAATATGGACCAACATGAGCTATCATGGTCATTATGTACCAACACGGACAAACATGAACAACCAAGGGTTATGGAGCACAAATACGAGCACTAACACGAACACGAGCACGATCACTTACACAAACTCACGTATGGTATACGATATAGGTTGCCGGTGACCGACACGCTTACTATTCAAGGAGCTTACGCATACTTCCATTCATATCACTAAGGTGAGTTCACGGCCCCTTTTTACTTTTCTACCTTTGGGGGAGAAAACATTGCATGCTAAACTGTTTTACAAACAACAACTCATTTCATTTACGTATGGACATGCTTTATCATATATGTATATGTGTGGACCACATCACAACTAAAAGACCTCGCGATACTCCACGGAGCGTTAGTAGCGCGTAGCGTCTAGCGTGGTAATCTTGAATAGTACTATTAGGGCCTGACAAGCCCCACCCATCGCGCCTGGGAGGCCAACCCGACTGTAGGTTGGAATAGGTGCAATATTGACCAATACTTTGCCATTGTCTTGTGATGGACATGGCGGGAGGCACAACTGTCAACTTCGGTACGACCCCGCATATAATATAACTGTATTGACTAGCTATCAATCGATACTGCATTGTAATGATATGTAAATCACAACTGTTACTCTAAACATTGGATGTTTATTGCTTATGAAAAACCTGTGCTCTCACCAACCTTTGTGTTGACCTTTTACTCGCATGTTTTCTCATGTAGCTAAGGCACGCGCACAAGGATTAGGATGCTAGGCTGGAGTCGCATGCATTTGATTGTGTGTCTTAGACTATTAAGCATTTGTTATCATTTTGTTATGTTACTTATTGTATTGTTAGACAACCTAAATCGTTTCCGCAAACTAATACTCTGTTTCGTTTTGAAAACTGTTTAATCTTATGCTTCCGCAATTTATAATTTCAACGATGTTTTGATAACCTAAACTTTTAATTCCGCAGATCTGATTATACACACTGATTTATCCAAGTAGTTGGATGTACGTACACAACCAGACATGTAGGTCTCGCAAGTTGTGCGACCGGAGACTGCGATCCTGCAAGATCAGCCAGCCGTGGCGCCCCCGTCCGGGACAGGAGGGCCGGGGTGCGACAAATACCCATTTGGGTTTGGGTGTAATTGGGTAGGATATTTTAATCAATATTACTTAAACATTTTCTGGAAAAATTTAGGTAACCCTTGAAACAAGTGTTTTAATCATAAACTATGGTTAAAAAACATATCAAAGGATTATGACTAAATCCTATTTTGATCAAAGTAACAATGGGTTTACCTTTATAAAATAAAAAGACACTTTACTACAAAGTTGATGGGATGATATACTTTCATTCTAAACTCTTTTGGTAACACCTTACATGATTATGTTTTTATAACATAATTTTATATAAACACACGTAAATGATGATAACCATTTTTAGGTTGACATAAGGATAATATACTAAGTGTTAACCCAAAGATCTAAGTTGTACTTAGGAAAAATATTATGATATCCACAGTTTTACAATAGGATAAAGTCAATAACAAGGATAATCATATAAACAAAGAACGTACTTCGTACTAATCTTAATCTAAATTGGTTAAGTATTAGCATGTTACACCATCAAATGAGTTCAAGGAACAACCAAGAAACAAATAGTTATAAAAGTTAACCTACTTTAGGGTTAACTCACAAATCAATAATTTATACTTATAAGTTACAAACAACTTTGAATCAAACACATGATAGTGAATACAACATCAGTACATCAAGTGAGTGCGTGCATTCTTTGATTACTTAGTCAACCACTTCAATATCAAGGTGAGTTCATATGCCCTTTTTTTAATCTTTTGATTTTAAATGTGGGGCTGAGAAAGATGCTAATACTTTTATTTATTGAAAGTTTTAGTGCATTATTTCAAATAAAATGTGATTTAGATAATAAAGATGTGACTTTTATAATTACACTTATATCAATATCAATGTGTATGTTTGTGTGTGTGCAATAACAACAATGACAAATCAAGGATATTTCATGTTAACATAGCTTCATGAATTCATCCAAACATTTAAATAACATAAGTGAATTAAGATTTGATCTTATAACACTTTGTTATTTACAATGAGATAATATGAGACAATTACAAGTGGTAACAAGAATGATAATCATGATAACATAATTTCATGATGATGATATTATTCACCACATATACTAACATCGTCTAATAAGACAAGTTTTTATAACAATTTGTTAAAGACTATTACAACACATAACACTAAGAACAGATGACACTGAGACAATGATAATAGGAGAACACATAACAACAACTAATTACTATTAAGACTGTTTGTATTATATCACAACAATCATGTGATCATGTGTACATGTCCAGTCGTAAGTCCCTTTCAAAAATCGTTTACCATTGATTTAGTGCTACTAAACCGACGATAGCATAGTGGTACCGTAGGTTTGACTAACTGCCGGCAAGTGAGGTAGGTAAGTTAATCGTAACATATTCATTGGCCGGTATCGTATGACCGGCAACAGGGCTGCATCAGTCAGGTTTGGTAAATGGCACATGGTGATATTAATCTTCTAACACAGATTGTAATTAAATCCTTCGTTTCTATTAACTGGTAGACCGAGGAATTGATTTTCTCTCATGTCATAATACTAGTAATAGTTTCGTTGAAGGCACTGATTCAATTGAGACTACAAATAAGATTAATTTAATCTATTTTTCTTAAAACATTAAGGGATTACCATAACTTAGGTCATGGTAATATATTCCCTTCAAAACATTTTTATTCTATACATATAACATGGTTGGATGAGAGCACATCATATATATGGGATAACTGGTTGGATATCAAATCGGACAAACACATTGTGAGATGATAATGGGTATCCATAGTTGCATTACAAGTGGTATTGAAGTCAGTCAAGTATGTGGTGGGCTGGCGGCTTCATTTGTCATACGTATGCCCTATATATAAGCATGCTTGATATGGATGACACACTATTTGTAAGGGTAACTATGGAAAGGACATTTGTGAGACAAGATATGACAATAACAATGAGACTTATGTGTGACACAATGACATGTGAATGACAATTACAAGCAGTTTCAATTACTAAACTTATGAACTCACCAACCTAGTGTTGACTTGTTTTAAATGCATGTTTTCTATGGTGACGAACAAGTTTAGTCACCAGACATTAGGACATAAGCTAGTTGGACTTTATAGAAGACCAACAGCTTACTTTTGTGTTGGGCATATTTTGGATGACATATTTATGAATCATCTTGTAAATTTGTACATTTAGTCATGGTAGTTGTAAACAGTGTTAGAACAAATGTGTTTTCATATCAAATCATTTAATGTGATTCATGTGTTCATAATGTGCTTGTGTGTTAGGATCTTTATTATTTAAGAACAAGTATGTATTATTTAATTACAGTCGAGTTCGCTAGGCAAGAACATTATCGTATTATATCGAAACAGTGGTGGGACGGCGTCAGGTACGGCAGGTAGCTAGAATCTGGGGTATGCCCTATACATATACTGCGTTCGGTGTAATGGGATAGTGTTAGTGCGTAGTGTTGAGACGAATATTATGACAATTAATTTAACAAGAATCGTAATACGTAAGCGAGACTGAGTAGAGTTATGGGTGACGATCCATAATAATACGAATGTTGAACTTATAATTATGATTAAAGGCTTTAAATAATTATACGATCGGAAAACGTACGCGATTGCGGGCATACACGTAATTGTATCTGTTTAACGATCTGTCAACACACGAAGAGTAAAAATAATTAAATATATATTATTTTACATTTTTACAATTTTGAAACTCATCAAAATGATGAGAATATTAATCCTTTGTTTTAAATCGCGTAAAATACGCGTTACGCGACGAAAACACGAACCGAGCGACCGGAACGAAGCCGAATACCACTTGGACTATAAAAGCCATGAAAATGGTCATTTTTCTCATTTATTGCAGCCAACAACCTCCTTCTCTCTAAAATTCGCGAACCTATCCTCTCTCTAAAAATTTAAACTTCAAACGGGTGTATCTTCTTCGTTTCTCCACGGTTTTGAGGTTCTTGGTGTCCATGTGAAGCTCTCGACATTCCCTACACAGAAGTACAACTGATCTGAGCTTCCATCCGGCCAAAAACGAGGTACGATCGAAAGAATAATCGGAAAAATAGGGTTTTGTTTGTGGTGCTCGAACCTAGTTGCAACCGGCTTTTTAGAACCCTAGTAACATGAAAGGAACCCACGAAACATCTTCTGGTACGCCCTGGGATATGGACAACTTCGAAATCTTAGTGTTAGACGATGATGATGATGATCAGAGTTGCAGGGTTCGTGGGGCGCGAACCTGGCCGAACCCACAACCAGCTTGGCGAACCTTCATCAGCCTCACTCGATGAACCTTTGTACTGAGCCACGAACCTTTATACTCACTATGCACAAACCCATACTTGCCACGAACCAGTTGACGAACCTTCTGTGGACAAATCTTAGCCGAAACTCCATGTGGCCGAACCTTCCGGCCAAACCTTTGCATGCCACGAACCATTTGATCAAATTCCCGAACCATGCAGCGAACCCTCTTGATTATAGCCGAACCCTATGACAAACCATAGTTGGCCGAACCTTGTTTTCCCTTTCACGAACCATTGGGACTATTGCCGAACCCTAGTTGCAGGTTGAGAGCCGAACCCTCTAAAGGTTCGCTGCCATGTGGGTGTCGACCTAGCAATCCTTTGGCCGAGTCTTTCCTTAGCCCAATAACAATTGTTTCGGCCCAATTTTATTTATTTGGTCATGATCATTTTGGCCCAAATTCGATTACGTGTGGCCCACACGACTTGATCAAGCCCAATAGGGATCTCGGCCCAACTACTTTCTTTAAATCAAATTTTATGATGAATTGGCCCGATCGATTTACTAATTTTGGGCCACGTGATTCAAATAGCCCAAAGACTATTGCACGACCCATTATGATCTTCAATAGGCCCAATATTGCCTTTGGAAACTACATGGCCAACCATTTAACTAGATGGACCACACATACTAAGTCAAGTCCAATTGAGTGAAATCGGCCAACGATTTATTCTTTGGCCCACATTACACCCAATTGGCCCATGTGTAAACTAATAGGCCCATGACCTTAATATAAGTCCATCGTGTTTTCATGGGCTCAAGGCCCAATGATTGGCCCACAACTTAAAATAGTTGCGAGTTGATCTTAATTGGGTTAAGTTATAACTCAACATAATCATGAGACCAAATCGTAATCTCAAAGTCATAAGCAATTGGAACATCTCTTCACAATACATGTTAAACAAAGTTTTTCAAATTCGCAAACACATGTTACTTTGATGCACAACAAGTTTGTGCACAAAAGAACATGACACGTTCGTTTCATTTATCAATTATCAATCTCGTAACTCAATCATGATATTCAAATCATCACAACATTTCTAAACATGAGAGCATGTATTCAAATCAAGGTCTATACAATTATAAATCTTATATCTTATGTATGATTACGATGATATAGGAACCAGTTAGAAGTCCTGTTTGCTACTTGTTATTTGTTATAGTTCAGAGTCTACTGCAGACAGGTGAGAACATTAGCCCCTCTTTTTACTGTTTTTACAACTGTTTTGGGTGGAACACGTGATCAAATACTCTTACTTCAATCATATTACATGATACATGTTTATGTTACTTTATAAACATTACAGGTTCACTCTAGAAATCCAAGGGATTTCTCAATTGTTTTCAAAGGAATTATCAACCGTTTATAATGGTTTTATCAACTGTTTAACATTTTCTACTAAAAAAGTTTTAGAAAAGTTCTTTAAACTATTTATATCAGTTTTTACTCAAATGGTTTTATAAATGACAGACACTTTTAAATAATGTGACTTATAAACTCTTTTACTATAAACTCGTGTTTTCGAAAATAATCTTTTATAAACCTTGTTATTATACAAGGACACTATCCTATGTACACAATCAAGGGTTTCAAAACAAGGTATTCAATCAATGGTTTTCGCGAAGATGTTCAAACAAAGATTCATTTCATGGTATCCAAACAGAGGATTCATTTCATGGTACTCAAACAAGGTTTTCAAATCATGTTATCAAACAAGGCATTAAATCACTGTTTTCTTTTAAAGCAAAGATTAAAAGCATGGTGTCCACTGTTGTAAACAAACTTATAAACCCATAAAGTTTCATATTCATTAGCGTTAGTACTGGGTGATCACAACAAGGGAAAGCGGACACATTTGGGCAGGCCGATTTCTGGAGTTAGCTTTTAAATTTGTTTTATAAACTAACTGCAGATTTCGGTTACGTATGGTTTTATCACTGTTGCTGACTTATTTTCTGACTCCAAACGTAGTTTGGGACTTGATTATAAGTTGGTTTTCGTGCAAACAGTCTTTGGACTGTTTACACTCATTTTACATACTTGATGTTAGTTTGGGTTGCAGCTCATCCATGTAATTCATTTATTGCTTTAAACATATGCCTTATTAACAAGTTCATGTTTCAAATGTTAAACCTATTGTTCTCACCAACTACTTCTGTAGTTGACAGTTACTTTTCACGTGTTTCAGGTAATCAGGTGTAAGGCATTTTAAGGACAACTAAGGAGACCGATTAAGATAGAACAAGATGAAGAAACATGCTAGGATGGATTTAGAAACACACTAAAATCCTGATTGTTTAATTGTCTTGTTTGAAGTCTTATTTTGTAAACTATATTTTGGGTCTTTAGTTGTCATTCTTTTGGTAGATAGATTGTCTGTAACTAAACAACTGTCTAAACATTATGAAACTTAGTAATCCATTGTGGTTGTTCTTATTCAATACTTGTGCATGATTCAACTACTCATACGTCACCGCGCCGTGGATTCCGCACCGGCGCAGGGGGTGTGACAGGTTGGTATCAGAGCCAAGGTTGTAGAGAACTAGGAAAAACCCAATGTTTAAATGACCTAGACTATAACCTAAGCTACCCAAATAGGACTAAGTGCTATAGGCTTGAGGATACTTAGGATCTAAGTAACTTAAGTAAGCATTAAGTCTACATTAAGCTTGAAAGATCTTAGGGATACTTTTCTAAGATTAGATATCGAGTCAAGGATTTGAATCGGAATTCTATAATTTTAGAAACCGAATTAAATTTCTCACATATATTCATTAAAGGATTTCAGAGGCAAGGTCTGTATTTTTAGTATCCTTGATCTGAAATTCTCACACAGAGTTCATTAAAGGATTCCAGAGGCAAGGATCTGTATTCTTAGTATCCTTGATCCGGAATTCTCAATCAGAGTTCATTATAGGAATTTAGAGGCAAAGATCTGTATTCTTAGTATCTTGATCTAAAATCCTTGTCATGTTCATCATAGGAATTCAGAGGTCAAGATCTATAATTTTAGAAACTTGGATCTGAAATCCTTGTCATGTTATCATTATCAGGTATTCATTATCATAGGAACTTTATAACTTAGAATCTGTGTAACAGTATTCTTTAGTTGAAGTTCTCACAGGAGATCATTATACTCAGTACTGTAAGTATTGAGAACCTAGGTTAAGTAACCTAGGACACACATACTAAACCCAAGGTTTTAATTTCAAGTAAATTAAGAACCAGGGTTTACACATTCGCAATCATAATCAATCGAGAGTTGAATCTTAACTCCAAATACAAACGGCGGATTAACGCTGATGTGCTGAGGTAAGTGGTGGCGGTGAGAGCTTGCCTATATATAAGCTTATTTCGGTATGTCAGGGGGAATTCGGCGTTCGTATTTGAAGTGAAGATTGGGAACAACTGGATCATTGAAACATTAGACAAACATTGTGATACAATCATGGTGAATCAATCAAGTTGTGAACATTCTTTCAATGTAAACCTTAAGTGAAATTCTTAAGTGATTAATCATTTAGTACTTACTAACATAGTTTAACAATAACAATGTAGAGCACTCATATGATTTAGTTCTACATGTTAACAATTGTTAGTAGGTGCACACATAACATAATCATAGTTCAATCATGGATTTAATCATAGTTCAAGTGATCAAAGATCATGGGATTCTTAATCAATGGAACATACATGGAAATCAGTACAAACATGTTGCCAAATGCTAGCAAGGACATGATCGTGTATATCGAAGCGGTGGTGGGATGGCGTCTGGGCTGGCAGTTTGCTTGACCCTTTCGTATGCCCTATATATAAGCTATCTTCGGTATATCGGGAAAGTGTCAGTGTGTAGGTTTGGTGGAGTGAGATCATGGAACATTATACACATTCACGTGAGAAGTATGCTAATGAGCTGATTGCTTATACGTGTACATGCTCATATTACAATTGAATGATAATACTAGTAGTATGGATATATTACTAATTTTATCATGCAAATTCAATTGTATCCTTCTCATTACTGACCCACTTGTGGCTTCTATTCGTAGAATGCCTCCCCGACGTGATCCTAACGAAGGGGGTTCGACAAGTGGCAACGACGATGAGATCAACAAGATTGCCCGAGCCATCGCTATACACATGAGAGATGTCATTCCGGGCATGGTCACTGATATTACCCAGAATCTTCGGGAAGTACTAGTGATTCAGCACATAACTCAAATGCTACCAACACTGGAACTGCTAACTTCACTTCAAGCAGTTCAATGATGCTAAACCTCCTAAGTACGCTGGTACTGAAGGAGCTACTGGCCTACTGCAGTGGCTGGAGAGCATCGAGGATATTCTTGATTTCACAGGATGTCCTGAAAATCTGAAGGTCAAAATGGCCTCGAGCGCTTTTCACAAAGGCGCACTCACCTGGTGGAACTCTGAGAAGAACACCAGAGGACGGGAGTCGCATTAGCTTTATCATGGGAGGACTTCAAGAAGTTACTTGTGGATAAGTTTTGTCCACGACATGAGCTGAAGAAACTTGAGGTAGAGATGTGGAATCTGGTGCAAGATAGTGGTGAGAACGCGAAGTATACAACTCGTTTCCATGAGTTGTGCATTCTGGTGCCACACCTGGTTACTCCTCTATCCCGCAGGATAGAGAAGTACATCGAAGGCTTACCTCTAGTTGTCAGAGGAACTGTGATGGGGAATAACCCCACTACTCTGGAGGCAGCGATTCATCTTGGAGCTAGCCTTACCGAAGAATACGTTAAGTCTGGGTGCTCACCCGAAAGGGGTACAAGAGAGCACAGATTGATGAAGGCAAGAAGCCTGAACAACAACATCACAAGAAGAAGAAGCAAAAAGACCATCAAGAACTTTGCAGCCCTGACCGCAGCTACACACCTACTCATGCCACACCCATTACTGCTATGCCACAATCTGCTTCAGTCAGAAAGCCATATACTGGCCCGTTCCCACTCTGCACCAAATGCCAATATCATCATCTACCAACTACCCATGCAAAAAGTGTCTCAAGTGTGGGCGGATGGGACACTTGGCAGCTACATGCCGATCTGCACATCTTGCTGCTAACAACTGCTGCCACAACTCCTACTGCTACAGGTGGAAGGGCCTGTTATAATTGTGGAGCAGAGGGACACTTCAGAAACCAGTGTCCAAAACTCAACAACAACACTGCTACTGCTCGTGCTTTTATTATCGGAGCTGCCGAAGCACGCGAGGAGCCAGCAGTTGTCACGGGTACATTTCTCCTTAATGGTCATTACGTTTCTATCATATTTGATACTGGTGCTGATAAAAGCTTTATCTCTGCTCATACTGCTTCTTTGTTTAATATAAACCATCTATGCTTACTGCTCCTTATACCGTAGAAGTAGCTGATGGTAAAACCCTACTTGTAGATTCTATAATACATGGTTGTGAATTAAGATTAAACGACCATCTTTCCTCATCGATCTTATTCCTATGACACTCGGAAGCTTCGAAGTTGTGATAGGAATGGATTGGTTATCCAAAAACAATGCCGAAATTGTATGTTCGGAGAAACTTATACGGATTCCTTTACCGTCCGGCGAAACGATGAGAATCTATGGCGAGAAACCCTGCGCGGATTGAAGATTGTATCGTGCATCAAGCTAGGAAGTACTTGAAGAAGAAATACTATGCGTTCCTGGCTCACGTGGTAGAGAAGAAACCTGAAAGAAAGCAGTTGGAGACGTTCCAGTTATCAGAGATTATCCTGAGTATTTCCAGAAGACTTGCCTGGACTACCACCGATCCGCAAGTGGAGTTTAGAATCGATCTCGTCCCTGGAGCAAACCCAGTGGCGAAGTCACCATATCGATTAGCACCGTCTGAGATGCAAGAACTGTCTAGTCAGCTTCAAGAACTTCTAGACAAAGGTTTCATTAGACCGAGTTTCTCTCCATGGGGAGCTCCGGTTCTCTTTGTCAAGAAGAAAGACGGTTCATTTCGTATGTGCATGATTATCGTGAACTAAACAAGTTGACAATCAAGAATAGATATCCTCTCCCAGGATCGATGATCTGTTTGATCAATTACAGGAGCAACTTGCTTCTCTAAGATTGATTTACGATCCGGGTATCATCAATTACGAGTAAATGATGAGGATATACCAAAGACTGCATTTAGGACTCGATATGGACACTACGAGTTTGTGGTTATGCCATTTGGGCTGACCAATGCACCGGCAGTGTTCATGGACTTGATGAATCGAGTCTGCAGGCCATATTTAGATCAGTTTGTTATTGTCTTTATTGAAGATATACTGATCTATTCCAAGACAGAGCAGGAGCATGAAGATCATTTGAAGAAAGTCTTAGAATTACTAAGAGCTGAACAACTTTATGCTAAATTCTCAAATGTGAATTTTGGCTAAAAGAAGTTCACTTCTTAGGACATGTTCATTACAAGGATGGGATACATGTAGATCCAGCAAAGATTGAGGCGATTAAGAACTGGACTACCCCATCTACTCCAACAGAGATTCGTTCATTTCTGGGATTGGCAGGCTATTACAGAAGGTTCATTGCGAACTTTTCAAAGATCGCCTTGCCACTTACCACACTAACCCAGAAAAGTCAAGCGTTTATATGGGGACAGAAACAAGAAGATGCATTTCAACTTCTTAAACAGAAGTTATGCAATCCCCTATCCTTAGTCTCCCAGAAGGCAGTGATGATTTCATTGTCTACTGTGATGCTTCAAACCTTGGGCTCGGTTGTGTACTTACGCAACGGGACAAGGTAATTGCAAATGCTTCAAGACAACTTAAGATTCATGAGAAGAATTACACTACTCATGACCTTGAGTTAGGGGCTGTGGTTTTGCATTGAAGATTTGGAGACACTACCTGTATGGTACTAAATGTGTCATCTATACAGACAAAGAGCCTGCAACACATCCTTAATCAGAAAGAACTCAACATGAGACAACGACGTTGGGTTGAGCTTCTAACTGATTACGACTGTGAGATTCGTTACCATCCGGGTAAAGGCGGATGCTCTTAGTCGTAAGGAACCAGTCAAACCAATTCGTGTCATAGCCATGGAGATCAACACACATCCAAACTTGAAAGATTGATTCGTATTGCACAACAACAAGTAGTAACAGACAATCAGCTTAAGGCAGATTTAGATTGCGGGATTGAGAAGAAACTGGAACCTCGATCTGACGGGGTGTTATATCTCAACGGCCGCATATGGATTCCAAAGTCAGAAGAATTGCGCACACTCATCTGTGATGAGGCACATAAGTCGCGATACTCAGTTCATCCTGGAGCAGATAAGATGTACCAAGACTTGCGGACATCTTACTGGTGGCTAGGAATGAAGAAAGACATAGCACTGTACGTGGGAAAATGTCTTACATGTTCAAAAGTCAAAGCAGAACATCAAAAGCCTTCGGGACTTCTGCAGCAACCTGAAATTCCTCAATGGAAATGGGAACAAATTTCTATGGATTTCATAACCAAGTTGCCGAGAACTCCGAGAGGTTACGATTCGATTTGGGTGATCGTTGATCGACTCACCAAATCTGCTCATTTCTCCCAATCCGAGAGGATTACAAAATGGAGAAGTTAGCTACATTGTACATCAACGAAATCATTGCACGTCATGATACTCCAATATCAATCATTTCTGATCGTGATAGTTGCTTCACTTCTCGCTTCTGGCAAACATTGCAAAAGGCTTTGGGAACTCGTGTTAATCTTAGCACGGCGTATCATCCCCAAACCGACGGTCAAAGCGAAAGGACTATCCAAACACTCGAGGACATGCTACGTTCTTGTGTGATTGACTTTGGTGGGAGTTGGGACACTCATCTTCCACTCATGAGTTTTCGTATACAACAGCACTACCATACAAGCATTCAATGTGCACCATTCGAAGCGTTGTATGGTAGGAGTGCCGATCACCGGTCTGTTGGACCGAGGTGGTGACTCACAGGTCGTAGGACCAGAACTTATTCAGGAAACATCAGACAAAATCACAATCATTCAATCAAGACTTAAGGCCGCACGAGATCGGCAGAAGAGTTATGCTGATCGACGTCGGAAACCGCTTGAGTTTCAAGTCGGTGACCGAGTCTTACTCAAAGTTTCTCCCTGGAAAGGCGTTGTCCGATTTGGGAAGAAAGGGAAACTTGCACCAAGGTACGTTGGACCTTTTGAGATCCTGGAAAGGATTGGTCCCGTAGCCTACAAACTCAAACTTCCAGTGGAGCTAAGCAATGTTCACGATACTTTTCATGTATCAAATCTTAAGAAATGCTTGGCAGATCATGATGTTCAGATTCCACTGGAAGACATTCAGATTCAAAACAACATGCAATTCATAAAACGTCCGGTCGAAATCATGGATCATGGGTCAAGAAACTTAAACGCAGCCGTATCCGATCGTAAAGGTACGATGGGAGGGCAAACGCGGTGCTGAGTTCACCTGGGAACGTGAAGACCAGATGAAGCTTAAGTACCCTCATCTTTTTACAGTACCTTCGTCTAGTTAATTTCGGGACGAAATTCCCTTAACTAGGGGAGACTGTAACATTTGTACATTTAGTCATGGTAGTTGTGAACAGTGTTAGAACAAATGTGCTTTCATATCAAATCAGTCAATGTGATTCATGTGTTCATTATGTGCTTGTGTGTTAGGATCTTTATTATTTAGGAACAAGTATATATTATCTATTTACAGTCGAGTTCGCTAGGCAAGAACAGTATCGTATTATATCGAAACAGTGTGAGACGGCTTCAGGTACGGCAGGTAGCTGGAATGTGGGTTATGACCTATACATATACTGCGTTCGGTGTAATGGGATAGTGTTAGTGCGTAGTGCGAGACGAATATTATGACAATTAAAACAAGAATCGTAATACGTAAGCGAGACTGAGTAGAGTTATGGGTGACGATCCATAATAATACGAATGTTGAACTTATAATTATGATTAAACGCCTTAACATTTTATACGATCGAAAAACGTACGCTGTTGCGGGTATACACGTAATTGCGGTCGTTTAACGATCCTTCAGCACACGAAGAGTAAAAATAACTAAATATTTATTATTTTTATTTTTTTACAATTTTGAAACTCATCAAAAAGATGAGAATAATAATCCTTATTTAAAATCGCGTAAAATACGCGTTGCGCGACGAAAACGCGAACCGAGCGACCGAAACGGACCCGAACACCGCGCGGGCTATAAAAGCCTTGAACAAGACCCTTTCCCTCATTAAACTCACCAACAACCCTTTCTCTCACTAAATTTTCGGCCAACTCTATCTCTCTCTAGAAAACCGACTTCAAACGCGCGTATCTCCTTCGTTTCTTGACGGATTTCGGTGATTCTTGAACCTACGCGAAGCTCTCAACGAGTACTACCAAAAAGTACAAAGGATCTGGTGTTTTATCCGGCCAAGAAAGAGGTATGATCGAAAGAATAATCACTAAAATAGGGTTTTCATATGTGTTTGTTTAAAACCGAGCCTAGCCGGTTCTAAGCCTAATCGATTGAACCTACAACATTTCGAGGTGAGTTCTGCAAGTATTCATGGCATAAAAGTGGTTGGATCAAAGGAAACAAGGTTGGATGAATGGTGTTGGTAACAGGTTCGACGGCCGAACCTTCATCCTCAGCGGGCCGAACCTTGAAGAGGGCTCCACGAACCCTAATGGTTCTAGTCATCAGCGAACCCTTAGGGGACCTCACGAGCCTGCACCGAACATCAACCCGGCCGCCGAACCCTGTGCATGCCACGAACCCTCTTGTAGACCTCACGAACCTATGGCACGCCGACGAACCATTACCTGCACGAGCCTAACCCTAATGGTCCTACGAACCTGTATGGTTTGTTAATTAGCAGCCGAACCATGAACAGGTGCGAACCCACATGACCGAAGCTTGCATGATGACGAACCATAGCCATGCAGCCGAACCCCATGCATCATTCACGAACCTTTCTGCTAGCATTGAACTCAGCCGAACCTAAGGAAACCCTCACCGAACCATGCACGAACCCAGTTGTACACCTTAGTCGAACGAATCTTTTCACTTTTTCACGAACCTTTGCATGATGGAGCCACTGCCGAACCCTTCTGATGCAAGCTTTGGCGAACCTTGCATGTCTCCATGAGAAGCCGAACCTTCCTGTCATATGGCCGAACCTTAGGCAGGAACCTTAGAAGGTTCGCTGCCAAGGGGGGTTAGCCGAGCTCCAACATGGAAATTCTTCTATCATCTTGGCCCAATTCAATTTTATTTCGGCCCATTATGATCATGAGTGACCCAATCTTGTGTTTAGCACATTGCTTGGCCCATATACACATTGTTCGACCCAACAAAACCTTAACCGGCCCATGATTTGGCTACACATATTAAACCTAGCCTAACTTAAAGTTGGAATAGCCCAATTAGATCCCATTCGGCCCATTATGATCTTAATTGGCCCAAGATTTTCATTGGTGTGATACAAGGTCCACACACGTGTTGTAGGCCCAATACCATCTTTCATTTGGTCTATCGTTAACCTAAATGGCCCATGACTTGGGATCTAGCCTCATGGTTTCATGGGCTTACGGCCCAATGTGAGGCTCACGACTTAAATAGAGTTGTGATTTGGTTTCAATTGAGTTAAGTTACAACTTAACATAATCATGAGACCAAGTCATAATATCAATAACGTAAAACAATTGAAACATCTTTTCACAATACATGTAAATCAATGGTTTATCAAACTCTTAAACACATGTGATGTTGTGCAAACAAGTTTGTGCACAAAAGAACATTACACATTCTTTTCATGGATCCATGATCAATCAAGTAACTCAACCATGACTTTCACGTTCATACAACATTTTCAAACATGAGAACAAGTATTCAATTGTTAATCAAGTTCAAGAGAACATAAGTCAATCAATGAATCAAGGTCTATACAATTATAAATCTTATATCTTATGTATGATTACGATGATATAGGAACCAGTTAGAAGTCCTGTTTGCTACTTGCTATTTGTCATAGTTCAGAGTCTACTGCAGACATGTGAGAACATTAGCCCTCTTTTTACTGTTTTTACAATTGTTTTGGGGTGGAACACGTGATCGAATACTCTTACTTCAATCATATTACATGATACATGTTTATGTTACTTTATAAACATTACACGTTCACTCTAGAAATCCAAGGGATTTCTCAATTGTTTTCAAAGGAATTATCAACCGTTTATAATGGTTTTATCAATTGTTTAACATTTTCTACTAAAAAGGTTTTAGAAAAGTTCTTTAAACTATTTATATCAGTTTTTACTCAAATGGTTTTATAAATGACAGACACTTTTAAATAATGTGACTTATAAACTCTTTTACTATAAACTCGTGTTTTCGAGAATAATCTTTTATAAACCATGTTATTATACAAGGACACTATCCTATGTACACAATCAAGGGTTTCAAAACAAGGTATTCAATCAATGGTTTTCGCGAAGATGTTCAAACAAAGATTCATTTCATGGTATCCAAACAGAGGATTCATTTCATGGTACTCAAACAAGGTTTTCAAATCATGTTATCAAATAAGGCATTAAATCACTGTTTTCTTTTAAAGCAAAGATTAAAAGCATGGTGTCCACTGTTGTAAACAAACTTATAAACCCATCAAGTTTCATATTCATTAGCGTTAGTACTGGGTGATCACAACAAGGGAAAGCGGACACATTTGGGCAGGCCGATTTCTGGAGTTAGCTTTTAAATTTGTTTTATAAACTAACTGCAGATTTCGGTTACGTATGGTTTTATCACTGTTGCTGACTTATTTTCTGACTCCAAAGGTAGTTTGGGACTTGATTATAAGTTGGTTTTCGTGCAAACAGTCTTTGGACTGTTTACACTCATTTTACATACTTGATGTTAGTTTGGGTTGCAGCTCATCCATGTAATTCATTTATTGCTTTAAACATATGCCTTATATTACAAGTTCATGTTTCAAATGTTAAACCTATTGTTCTCACCAACTACTTCTGTTGACAGTTACTTTTCACGTGTTTCAGGTAATCAGGTGTAAGGCATTTTAAGGACAACTAAGGAGACCGATTAAGATAGAACAAGATGAAGAAACATGCTAGGATGGATTTAGAAACACACTAAAATCCTGATTGTTTAATTGTCTTGTTTGAAGTCTTATTTTGTAAACTATATTTTGGGTCTTTAGTTGTCATTCTTTTGTTAGATAGATTGTCTGTAACTAAACAACTGTCTAAACATTATGAAACTTAGTAATCCATTGTGGTTGTTCTTATTCAATACTTGTGCATGATTCAACTACTCATACGTCACCGCGCTGTGGATTCCGCACGCGGCGCAGGGGGTGTGACATATATGGCGTTGACGTTGTCGCAATATACCAGAGATGCTCGTTGTCAGACCCCCAAATTCCCACGTGCGATGTCAGACCGCGCGGGTGTGACGTGGCCTGAATCACAGCTCATGGTCATATAGAACGACTCTATATGAGTTACACAACACACGGTTTTGTAAAATAATACAAGTTTCATTAATAAAACAACGGAAATGTTTGATAACTAAAGTAGCAGAATAAATAAGTATTACAGCGGAAAGTAAATTATTTGAGGCACTACACGTGCATAAAATTGTTTTAAAAGGAAACACATCAACACAAGCCTAGGACTAGGGTCTAATGCATGCGACTCTTCTTGTACTCCTCTTTGTGTCCTAGGGTGCTCCATTAATTCCTAAGAATACATGCGAAAAGTGTCAACTAAAAGTTGGTGAGTTCACAGGTTTAGACAGACAGAAATAGTAAACAGACATATACTGGGTATGTTAAGTTTAGTTGTTGGATCTACGATCCGTGGAGTGTGTCAGTTCATTTTACCGAAACTAGATTGTTTCCGTTTGCCTCCGCGGGTCATCGCTGAACCCGACATCAACATCGAAATTACACTTGTTATGACCTCAAGTCAACATTGGTGCCGAGTGGGGCTAGTCAAACCCAGTAGTACTACGTAATTACGACTCGTTTGTTATACAACTAACGGTAAGGTTAAGTGAGGACTTAATGCGATAATAGTTACACTCGAAAATGATTTTTACAACATACCAGACATATATCTAAAACAGTTGCATAGTAATCTCACCCTATAAGTTTAGCAAAAACAGTTAAAGAGTAAAAGTGGGGCTATAAACTCACCTGAGTTTAGCAAAGTATTCGTACCGAATGGTGTAGCTCGCCGGCTAGCAGTTACCTATATCACATAGGTACTATAAGTTTGTGTTCACATACATGTGGGTCTCATAGGACCGTGTTTGTACCCAACAACTCCAAGTTGTTATGTGGGTCGAGTTGACCGTGTTTGGCCATGTTGACCGTGTTTGACCTAACGACTCGTTGGTGACGGTTTTTGATCAAGTTCTCGTGTAACGTGTGTTTTAGTGTCGTGTGATGTGTGCGGATACCAAAGTTACTTTCGTGAGGAAACTTACTATTTATAGTAAGTTTCTATTTTGGGAAAGTTTCTAAATTAGGCAAGTCATGCAACAAATCATATTCCGATTATTCTAATACACATATTTATCCTAAGTGAGTATGTTATCACATAGCACATAATTATACTTAGCCGGTTTAGCATGTTTTGCGCGTAAAAGTTACTATTTTTAGAAAGTTGCACAAATAAGCATGTTTCACCAAGTTTAATAACCAAAATTATCTAAATATCAATATCCTAACTCTAATTAGTCATTTAATCACATTTGTTACAATAAACATGTTATCATTTATCGACTTTGTAAAATAAAGTTACTATTTATAGTAACCTTTGACAAATGCACATACATCAATCATTCTAAGGCATAAAATCATTTATCATCATTATAATAACTTCAACTAAGCATGTTAAACATACAATATCATCAAGTTCATCATTTCTTAGCAAATTCAAAAAGTTACTATTTATAGTAACATCTTCAAAATCATAGCTTTTAATAATTCTAACAACTCATATGCATCCATAACATCATAAAACATCCTTTTAAGCATATATCATATATTTAAACACATGCATGTGGTCATTAAATCATTTGTTCACACATTTGCATAATTAAAGTTACTATTTATAGTAACTATCATGTTCTAGCACTTCTTGACAACAATAACGCTCCTAGACCTCTTAAATCATGTCAAATATCATAACTACCAACATTTCAATATTAAAAATTACATAAAACTTCATGGATCGTGCATGCATGTGGTCTAAAGTATCCATTTTATCACAAATCATCATTATATGTAATCAAAATCACCATAGTTCATCATCCATTCATCAAATCAGTAGCAATAACATTAAATAACATATTCATAAGCCTAAAATTTCGTGGTTATGGTGGAGCTAGTGATGCATGTGGCCAAAATGGCTTGCATGTGTGATTACAAGTGATTTTAAGCTAAAATGGGTATGGATACTACCTCACAAGGCTTCAAATCACTGAAATGGTGCTTGTAGGGGTCGTGACTTCTTCCAGTGGTTGTCGAGGAAGCTCCAGCAGCCGATTGGATTGAAAGGGGTGGCGTGTCGAGCTCCTCCAATGCTTCAAAGCTTCAACCTCCTCAAGAATGAGCTCAAAATGGCTCCTAGATGGCTCCAATGTGGTTAATGGTAGTGCAACAGACTGATGATGGCCGAATAGAGAGTTTTCAGTAGAAATTGTGTGTAAAGTCGACAGAAATGATGGTATCTTGGTTAAATAAAGATTTTGCGTGTATAGGCTCGTCGCGTACCGCGGAGTCTGACAAAAAGCATCGCCGCGTAACGCGATGATTAAAATAACCATTCGGTTCCCGAAACACGCCGCGTACCGCGAAGAGGGAAGATGATCGGTCGTCGCGTACCGCGATGGATTTCGATGAATTTGAAATTCCCCGCCTATGCGTCGCGTGCAAAGAAGATCCATCCGGGTGCCCATCGCGTACCACGATGGGTCCCAGTTGAGCCCAATAAGCCCAATTTTGTTGTTTCGAATCGATTTTCGCGAATTTCTCGACTACGATCATCGTTTCTCGACACATAGGCATTGTTCTACCTATTCTAGGTTCCTTAGAACCTAAGTGTAGTGAAAGTGCACTGTGATTTGATCCGTTCACCAACGTTCGTTATTCAAGACTCGTGCGAGTGTTTTGCGATAATTCTTTGAATTATCAGTGCGTTTGGACTGTCGTGCCACGTGTCACACTAAACATTCATTATTCTAGTGCCACGTACAAAATAATATTATTAAAATAAAGTTAGTGCTGACCTGGAAATTGCGAGGTGTCACACTCGTTGTGTGGGGCATCCGAGTTCTAGTATTAGATGACGAATCCAACATAACTCAACAACTGCATTAGAGACGCCTCGATATTCTGCCTCAGCACTGGATCGAGAAATAGTTGTTTTCCTTTTTGATGACCAAGAAATGAGGATGTCATCCAAAAAGATACTGTAATCTGAGATGGAGTGACGGGTGTCGGGACGACCTGCCCAATCTGCGTCCGTGTACAAAATTAGAGAGGTAATAAGGCTAAATCGCATGTAGACACCCATGGTTGAAGCACCTTTCACATCTGAAGAATCTTTTTAATATCATTAAGATGTCCAGAACAAGGAGAGTGCATATGCGCACACACTTTTTGAACCACGTACACGATATCTGGCTGAGTAAATAAGCATTGAAGGGCCCCGGCTAGACTGTGGTAAGAACCAAGAAGTGGGGTCGGAAAGCAATTCGCCGGCATTAGCAACTAATTTGCAGGCTGTATCTACTGGTGTATCAACCAGGCTTCAATCAACCATCTTTGTCTGTTGTAGAATATCTTATTCATATTGGGTTGAGATAGGAACATACCATTGGTGTCTCGAGTAACTAATATGCCTAGAAATCAAGTTAGTGAGCCGAGATCTTTCATGGCAAACGTTGATGATAACTTGTTTAGGAATTGTTGTTACAAATGTGAAGATGGAGATGTAAGTATAATATCATCCACGTAAAGAAGCATGTAGGCTGTATCCGAACCCTTCTTATAGACAAAAAGAGAATGATCAAATGAACTATGTCGAAAACCCAAGGTAGTTATGACATTAGTGAACAACTGGTACCACGCATGCAGACATGATGCGGAAAGGAGGAGTTCAAAATCCTAAGTATTTTTGGTACATTCTTTGGATGCGTTTTGGAATGGAAAAGATATAGACTCACATGTTTGACGTATTTCAAATTCTTAAAGTCGAGGTTGAGAAATAAAACTCATATTTAGATACTTACAGTGTTATTTAAAATAGTTGTTAAATATGGTACCCACTTTCAAACCATTTTTTCCCTCAAGTGGACAAAAACCACACATATTCAAACAACAACAAAAAATCTTCAATTTATAATCTCACACCTTTTTCTCACAACACATGCCTCAAACCTCTTTCCCAAATGGCTACTGTAGCATCATCGGTTGTTTCCATCCCATCAATGACCGGCCTTGAGGCCACATATACAAAGGTAAATGCAGCCGCCATAACTGTTAAGAAGGTGACGGCTAGCCCAAAAGTTTCAATGAAACTTTTGCTGAAAGAAGCATTGATGGTAGTCGTCGCTGTTTCAGCCAAGAAACACACTTGCTTTTGAAGTCCTACGGGTAGACAATGATGGATGTTTGGTATTTGAGCTGCCACCTTCAGTGTCCCAGCAGATGAGAAGATTGTGCTCCGGAATAATCATGGGTTCCCACACAATTTTGTTTTCGATGAAGAGGAGATAGCGGCTGGTGTTGATGCTTCAAAATTTTCAACGGATATAGATGCTTATTAGAATTCTTATGGAGAAATATATTCAGTCACATTTATTGAAAAAGGGACATATATTTCTATTGTACACCAAGGTGCTCTTATGGTTGATAAAGTGACCATCACATGATAAGCTTTTACGGATTTTTTTTCTATTTAAAAAAAATTTATACAAAATATTTTGGTAAAGAGTTGAATAGCCTAAAATTTTCAATCTATGTTTTTATATCACTTGATTTTTTTTACGTTTTGTTACGTAGGTTTTACGTGGGTTAAAATATTTTTTTTAAAAAAATATTTGGTCGGCGCTTTTTTTATTTTTTTTTATAAAAATGTGCCCAATAGAATTACAAACCTGTAAAAAAAATTCAAAAAAAACGTTGTTTTTATGTGATTTTTGCATGGTTTTCGCGGTTTTCTCATTGAGATGTGGTTTTCATTTTATCTTTTCCCTATATATATATATATATTAAAAACCAAACTTTGAATGTGAGACAAAATTACTTTTCATTTCATACTAATTTCATTACGTTTGGTACAACTCCTCCACCTTTTTACCTTTTCTTCTACCTTCTTCTTACAACATCTCACTTCTAGACCTCTCTTTCTCGTTCTTGCTGCTGCGCTTCTCCTTTCTTTGTTGTTGAAGATTTGAGGTATACTCACTCACCTTTGGTTTCCACTTGACTATTTTGTTCCATGCATCAATGTCACACCTAGGGTCGAGGGTTGGATCGACGTTTTGCCGGGCTGGGGTGACAATTTTGGTATTAGAGCCATGATTATAGAGGATTAGGTCATACAAACGGTTTGACCTAGACTATAACCTAGGGACCCACACATAGAGAATTCAGGATATGAATACCTGCATTTATTTTTACCTTATTGCATTCGATCACAATCACTAACCAATGTCTTTTCGGTTGTGATCAGAATGCCGCCAAGAAGACAACCTCATACCACCATGAAAACCGCTGAGCTTTCCGCTCTTCTGACCGATCAACTAACGGCAGCCATCCCCGACATGATCAACCGGATTAACAGTAAGGGGGAAATTCCTCCGATCCTGGGAGCGGGAATTTAGGAAATGCCCAGATTACTCCTACAAGGATTTCATAGGATGTAAGCCACCATATTTCAATGGGGCTAAGGGTGTAGCCATATTGAGCCAATGGATCGAGAAGATGGAGACACCCTTGATATTAGCAGTTTCCCTGAACACCACAAGGTTTGCCACGCTACAAGGTCATTCAACAAGCAAGCCTTAACGTTGTGTAACTCCCAGATTTGCGCTAGGGGGAGAGATGAGGCACTAACCACGCCATGGGCTGATTTAAGGAACTACCTCACCGATAATTCTTTTAGAAAATTGAGCTCTAGAAGATTGAGGTGGAGCTATGCAACCATGAGATGGTCAGGGTTGACCACATGGCATACACCATTCGTTTTCACAAGTTGGTTGCTTTGGTGCCTTACTTGGTACCTACACTAGAGAATATCATCGACTGCGATGTTAAGGGGCTACCACCGTGCATTGGTAGCCATGTTCTCACTACTAGTCTCTATCAACTCTTGAGTCTGCTATCGACGTTGGTGTGAAAGGATACTAGAAAGGTTAAAGAGGAGCCGAACAAGAAGCCCAAGCATCACAAGAGCAAGAAGCTGAAGACCATTAAGGGGTATGCACTGGCGAACCCTATCAACCAAGTTCTTGCGGTACTCCCAAATCCAAACCGTAAGTCTTATACTGGGACATCAATGTTGTGGCTGCACTTCCACTGCCTAACAACAACCAAGGCTACTAAACATGCTGGGAGCTAGATTATATTTCAAGGAACTGTCCCAAGAGGGTGCAACCCAGCAACCCTACACCACGTTGAAAAGATTTTGCCTTGGGAGAACCTGATGGCCGTAAAGATCCTAATGTTGTGACAGGTATGTTTCTTTTGAATAACCACTATGCATCCATATTGTTTGATATAGGCACATACAATAGTTTTGTCTCCAAAAAATTCAAGTCCAAGATAAACCAACAAGCGGAAATGTTAGATTCTGCGTACATCATCGAAGTGGCTAATGCCAAACTCATAACAGTTCACAATGTGACCATAATTGCTCGTTGACGCTCAAAAAGAACTCTTTTCAAATCGATCTAATTCCGAGGGAACTCGACAGTTTCGATGTGATTGTGAGAATGGATTGGTTGTCTCACAATCAAGTTGAAATTATATGTTCCGAAAAGCTCCTCCGTATTCCAATGACAAACTGTGATGATCTAGAAGTTTGTGGAGATCAACCTCGAAGGAGTCTCAAGGTCATTTCGTGCATGAAGGCTCGGAATTGCCTATGAAAGCGGTGCATTGCCTTCCTAGCACATGTGATGGCGAAGAAAACAAAGGAGAAAAAGATACAAGATGTTCCTGTCGTAAACGAGTATCGAGATGTTTACCCAAATGACTTACCTGAACTTCTTCCAACTCGTCCAGTTGAGTTTCGTATCGATGTGGTACCAAGAGCTACTCATGTGGCTAAGTCTCCTTATAGATTAGCACCTTTAGAAATGCAGGATTTATCAAGTTAGTTGCAGGAACTACTCAACAAGGAACTACTCAACAAGGGTTTTATCCATCTGAATTATTCACCATGGGGAACTCTAGTTCTATTCGTGAAAAAGAATGATGGATCCTTTCGCATGTGCATTGATTACAGAGAGCTTAACAAACATACCATCAAGAATCAATTTCCATTACCGAGGATTGATGACTTATTTGATCAATTGTAAGGAGCAACTCACTTCTCGAAGATCGACCTTTGATATGGCTATCATCAACTACTAATCCAAGAGGAATACATCCATAGGACGACATTTCGAACTAGATACGAACATTATGAGTTTCTGGTAATGTCGTGTGGATTAACAAACGCACCCGTAATATTCATGGATCTCATGAACTATGTATCTAAACCATACCTGGATCACTTTTTCATTGTCTTCATAGATGACATACTGATTTATTCTAGAAGCAAGGGAGATCACGAACAACATACCGGAAATCTTGGAGCTGCTCAGGAAGAAGAAACTCCATGCCAAATTCTCCAAGTGTGAATTTTGGCTAAACGAGGTTCAATTCTTGGGTCACATCATTAACAGGGAAGACATCCATGTTGACCCCATTAAGATATAAGCAGTCAAGAACTGGGATACCCCCACGATGCCAATAGATATATGATCTTTTCTGAGCTTGGCAGGTTATTATAAGGGGTTCATATCAAACTTCTCTAAGCTAGCATTGCCTCCTACGACACTTACCCAGAAAATTCAACCCTTCGTATGGGTCAAAAACAAAAGGGAGCATTCCAAACACTGAAGCAAAAGTTGTGTTATGCTCTAATTCTTACACTTCCACACGACAATGATGACTTTGGCGTTTATTGCGATGCATCCCATTAGGGACTCGGTTGTGTATTGATGCAACACGGGAAAATTATCGCCTATGCATCACGACAACTCAAGACACGGAAGAACTATACCATGCATGATCTTGAGTTGGGTTCGGTTGTCTTTGCCTTAAAGATCTGGAGACAATCTTTGCACGGGACGAAGTGTACAATATTCACATATCACAAGAGCTTACAACATATCTTTGATCAGAAAGAACTCAACATGAGACAGAGACGATAGGTTGAGCTTCTAAACGACTATGATTGTGTGGTCAAATTTCAACCGGGAAAGGCCAGCTTTGTGGCCGAGCCTTGAGCAGAAAAGAATGAATCAAACCCCTATGCGTCAGAACAATGGGAATTATTGTACAAACAAGACTATGGGATCAGATTCTACTGGCTCAACAACAAGCTATTGAACAAAACAGTCTTAAGAAGGAACTCGACTGTGGTGCAGAGAAGCAATTCGAGACAAACTCAGACTGTGTGATCTACTTCATAGAACGAGTATGGATTCCTGAGTCTGCGGAACACTCTAAACTTATTCTAGATAAGGCACACAAGACTTAATATTCCATTCGTCTAGGAGCCGATAAGATGTACCATGATCTTAGAACGTTCTATTGGTGGCCTAGAATAAAGAAAGACGTGGCAACCTATGTCAGGAAATGCCTCACCTATCTGAAAGTCAAGGTTAAACACCAGAAACTGTCAGATTTGCTGGAACAACCAGAGATACCCAGTGGAAGTGGGAGCAAATTACTATGGATTTCATTACCAAACTCCCAAGGACATCAAGCAGGTATGACTAGAGGTGCACAAACCGGTTAATCGGTGGAAAACCGATTTTGAAATAATCGAACCGGTTAACCAGTCAAAGTCTGGCAACCTATTTTTACCAATAATCGGCTCGCTTAAAAACTGATTTTTCAAGATCTAAAACCGAAACCGATATATAACCGAAATTGGTTAACCGAACCGGTTTAACTGCCAAATAACCAATTTTTTCCTAAGTTGGGTCGGTTAATAACCGGTTTGGTCTCTTTAAACTTCAAAACGGTCCTAAATCGCCGGGTTTATCAAAAACCTAAAACCGATTCCAATAACTTGTTTAAAAACCGGTTACGAACCGGAACCGGTTCGATAAATCTTTATTTTTGTGAACGTCTAGGTATGACACCATTTGGGTCATGGTTGATCGATTGACAAAGTATGTCCATTGCTTATCAATGCGTGAGACATATACCATGGAGAAATTGGCTAAACTATATATGATAGAGATCATAAGAAGACATGGTGTGCCTTTGTCCATCATTTCCGATTGTGCAGTCGTTTTACTTCACGGTTGTGGCAGGCATTACAGGAGTCTTTAAGGACACGTCTTAATCTTAGCATGGCGTATCATCCATAGACAGATGGCCAAATCGAGAGAACCATACAAACCCTGGAGGATATGCTCAAAACTTGCTTAATGACTTCAGTGGAAATTGGGGCACACACTTACCACTCATCGAATTTTCCTACAACAATAACGTCGGTTGTGCGCCGTTTGAAGCACTGTATGGTCCAAAATTTCGATCTCCGATATGGTGGACCGAAGTGGGAGAAAGTCGAATCACATGCCCTGAAATCATACAAGAAACCACCGAAAAAATTGCTCAAATTTAGGAGAGAATCAGAGCAGCCAGATATCGCCAAAAGAGTTACGCCGATAAGTGCACAAAACCATTGGAATTCGGAGTAGGTGACCGAGTTATGTTGAAAGCATCCCATTGGAAAGGTGTCGTTCGTTTTGGGAAAAAGGGCAAGCTCATTCCATGCTATGTGAGACCATTCGAAATCGTCGAAAGAATTGGTCCGGTGGCCTACACACTCAATATACCCGATGAACTCGGCGGTGTTCACAACATTTTCCATGCATCAAATCTCAAGAAATGTATTGTCGACGAATCCTTAGTCATACCGCTTGAGGAAGTCCGGCTTGATAAGCTAATTGACAGTAGTTAAGGGTGTGCATAAAACCGAAAAAACCAACCCAAAACCCACAAACTAAAAAATCCAACCTGAAAAAACCGAACCCAAATAGAAACCGACGGGTTTGGTATAAGTTTTTTAAAAACGGAAAGTATGGGTTTGGTTTTACCTTAAAGAAAAACCGAAAAACCGAATACATGCATATATATATGCATATATATATTACATTTGAAAATTTTTAACAATTTATGAACAGTCTATTTTTATTTTCTTAGTTCTTAATATCAAAAGTCAAATAAGAATCGTATATTTTATTATTATTATCGGCTTAGGATACTAAAAACACGTATAATTTTTACTAAATTTAAATTTTTTGTATATATTTTTAAATATTAAGTAGTGTTGTACTTAAAATATTTTTAGTAGAAATATAATGTTTTAGTTTATTTTTTTATAAGCATAATTTAAGGCCTAAGTACAAAAACCGAAAAAACCAAAACCCAAACCGAACCCAAATGGGTTTTGAAAAGATAAAAACCGAAAAAACAAAACCCAAACGGGTTTAAAAACAGAAATTTCGGTTTTGGGTTTGGACTAAGCCAAGAATCGACCCATGTACATCCCTAACAGTAGTGGGTAGGGACCCATACTTCTCAAATAATACCCCATACTCTCAATCAGAAACCCTAATTCACACCTTTTATCCATTTCGGTTCATATCTGTTTAATTCCATACGATATCAGCCATGAGTTCGACGAGATTTCATCATCACCATCCTCTTCAACCTTTACTTTGACCGGCCGTATTTCCATCAAATTCGAGCCTCTCAGTGAGTATTGTCTCAAATTAACCATTCAGAAACCTTCCAAAATCAGTTTAATACATTTTGGAACCCTAAAACACCTCAAATGGTCCATAATTTTAAAAATAGCACCCAAATGAAGTTGCGGGCGAATGTAAATGCACAAATGGATCATTTGTGCGAATGAGCAGCTTCATTTGCCTGAGCTGAGCACCAGAATGAACTCCTGGGCGAATGAAACGCTCGACGAATGAGGACTACTCGCTCGCATGATCCAACAAACTAATGAGTACTCATTTGTGTAAATGGGTCATACAAATGAAACCCTCATTCACAAGGGGTGCTACAAACCAAAGGGTTTATCATTCGCAGGGCTCCATCCGACTCATTCGCATGGCAGATTTGAGATAAACCTAAGTGTTCAAAATTTTACACAAATAAATACACTAACAAAAACCATGTAACATAAGACTTATCAATTTAATGCAAATATAGGTTGCAATAATACAAAGTCTAATCTACAACCGAAACCACAGATCAAGCCAAGTCTGTCAAACACAATCACAAGGTGAGTTTAGAGACCCATTTTCTTTAACTTTTTGCCTTCCAAACTGTGGGACTGAGAAACATGTAAATTTACTTATTTTATGTGGATAGTCAATCGTCAAGTTTTAAAGATTAATGCACATCGTTTCAAACAATTTCTTAAACAATTGGGTTAACACATTTCAAAACACTTTGGGATGTCAATGACAAGTCTTGGGGAAAGACACAAACATTTCATGGGAAAATATTAATACTATGAGACAAACAATGGGAAGAACAAAATTGGTTCATTAGGGTATATGTCATAATAATCTATGAGGCATGTCCACATACGAAACAACAAAACATTAGTGTCTTTATAGTCATTTACCATTAACTAGCGGGGCTAGGCCAACGGTAACGTAGATAGTGCTATTAGTTTGACAAACTTCAGGCGCTCAGGTCGGTACGTTACACGTACATTAGAAACATCATCTTGGGTTGGAACTGTGAGATCCAATCAACAAGGGCATCATTAGTCAGGTTTGATAAATAATCACATGTATGATATTATTGACATGTTATACTTGTAAACTAAACTTAGGGATACAAGTTCGAATCACGATTCAAAACAAATTTTAATTCAAATATTTAAGACAAACAACTGTGGAAACCATACGAAATGCAGAGTGGAAAGACTCTGATTTCCATTAATGGCAAAATCATGTTCTGTCGAAAGTGTGGTGGGCTGGCGGCTGGACTTGATATGCCCTATACATAAACATATCTCAACATGACAGGATGATGTCAGTGATGAGGTTCAGGAGTGTAAACTTGTGCGATTTACAAAGAACAAAATTGAATACAATTTCAATAACAATTGGTGAAATATGTACTTAGATTTAAATCAATGGTCTAATTACAAACATTTGTGAAGAAGAAAAGAAGTTCAGAGCGAAACTCTAATTTCCATTAAGGGTATAATCATAAAGCATCGAAGGGGTGTGGGCTTGCGGCTGGGCTCGTCTCTACGTATGCCCTATATATAAACTTCATTTGGTACTTCAAGAAAGTATCAGTGATGAGCTTTAGAGCGAGAGCTCGTGAAGTCAAAAGTACAAACATTTTGTGATGGTAATGATTTTACTTGCAAACAATATGAGCTTACCAACCTAATGTTAACTTAATTTTCGCATGTTTTCTCATGTAACGAACATGTGGAGATTTACATCTTTAGGACATATGCTAAGAGGACTAGAATAATGGACTTAGCATCTTTTGTACGTCCTTTTGTCTCATCTTGTAAATCATTTTTATATCTTGTACAGATACAAGATAGAATGATTTTATAGTCTTAAGGATTACAGGGTTAAATTATTGTACTTGGTGATAGCTGTAATTTAACTTCGTTATTTGAATGAATGTTTAGTGTTTCTCATCAAATCATGTGTTATATATACAATCTAATCACCCTGTTAAATCGCAATCCGGGAATATTTCGCCCAGTGGGACGTCTATCCAACCCGCCGGCCCGGGGTGTGACAATCAGTGTTTGGAAATTTTATCATCAAATATATTATCGATAATCATTATCAGTTTGATTTTTTTCTATTTTTATTGTTTTTAGGTTATCCATCTTGATCTGTATTGTGTTAAGATGTTACCATCTCAACTTGTTATATGTTATGATATTACTCATTTATACCCAAAATACAATAATTGCTAAACCAAACCAACTAATTTATCTTGTTTCGTGTCAAGATTGCCATGTCTAATATAACCCAATTTGTGTTTAGGTTGACCTGATTATGTAATAATCTGATTTGCCCATTTATTAGAACGTTAACAAGCCAATCCAATCTGTCTCAATTCACACAAATTGTACCAATAATTTTATAGATTTCAACTGGTATACAATGTTATATACATGTATAGCTACATTGAATTAAGCAGTGTGTTCATCAACATTAGTGGAAAAAAACATAATTTACATGTATAATTTTCCAAGTATGTCTACCTAGACTCCGAAGATATGCCCGATAAGGCGTTACGAGCCTTGATGCACCGGAAACGCTCTTCATTAATGTTATACAAATTTACAGGCCACTCGGCTCAAAATATAAACCTTTAATGAAATTTGGGTGTCTCAAAAGTTTATGTAATTAAGGCATTAGGTAGGTTACATACAGCACCAAGGATCTTACCACCAACATCAAGGAAATGCTCATAGTCGGGTAACGGGCCTACTTTTCCATCGGCATCGATTTTTAACGGGTATTTGAGAAGGTGGCCCGGTAAAGGGGTAAAATCGTTTGAAGCGAATCTTTCCCAATTATCTTCGGCAAACTCATTTACATTTCTTACACATGCTAAACTTTCAGGCTCCCTGAAGTGATCTTGGACCTCGCCCAAGTGTTCGGCCCATAGTGACATTCTGTATCCATACACCTGAAATCCGTTTTGATCAAGAGAAACTTTAAAATTGGAGTTGGCAAAATGGACAGGACACATAACGGGTCAATTTGGATTCATGTTGACTCTGGTATTTATTTATTTATTTATTTTTTTTTCGTGATTGTGTGAATCTATGTGGTAAAACTCCGGTTCTGTAGAATAACTACTAACTGGAACATGTAAACCACGACCGCAAGCAATTATGCCGGTGGCCTCCTACACAAATGTTTAAGTAAGGCTGTGCACATCAGGTAACTGGATACGCCCTATTCCTAAGATAATCACGTGCCACAAAACCAGCTCGGCAGCTCCACACAAGAAACAAAAAATCAACATAATCAAAAGCTACTGATAACATAATGAAAACAGATTACCTTAAATCATAATTTTTTTTGGTTTCTTTTGAAAAAAAGGGGGTTGTTCAAAATAGAAAAATTATGGATCAAAGCAGGATACCTTTAAATTTAATTAGCTCTATGATATATATATATATATGTGTGTGTGTGTGTGTGTGAAATTTAACAGGGTACTAACTTGACCATGTGGGTGCATTTTCTTTTGAGCCCATGTGTGAAATGGCTGATAAGCGCCCATGGCAATCTCCGTATCTCTTGAACCAGCCATGGATCTTTGGTTGATATTGGCAGATCCTAATATCACATATTCATCATCTACTATCATTCCCTTTGCGTGTACATAAATCATGAATCTTCCATTCTTTTGAGAAGCTGAAACCTACAAATAAAAAAAAAATAAATGAAAATATATTTCTTGATTAACCAGTTTTTTGTTTGAGCTAGCATGCTCCCACACACACAGATATAATAATTAAGATTTCAATGAGAAAAGCAAGCACATTAACTTTGTTTTTTTTTTTAAAACCTACCCATCCCCCTTATTTAGAGGGCAATCACCAATGGCCGCTAGGCTACAAGGCTATGGGCACACATGGATTTGGGGAATCAAAGATCAAAAATTGTAAATCAAAGTTACAAAATTAGTGAATCATGTTGTTTTTAATGTCACACTGGATTTTAAGCCTAAAAAAGTACCATATAATTATTATCACAAATTCTAGGAATATATAAGATGCATGAATACCGAACCACCATCTAACGAGTTTTTTCCTTCGTCCTTGCATCTTTCTCGATTCCCAAGGCAGTAGAAATTTAAGTAATCTTGTGGATGTGTGTTCTCGAGCTGCAAATTCTTAATCTCTTGAGCAATAATGTCATACATCATTTGCATAGTTTGTCCCTGAAAATCCACAATAATAAAGTAAAAACTTCACTTACATGCTTCTCCAACCTCTTAGATGGGCATTCTACTTTTCAAGTTGTAAATAAGAGTCAAAGTGTCATTTCATTGAAACCCATCACTTTGACTATTTTTGTTTAGGTGGTATTTATAATAAATACAAAAAAACTAATAGTGCTATCAAAGATGGAAAATTGTATGTTGTTGCATAGTGGTGAACATTTCAATACATTACTTGCAAATTGGTTAGATATGAGTAGTGTCTTATTCCAACCGGTTGATTTAACTAATTGCAAAAATAGGAAGAGACAAGGGGCCGAAAGTCGGCCAGAGTCTATTTTAATGCAAATGACCTCCCTAAAAGTCTTTATTCTAAAAATTGGTTGTTAATGTAAAGACAGACATGATAAAAGGTTTTCTAATTTAATAAAAGAGACAACAAACTACAAACTTTTTTGTATATTAAGCTAACTAAGTACTTCAAGTGTTTTCTAATTTAAGGTGACCAAGTTTCAATTTTTACTAGTCATATTTCAATTAGTCACCAAATTTACATCTATTGTTATTATATCTATTATGTTAATGGACTTTAAAGCTTACCTTTTGATGCAATTCACTATCAAATCTTACCGTCTGATCCACCAGGCGTATATAAAGTTTAAAGTTTGATATGTTTCCTTGCAGAAAGTTATAAAACTTGGTTAAATCAATGATATGTGTAAAGTTGGATACATTTCCTTAAACCTTTCCTTTTGCCTGAGTTGCCAGAAATTATAATATTGAAATGACTTGTCTAAAAGCTCATTACCCCGAATACAAGTCAGAGAAAATTAATAAAACTAAACCTTTCATGCAGTTTGTCCTTACAGTGATAATATTCAATTAGCGCATTAACTATTTAGAAAAATGTACAAAAAGGAATGCGGGTCAACCTGACCCATTCTTAAAAAAACACGCATCATTTCTTAACCCATTTTGACCTACCCAACCTGACAATTACCTGCCAAAACAAGATTCCTTGAACAGGTGCAGAAGTAGGAACACCTTCTGGCCACATTGGAATGACAACATAAACTGCAAACCTTTCGTTTGCTCTTATTTTGCTAGCAATCTTCAATGCAAGCTCCATTGGGATCAGATGATCGGCACCTAATCATACACAAACAGTAAACGAGTCAGCTCAAATGGAATTGCATAAAATGCTTTTATGGATATCAGCACCACCACAGTAAAAATGAGCATTAATATTTTAATCAACATAAACATTATATGCAATTTCCAGGATAGAAAAAACACAAACCTGCATCTTTATTGGATGGCCATGCATATGATGAACCAAGAAAATATTGGTTCTCAATGTAGATGAAGTGTTTTGCAGATCTTATGGCTTCAATGTAAGCCTTTTGAATACTTGTATCAATGACCACATTTTTTGCACACCCAAGATTCTGTTGCATGAGAATAAAAAAATAAAAAATACATAATGTCATGATATGTAGGTGAAATTGTGAAAATTTTGTGAATGTTATTTCAAACCAGTCAAAGCAGGTTATAAGTCTTACCATACACAACTTTTCAACCGATTGGTATTAAATATGACAAAAAATTAAAATAAACTAATTTAAAGCACATTCAAGAAATTGACAAAAGAAGTGTTTGGAGGGAGCAGGCCCGTTAAACTATTTTGCCTGTTTTAACAAACTTGCTACCAGACCCGCCCATCTAGCCACCAGTATCAAAACATGACATTCATTTTCAATAAATTCCTGCTGTGTGAATCTTTTTTACACAGGAAATTAAAGATAAACCTGAGATTCAGCCACTTGTGTATCTTTGGGAAATCCTTCCAAAGAACCAGAATCGATTGATCGAAAAATCTGTGAATAAAAACAAAAAATAAAATACTAAAGGTCAATAAATTACATCCAATTATTTTCTACGAAAACCAGGGGTAATAATTATCATACATTTGCTTAAAAAATTAATTGATTTGAGTCTTGTTTTTTTCCCCGAAGGGTTAAATAAAGAAATTTGTCAAGAATAGAGTTTAAAGCAAATAAAGTGTATTAAAAAAGCTTACAACCTTCTAAATCGTTTTAGTTACATAAAAATGCATTCATAGTTTTGTAATCACATTTAAAGAATTAGCTATTTATAAACAATGGACACCAATGTTTGTAGCTCAATCCAATCCTGTTTTGGCGCTTACCCAACTTGTCCATTTTGGCATTTCGTCACCTCTAACTAAAACTAACCATGTTTAAAGTTGCAAACCTGAACATGCCATCTTTCAGTATCTTCCTCTTTTAAAACCCAGAGTGATGGATCATCATTTGGAACCCTAGATGAAGGGCAAAGTATCCAGGGAATGCGTTCTATCTTAAATAATGAATCATCATGCCATGGGGATATCTTTTTGACCTGTTGACCAACTCGAGACCATTTTGTAGCCTTTTTCCACCGTTGTTCAAAATTTTTAAGAACATCATGTGCAGCAGGACCATCAATTTTGCAATGTAAATCATGCCAGGGTTGTCTTGGACCTTTGAGACCTGACTGTCGTAGAAGTAAAAAATACTTGTAAACATTTGCTTCAAGGTAATTGATCTGATAATCGGTCAAAATGAAGTTGAGATGTCGGTAACTAATGACCTTGACTTTTATCTGATGTGGTAGTATCTTAGGTGATTATTTAAAATAAAAAATTTTGAAAGTAAATGTATAGAAATCATTACCCCTATTTTTCTATAAATTTACCTAACTGGACAAACTCACCTTGTCTCAGATAAATTTGTCTTGAATTCGAACCCAAGACCTCCCCATAAGGAAGTCATGGGGTACCATTAGGCTACAAACCCTTAGTGAAAGTTTTTTAAAGTTGATTGTGTTTTCTAGCATAAATGAGTTGGCCAAAACATAAATCTGTCCAATCTTTGTTACTTTATCATGCAATTGGTTTTCTGTTCCATAAAATTACTAATTTACTTTATCATTCATCGGACTTTAGTCATTTTAACTTGATGTGCATCAGGGTCATTAAGTTGATTGTGTCCCATTAAGATCATTTGGTAATCAGAAAATGGTAAAAAATAACTTTTAGAGAATATAACAAAAAGGGAATAAAAACATGAAATTTATTTATAACGTTAAATGCTATGCAAAAATGTTAAAATTAGGGGCATCAAAATGACACAAATAGGACATTAAGCTACTTTTATTGACTAAAACGTACAAAAACAGATAGGACAAATAAAAACGTATGCTGGTATTTTATAAAAATAAATAAATAAATAAAACCTTGTACAATTATTCCCTTTTACATACCAGAGATATTTTGGTCATTGAACAAATCTGTTTAATGTGCAAATGTGCAATCACTTTGTGTAATATCAAGTTGATATACGAGTAAAAGGCAAATATTATACTGACTGAAAAGCATGCATACTAAATGGGAAAATGAGTGCAACTAAATTATAGACTTACAGAAAAAGTTGCATTGTGATAATCATCCTTAAAAACAGTGTCACGGTCACGAAATAAACGATGTTCTGGGGTGTCGTAGCGTCCATTGCAGAGATCCAGACCTCCAAGATATGCAGATATCTTCCTGTAGCTTCCATGAGCTTGTGTATCCACTATAACACATTTCTGATGATGGGTGTATAATGTCCCAACAACCTGAACTAAAAGAATTGTTTATATAAGAAAGAATATTGATACATATTATCATTGATATGAACTAGAGGCCTCTTTATAACTTTGCATACACCAAATCTGTTTGACAAAAGAAGTTCACTTCAACAACAAATTCGTAACGTAAATAGTTAATGAAACTCACGCAAATGATAATCTTAATATGCCATCATAGCATAGTAAATCAAGATAATCATCAGTCACTCTTTTTCCACATGATTTTTTTTTTTTTACAGGAAGTGTATCTGCATATATATGAACAATTTGGAACCATTATCGAAGCCCCATTTGCGGTGCACACATATGATGTATATGTGTGTGGGCCTTCAAGGGGCCAAAGTAAAATTGCACTAATTTTAACGTTATTTTACTTATTTTCTGAAAATAACGTTAAAAATGTTGGAATGATCAACTTCAAACGACAACTTTGAGCCGGAGACTCCTTCGGAGCAGCCTCTCTATCCCAACTGGGATAGGGGTAATGTTTGTGTCTATCCTTCCCCCCCAGACCCTACTGAAAAGTGGGAATATACTGGGTAAGTTTGTTTGTAAGTTTGTTTGTTTGGAACCATTATCAAGTTTCAAGTATTGTAGCATGTTAAACACAGTCCATAAACTCTTTTGCAGGTACACATTAGAGGTGAAAAATAAAAAGTTGGATAATGGGTCAAAAGTGGTGGATGCATGCTGTGCTTCCACATGCAGATGAAGCATAAAAGGCAATTTACTTGAAGCATAGACATCATCTAATGACTTGAAACTCTTTCAAGTGTGACCACATGCTGAACTGGACTGTGAGCTCTCCGGGCTGCTGCTTCTATCTACGGGTATATAGATTGTTGCTAAACTTTTGGGCCAGAGTACATTTGATAAATTGTTTAACTGCATCATGCTCCCAGCCATTTTGACCATGGTTCAGTTCTCTCTTTCCACTACATCATTCTGCTCCAGAGTATATGATGTTGATGGTTCCCAACTTTTCACAATAAACATTAATTCATAAAAAGTAAACACTTATTCTATCGATCAAGGTTCTTTCTTATTCTGCAGCCAAACTGATTTCCAAGTCGAGTTTTTAACTATTTAAAGCATTTAAATACTTTTAACTTGTACTTCAAGAAATAAGCCCAAGTCATACAGTTCTAATCATCAATAAACAACTAAAATTTCTAACTTCCAGTAAAGGACCCCATGGTTCACGCACATTGGTATGAACCATGTCAAGTCTCAGACTTCAAGGCAATTCTAGGCCTCGTCTACAGGAAAGAGCATCTAATCTGCGTCCTATGACACGCCCTTTACAAAATTGTAGTTCACTTATTTTAGTCATCCCTACAACATTTTTTATTTTACTTGATATATTCAACCCTTTCAAATGTAGATGACGATATCATAGTAGCCATAACTAGCCGTGTTATGTTTTCTAAGAACTAAAGTGTGACCAACCAGATGTTAAAACTAATACGAATGGTATAATTTCTCAGTGTATCATTGATCCTCTCTAAAATACAATATATATATGAGATTACAATATAATTTACAATTAATCACTAAATTATATCCTAAAATAATATTTTCTCCATATAGTCTAATATACACCTCGCAGTCAAAGCTGGAGGCTAAGACTAAACCAAAAATCATCAAAAAGGAATCATGGAAGTCCTTTAATACAAAACATTCGCTATCTTGTATCTGAAGGGAATATGAAGAACACTTATTTAACCACGATTCAATTTCTCTTAGACAAAGTGAATTTTCATTTCAATGTGTTAGGATTCATGGTGAACTAGACTACCTGTGAAATAGATAGCGCTCACATTATGAAGAAGCTCTAAAAGAAGATTACGAAGCCAACACACATTTGAGACAACAATGACGACGCCTTAGTATTCTACCTCCGCACTTGAGCAAGAAGATAGATGAAGAAGCTCTAAAAGAAGATTACAAAGCCAACACACATCTGAGATGACGTTGACAACACCTATGTATTCGGCCTTCGCACGTGAGCAAGACATAATAGATTGTCTTTATGAGGACCAGGATAGCAACCTATCTCCTATAAAAACACAATATCTCGATGTGAATCGATGAGTATTCGGACATCCTCCTCAATCTACATCAGTATACGCAATCATGGAGTTGGCATGAGAGATTGTTAGAGTGAGCCCAAAATCATTAGTTCCATTTACATATAGAAGAAAGCACTTTTCTAGAAAAGTGTGTAAGTCAGTAAGTGTGAACACTTGGCCACATGCATGTGCATGCAAATTTGTTATACGACATAACTAATATTAGCTCTGGTACATGTCAAGTATTGTTGAGCACCAACGAGTTGATGGTAATGAGTGGCATCGTCAACTAGGTCATGTCACTCGCATTGAGTCTAGTAATGGTGTCCACGTGCAGTGACGGAGCTTGAAGGATCAGAAAGGGGGGCGAAAAATTACGGAAGCCAGAATACATGTTAATTCTTTTACGCGAGGGGGGGTGAAACCTCTATTTTTAACTAAAAATTAACCTTTCGGTCAAAAAATTAACACTACGGACGAAAAAATAGGGGGGGCGGTCGCCCCCCCCCCCCCCCCCGGCCTTAAGTAAGCTTCGTCCATGTCCACGTGAGTCAGTGAGTGGCTACCGTGTTACAAGAAGACATTCCAACCCGTTCAAGGATGTAAGATGTGCATTTTTGTTGAGATAGGAATGTGCTCAAGAAATAACAATGGACCCAAATTCTTCATGGTGAACTCGCAAGATAAGAGTGACATAAGGTGTTGTCGGAGAGCGTCGGACGAAGTTGTAAGAATAATGTCGTCAATGTATAGGAGAATGTAGGCGATGTCATACCCTGTTCGGTAATGAAAAGTGAGTGGTCACATTGATTGTGAATAAATCCAATGGAAGAAACATAATTTATGAAACGTTGATACCAAGCATGTGGGCTTGTTTCAGACCATAAAGTGAGCGCTTAATATTGTAAATATGATCCAGAAACTAGGTATCCTTAAAGTCGGTCGCAGCTTATGTGTCTTGAGTGTGCCTTGTGCCTTTGACAACTATGTTTCCAACTTATAACCATACACTATATTATCATGATTATAATTTGACTTTTGAAAGAAACAATTATTTACGAGTTTTTATACGTTAAGCAAATACATTTTAGATGATTTTCAATCCATTTGACTTGCAAACTTGTTATAAATAAAGCTCTAAAATATAACATTCATTTATCTGCTCATTCGCAAGTAAATTGGTTGTAAATATCGTCACTCTGCATATAACTATAACCGTGTAGAAGCTCCCACCTCCTCCAAAAACTCATAAAATGTATAGATAAATAAATGTTTCTTCGTAAATGTATGAAGCATACCTGTTGTTTGAAAATGCTAAGCTTATTACTTGCATATCGAGGTGCCAACACACATTGGACGGATGTGTGTTTGAAAAACTTGCGAGTCTCTTCATCATGAGTTTGCATCACTCCCTCCTACACACAAAACCATATTAAAACAAAGTAAAAGGAAATGAAAATGTAACTACAATTCATACTTGACCATTTACCATGTTTGTGTGTTAATCTAATTGTTGATAGGTATCTACTATCTTTATAACATTCTACTCATGCTTAACTACGAGTCGATCTTTAAAGAATTTTGACACACGAATCTACTTGTTATTTAGCAACTATCATGGTCGAAGGATTATCCGCTGGGGTGACCCTTTTTCCCGTCCTCCCCCTTAATTCCCCAAATATATTCATGTCCAGTTGTCTCCTCCATTGCACCACGAATTCACAGGAGTCCTCAAGCAGAACAACCAAGCTGAACAAGCCAAGTCGTGCTCCACAATTTCATGATCGGTTAATAGATTTCATTATCCGATCTAGGTTCTTTCATGTTACATTTCTTCCTCATTCATGATTTATGACTTTAGGTTATAAGTTAGTTATTTCAATTTAGCCTTTAGGTTTAGGCATTTATGTTTTTTAGTGGTTTAATTTTTCATTGAATATTTGATTTTATGCGGAATTTAGTTATAATTTGGTAGGTTTGGATCAATATATCATGAAAAAGGTGAAAGCTATTGATTCATTTTTCAAAAGAAAGGTTGTTGATGAAGAAATTGATGATGCAAATCAAGATAAACGTAAAAAATCTCCAGTATCAAACACTAATGAAATAGATCTTAACCATCTAGAACAAGATCCGGCTAATTCACCATTTTAAATCTATTTGTAGTTTGATTGACATGTTTGATGTCACTCTTGTGGTTCTTTAGGGAATAATTAAAGACTTATTTCATACTACTTTTTTCTCAACATGGAGATATTGATGTAGGTTACAGTCACTTGCAATCATTTAAAATTTGTATTTATTCTTCACTTGATAAAGGAAGCAGTGGGATCTCAAATGCATAAGACGTGCTAATTGGTTGATGGAATGGTTTGGCTAATTTTGACACTTCTAGTTTCTACTACTCCAACAACAGAAAGGGGATTTTTAGCAATGAAAATATTCAAGAATCACCCTTCGAATAACATGTCAAATGAGTATTTCGCGAATAGCTTGGTGATATATAAAGGAAAAGAAAGTACTAAAAAGTTTGACTCAAAATACATAATCAATGAATTCAAAAATTGTAAAGGTCGTCGGGTTGTATTGTAATCCTTCTTCAACAGATACTCACCCTTTCTCACGCATCATAATAGTTGTTAGATACTTCTAGTTTTTTTTGTTTAACCCGACCTGACCCGACCCGAATCACTAGCACAAACATTTAACCCTACTAACCAAGACATACTGAGAGATAGAAAAAAAAAATTTGTGGGTTACGTAAATTTTCACCCCTTCTTTCAAAATATTCAAGCTTCGTCACTGCCAAGTTAATTTCTACAAATCAAATTTTCATTATTATAGTGATTGTGTTGTCCTATTATCAAAGAACAAATAAGAAATCTTCAAATCTTAAAATTTAATCCTCATAATACCAATACATTAAGGCTTTAAACTGATTATTTGAAAACAATGACATCAAGAATGAGGTTCAGCAAATAGAACATGCCAACAACCAACAAGTATTCCTTCTAGTTCATTGCCTTAAAACTTTATGATCATGATTTACAAGCATGGATTCCTAGTATTGTCAATGTCATATACGTATAACGTATGGCATGGATTATGAACATAAGTATGAACAAAAAATGCTACAAAAACATTAGAAAACAAAAAAAAAATGATGAATTTATACCGTTTTGAAGAAAAGTTTGTCATGTGAAGTCTTATCATCCCAAACAAGCAACAAAACCTTCACACCTTCTTGTGATTTGCACTTCAACAACTCCCCAAGAGTCATATCCACATCTTTTGGCATTGGCTTTGTAGACTCTCTAACCAGTTTCACTTTATCAAAAATCGACCACCCGACAACATACACCAAATGCCGAGCTTCCATTATATCATGACAGATATCTTCCCAACAACCCCTCTGTTTACAACTTTCAGAATCCCCCTCCAGTTGAATCTCCGGCAACTGCCCCTCTCCGACGTGTGCATCCTGATATAGAATCACATTACATCCATGTCTCATCGGAAAATAACTTCGATTCAGACCAAACAACTCATCAGTTCCAATCGTGTTTTTGAAATTCTCAACATCAAAAGGAGTGAATCTAAGTTTTAACCTAACCGCAGCTTTAGCTTTTGGGGGTTTACCAAACGGACCAAGTATCGGGAACCAATCTTCAATTAAATCGCCGGATTTTATCCACTTAGCGGAGATTGAAGCAACGCCGATCATATCCGCACCGAACATATCATTATCCTTCACCTGAAACTCCACCTGCGACACCGGATGAGCCACCGGCGTAACAATATGTTCGTTCCAGACAGGATATTGCGAGTTGGAGATCACGCGCGTCCGTGCAACGGTGGCTCCGGTGAGGCAGACGCTGACGTACGGATCACTGGTGATCATCTTAGGGTTTCGTTTCGGTTTTTTGCTTTTTTTCGATGATTTACACAGATGGAGAACTTTTAAGCACCGGCGCACACGCTCCGTTGGTAGATCCATATTCGGTAAACACCGAGCTTCAATGATCGTTAAATCGAGGTCTCCATGAAGAAATATGATCGAATCTGGATCGCAGATTGCCGTCATTGTTGCATCAGATAACAATTTTTTACAGGTGCATTGAATTCCGTTTGTGTCTGCCGAAGTGATTATGACGACGAGAAGGTGGCGGTGCCGTTGGGATCTCCGGCGATGAAGGTGGCAGTTGTGAATGCTACGATGGGTATAGTGGGCCCTGACCCGTTACGGATACATGGAGAACATGGTGGCGGGAAATAATTACTTTTTAACACGTGTAGAATCGTAGAAGGTAATTTTATTAAACTAACGGTTTTTGTAAAAGTATAAATGTATGTTACATTGTTACAACGGGCAAAATATGTCGGTGGCATGAGAGTAGATACTAGTTAAAGGAATCCTGAAAACTCAGCCTAATCGTTAGAATTCTTTCTTTGCATAGTAGAGGTCAGGGGTTCAAATTCACCTGGAGCAAATTTGAAGGATAGCAGGTAAATGGTCAGTTTGGGGTTTATCTCATGTTCGATCCCAATAGGGGCGAGGGTTTACCTATTCCTTGGGATTTTCATGCACCAGCGAGACATATGTTTTACCTCTGCTCGATGGCCCGGTTAAGACGGCATGTGTGGTACATAAGAAGATCATTGTTCAAAAAAAAAATATTAATTCAGGATGAGTTTGAATCAGAATAAGGATATCTAGAAAATGAATTATGATTTCAATCAAGACCGGTTCGAATTAATAGATTTGGGGTTAGAAGGTGGCTTTCAAACATGGATGAGAAAAGAGAGCTTACTCATTATAGTTGCTGGAGGCTTTAAAGTTACATAATGATTTGACGCTTAATGTTGTTAATTTGAGCAATGGAGGAAATTTGTTTGACAAATGATGATTGCTTTAATAGAGTGAAAAAATTTTAGTGGGCACAAGATATAGCAGGTGGAGATGTTAAAGTAGATTTCTCGTGATGATGTTAAAGGAGTGGCAGTGTTGCTCATGGCAATTAGAGCATGGTTGTTGGTGGTGGCGATTGTAGCGTAGATGTTGCTCGTGATAGATCGTGTATTGCTTATTTGTATTGTTTGATGTCTTATTGCGTGATTTTATGTGTTATTTGATCTAAGCATGCTTACTTTGAGTATGTTTAAGATTTCCAGATGTTAAAGTGCTAATGATGTGTTTTGGAAGCTTATTGGAGGTTAGAAGAGAAGTTGAGGGACCATAAGTGCAAATACGTGAAGTTTAGAAGCTTAAAAATTGGAAGAAAAATATATCAAGCTATAAGGTGATCTACGGAACCTATAATATATAAAAATTGTGTTTCTTGGTGAGAGGAATCCAAATTTGTGCATTGTACAAAATAGGATGGGAGTAAGTTACGCCCAAGCATGGTTTATCATTGCCTAGCGTATGAAACACTATATTTTCAGCGTAGACAAAAGGTTTGCGCTATATAAATTTTGGTTAGGCGTATGATACACCAAAAACTGGGATACCATACTATCACACCCTCAAATTTACCACTTGCGAGTCATATCGCTAGGTGTGACACGACAGTAGCAGATACGTTGGTCATATAGAACAACTTTATACGAGTTTAAAAATACGTTGATATTATTAAAAATATCCCAAGTTTAAAATTAAGTTTTACAGTGGGATACGATAAACGTTGCAGAAGCTTGTACAAAATGAGTTTGTCTTAATACGTTATAATGATGTTCTTGAAAGTTGTTCTAATGTGTCGAATGCATGATTCTCTAAAAGACTCCTTAAGTGCATCATATGCCCTTAAGCGTGCTGGTTACCTGTAAAATACATGCTAAAGTGTGTCAACATAAAGTTGGTGAGTTCACAGGTTTAATATATGTAAACAGTAAATAGTTTGCACGACATATACTGGAAATGTTAAACTTGTAGACCCAAGGTCCCGAGTGCATGTATTACACCCACTACCGAAACTGGTTTGTTTGTTCTTCCCTCTGCCATGTCTATTGTAAAAATAATGGCAATTAGGTCGTAATTACGTTTGTCCTGACCGCCATTCAGATTTGTCGTCGAGCAAGGTTTGTGAGACCCGATAGCACTATCCAAGAACGTATCGCTTACATAAACTAAAGGTATGGTTTTGTGAGGACTTTGTTACTATATATCACACTCAAAATGTTTGCACAACATAACCAATAATACATCAAAATGTTTTGTTACGGATGTTTGCCCGCTTGTTTGACCCAGATATTGGTCAAAAATGTTTGTCAAATCACGTTTGTCTAGTTTGTAAGTCAGAATGTTTGTCCCGATATGTTTTTCAAATGTGTTTGTTAAAAGCGTTTGTCCAAAATGTTTGTCAAAAGCATTTGCATGTAATTCTCTCCCCATCTTGCGTTTATAAACAGTTAAGAGAAAAAGAGGTCGAAAACTCACCTGTGATTGAGTTGGTTTGCCCATGGGATGTATGTTCCTTATCTAGTTACCTATATCACATAAGTGGTATGATTTTGTGTTTGTGTCGGTCCATTAGACCAGTGTGTTTGTCTAAACAATTCTGTCACACCCGCATATCACCACTAACGGCGTCAAGTCGTTGGGTGTGACGTGACAGTATCAGAAGCACTGGTCATATAGAACGACCCTATATGCATTTTAAAATACGTGGATATATTATAAATATCCAAAAATAGTTATAAAAGTTACACAGCGGAATTGTAAATAGTATGTGCGGAAACTAGTACATAGTTATATTGTTTACATAATATGAAATCAAAACAGTTCAAAATTATAGTTCAATGCATGCAGGACCCTTGTATTTTTCTTCCTTAGGTGCATCCCTAGTCCTATGCAATGTGGTTACCTGAGAATACATGTTAAGTAAACATGTCAACATAAAGTTGGTGAGTTCACAGGTTATATAAGCAGTAAGTAAACAAAATGGAGTTTGTCATGTGTCATGCGGTTTATTAATGTTTGCTGGGCCCGAGGCCCTAAGTGTCAGTTGCGTCACTATCGAACTAGACTGTTTGTCGTGCCTCCGCCACGTCTAACGGCGATGGGTCGAGATTGACCTCCAGTCAGTATTGGCGCCGTGTGGGGTTCATCAAACCCAATAGTACTACTATCTAAGCTCACCTCATTGTATACACATTAACGGTATGACTGTGCAAAGACTTAATACGATACACAACACTTATGAGTTTGATCCCAATAAACCAGCATACAAACAAAACGTTCGTACAAATAGTTTGAAAAACATGTATTCTTCCCTTAGTTTAAAGCTTGAAAAACATTTAAAGAAAAGGGGCCGTAAACTCACCTAAGTTGCGCGTGTGAAAGCTAAGCTTGCTTGGCTGTTTACTCGTTACCTATATCACGTAGGATATATAAGTTCGTGTTCGTGCTAGTGTTCGTGTTCGTTCTCATGTTCGTGCCCAATAACTCCAAGTTGTTGTGTTTGCTCATGTTTGACCAGGTTTGACAATGCTTGTCTAAGTTTGACCAAGTTTGACCATGTCGGCTCGACGACCTGTTGGTGACTCGTTAGTTTATTATCGTTCGTTTAATGTTCGTCATTTAATACAAATTCATGTAAACACATAAGTCACGTTCAATGGACAACTTACTATTTATAGTAAGTTTCCCTTTTTAGCAGGTTTCTAATTTTAGTAAGTTTCTATATAAGATCGCACTTTTATCTTTCTAAGCATGCTCGTTTCCCTAAGTGTCATCATGTAACAACAAACATGCATACCTTTCCTTTAAATGTTACTAAATATAGCAGGTTCCTCTATTTAACATGTTTTGAACCAAATCAAGCATGCAGACACCTTCGTATCATCATAATTTACCATTTACAAGCATATTTTACTCTTCAATCATGCCAATAGGCCTTATTTTACAAAATCCCCAATTAAAGTTATTATTTTTAGTAAGTTACCATGTTTATCATGTTTAATCATCAACTATCATGCACATACCTTCACATTATCATAATAAAGCATTTGAAATCACCTTTTCATCATTTATCATGCCTCTTTACAAAAAAACCCCCAAATAAAGTTACTCTTTATAGAAGGTGGTTATAAAACTCGTTTTAACCAAAATCAAACTATTCAAATGTGTTCATAGGACCTTTAACATCATCAAATTTAACCAAACATCACCAAATATTACATGCATGGCCAAATCTATTGACCACGGTTTCTATTTATAGAAACTTACGAACAAATCATCCATTCATCAATTTTAACCAATCTATCATGTTAATATCATCAACATTAATCACTAGTCATCCTTTAAACATATCTATTATGTCTAAAACATCATAAATCAATATCTCATGCTAGGATAGTTCCTATTTATGGTAATAATCATCTAGCTTCATCAAGTAGCACCAAAACTCAATTCCATGGCCATCTATTGCCACAAATCAATCATCAAGACTCCCAATACAAGTGTAACATGTGTAAATTTTCGTGAATGTGGTTGTATTCATGTTGCATGTGTGTGAAATTAGTTGCATGTGGATTTTTATGTGTTCAAAATGCATATGGACCATTAGAACTGCCTTTGAAGGCTCCTTTGAAGCTCAAATTCGACTGAAGTGAGGCTTAGATTGTCACACCCCCAAATTCCCACTCGTGGTGTCAGTCCACGTGGGTGTGACGTGGCCAGAATCACAGCTCAAGGTCATATAGAACACCTCTATATGCGTTTACAAATCTCATGTTTGACACATACACTCAATAAAATAGTTCGCAGCGGAAAAGTAATTCATAGCAGCGGAAATCAATAAGTCATAACATACAGCGGAAAAATTATAAGTTTAATACAACATTGTCTTAAACAGAATGAAAGTCAAATTGTTTTTGAAAAGTAATGAAAGAATGCATGTAAGTCCCTAATGCTCGTCCTTAATATGTGCATTCCTGCCCTCATGCTAGCCTTGCTAGTTACCTGAGAATACAAGTTAGAAAAAGTGTCAACACAATGGTTGGTGAGTTCACAGGTTTTGATATACATATAGTAATGAAAGTGTGTCATGTTGTTTATCAAATGTTAGTACCGAGCCCTAGGCCCAAAGTGTCAGTGCGTCACTACCGAACTAGACTTGTTTGTCCTTGCCTCCGCTATGCCTCGTATGCATAGCAAGTTAGGTCAGAGTTTGCACGGGTTATGACATCCAGTCAACATAGTTCCCCGTGGGGTTAGTCATTCCCTAATGGATCCATCCAAATCTACCACGTTGTTCGTACATTAACGGTAAGACATTGTGAGGGCTTAATACGAGTTCAACACTTAATGTTTGTCCAATAAACCAGCATACACCAAATATGTTTGTACAGTAATAAATGTTTGACTCGATGTAACTAGTATTCTCCCCATATTTAAAAACGTTTGAAAAAGAGTAAAGAGGGGCCGTAAACTCACCTTAGTGATGAAAGTAGTAAGTAAGCGTAAGCTTCTGAAGCGTCAAGTAGTGTAGTCGGTCACCGGCAACCTATATCGTACACCGTACGTGAGTTCGTGTATGTGACCGTGCTAGTGTTCATGTTAGTGCTCGTGTTTGTGCCAACAACCCTTGGTTGTGCATGTTTGTCCATGTCGGTCCACAATGACCGTGTTTACTCGTGTCGGTCCAATTGACCGTGTTTGACTGTGTTGGTCCACATTGACCGTGTTTGACTGTGTTGGTCCACATTGACCGTGTTTGACCAGAGTTGACCGTGTCAAGTCAGTGACCCATTGGTGAACGTGTGACGGTTGTGAATCGTGTAGCAAATGTGTAAGTGCTCGTCGTGTGCAAAACGCACAAGTCGCGTCTATGGACAACTTACTATTTATAGTAAGTTTCCATTTTTGGAAAGTTCACAAAGCATAACAGTTTTAAAGTTCTAGCATGCTCGTTAGTCCTACGTGATCATGTTAACACATAACACATCATCATACAAAGTCACATAAGTCGTTTATAACAAATTAGCACGTAAAAGTTTCCTAAAATGGAAAGTTTCCATTTTTAGCATATGTGACATCGGAAACCATCTAACTTAGCATCTAATCATCATATTACAACATAATAAGTCATCTAGCATGCTCGAATCACACAACATGTTGACAAATCGGTTTTTGTAAAAATAAAGTTACTATAAATAGCAACTCTATGGTTTTTCATGAAAACAACCATTTTAATATTTCTAAACCAATTTTTATGTCACAAATCATCATAATATATCTTCTAACAACATTTAATCATGTCAACATAACCAAATCCATCATCTATCAACATTTCATCAAATAAAGTTTCTAAATATAGTAACTATGTCAAAGTGCCCATAAACATGATCAAAATCACATTCTAAACCTTATCATCATCCCAATAACATCTAAACAACAATCCATGAACATGCATGACACCAAATGTCATTTATAACACCATTTTAACCATATAAAGTTTCTATAAATAGAAAGTTCATCCAAATCATAGTTTTAACGATTCTAACATTATCTAAGCATGACATCCTCTTTCAATATCATCAAGATACATAACCATTTACTGAAAATCATCCCTCATGTCATGGATCATACATGCATGTGGGTTTTTCACCATTTCAAGACCAAGTCATGCATACAAATGACACACATCATCATGGATCGTCACAAAGCCCTATCTAAACACCATAGATCATCAAGAAACTCATCTAAACCAATAAACCCAGAAGTAAAATTCGTGCATGTGCACTATAGGTACTTGTATGTGGGTATAAGGTCTTGCATGTGTGTGTAAGGGGTGTGAAGGTGTGTTTCAAGTCTAAAAACTACCTTTGAGTGCTCCTAAAAGGCTGAGATGATGATGAAATCGAGCAAGAAGGCTCCTGAGTGCTTCTGGACAGCTGGTTTGCGCAAGGATGTAGAGGTGGTGACGGTGTCGAGCTTCCAACGTCGTTCTTCAAGCTCCCAATCTTCACCTCAAGCTTTAACAAGCTTGATAATGGTTCTAACAGAGTAAAAATGGAGTTTTCTGGTGGGGAAGAAGGGTTGGAGTGGTCTAGAGCTCGAGAAGATAAAATAGGGTGGCTTAGACATGATGGCATCTTGGTTTTATAAGATTTTGCCGTCTGACACTTGTCGCGTACCGCGACGCTAGGCCTAAAGATTCTTCGCGCTACGCGAAGGAATTCGGGAGTCAACTCTCCGCGACGCCTATCGCGTACCACGATAAGTCTCCTGTTGGGCCATCGCGTACCGCGATGGGCCCCTGAAGAGCCCAATAAGCCCCTTTTAATGGTTTTGATCCGTTCGTCGTCGTTTTCACGCTTCCGAACCATCGTTTGGCCTTGTTTGAACTTCCAAGTTCAAAGTGTGAGTGTTTCGTGAAGTTTCGAGTGTTGTGCTACACAATGTGCTTGACGTTCACCAACGTTCGTGTGTTTTGACACGTGTGTGCTGTTTGCCGATAATTCCACGAATTATCCTGTTGTGTGTCAGTGTTTGTACTGTCGTGCCACGTGTCACACTAAATTGATCTAATTCTAGTGCCACGTGTACAATAAGCATTTAAATAAACATTTAAATAAATAACAAGCTGACCTGGAAATTACAGGGTGTCACATCCTCCCCTTGTTAGAAAGAATTTCGTCCCGAAATTCAACTTGCGTTGCCAGTGTTTGTCTGTTCCGCGAACAGGTATGGGTACTTTTGTTTCATCTGGTCTTCACGTTCCCACATGAATTCCGGTCCTCGTCGCGAATTCCATCGCACCTTTACTATCGGTATCTTGCTGAGTTTGAGCTTCTTGGTTTCCCGGTCCATAATCTCCATCGGTTCTTCCACGAAATTCAATTGTTCGTCGATCTGTATTTCCTCAAGAGGAATAACAAGTGTCTCATTAGACATGCACTTTTTGAGATTCGAGATGTGGAATACGTTGTGTACACTGCTCAATTTAATTGGCGGGTTCAGTTCGTAGGCTACAGGGCCTATTTGTTTTGTAATCTCGAAAGGTCCAATGTATCGAGGGTTTAACTTGCCTCGTTTGCCAAACCGTATGACTCCCTTCCAAAGTGAGACCTTGAATAACACTCTGTCTCCCACCTGGAACTCCAACGGTTTGCGTCGCTTATCCGCATAGCTTTTCTGTCTGTCTCGAGCTGCTGCCATCCGTTTGCGTATTTGCACGATCTTTTCAGTTGTTTCGTGCACCAGTTCTGGACCGGTCAGTTGGCTGTCTCCAACTTCCGCCCAGCAGATGGGTGATCGACACTTTCATCCGTAAAGTGCTTCGAATGGTGCAGCTTGGATGCTAGTGTGCTAGCTGTTGTTATATGAAAACTCAACTAACGGTAGGTGAGTCTCCCAGCTATTTCCAAAGTCAATAACACATGCTCGAAGCATGTCCTCTAGTGTCTGTATGGTTCGCTCACTCTGTCCGTCCGTCTGCGGGTGGTAAGCGGTACTCATGTCCAATCTCGTGCCCAAAGCCTTATGCAAAGACTTCCAGAAATGCGACGTAAAGCGACTGTCGCGATCGGAGATTATCGAGATTGGTACTCCATGTCGAGTGACCACTTCCTTCAGATAAATGCGAGTGAGTTTGTCCAACTTGTCGGTCTCCTTAATGGGTAGGAAATGTGCAGACTTTGTCAATCGGTCTACGATAACCCAGATGGTATCGCAACCACTTGCCGTCTTTGGCAGTTTAGTGATGAAGTCCATGGAAATCTGTTCCCATTTCCACATCGGTAATTCCGGTTGTTGAAGTAACTCTGATGGCTTCTGGTACTCAACTTTGACCTTTGAGCACGTTAGACACTTACTCACGTAAGTTGCTATCTCAGCTTTCATGTTTGGCCACCAGTAGGTTGTCTTCAGATCATGATACATCTTTTCAGAGCCCGGATGTACGGAATACCGGCTCTTGTGAGCTTCGTCCATCGCTACTTCTCTCAATCCTCCGTAGTGTGGAATCCAAATTCGATCCATTAAATAATAGGCTCCTTCATCCTTTACCTTTATCTGTTTATCCATACCCCGCATGGCTTCAAGAGTGAGATTTTCAGCTTTCAGGGCTTCCTGTTGTGCGATTCGAATCTGATTTGGTAGTCCAGAATGAATCGTGAGTTGTAGGGCACGCACGCGTTTTGTTGTTTCCTTCCGGCTCAACGCGTCGGCCACTACATTTGCTTTACCGGGATGGTACTTGATGGCGCAATCATAATCGCCGATGAGTTCGACCCATCTTCGTTGCCTCATATTTAGCTCCTTCTGGTCGAAGATGTGTTGTAGGCTTTTATGATCGGTAAAGATAGTGCATTTCGTGCCATACAAATAGTGTCGCCAGATCTTCAAGGCAAATACTACGGCTCCCAACTCAAGGTCATGAGTCGTGTAGTTTTTCTCATGCACCTTCAGTTGTCGTGAAGCATATGCTATCACCTTCTCGCGCTGCATAAGCACGCAACCAAGTCCTTGTTTTGAGGCGTCACAATACACCACAAAATCATCGCATCCTTCCGGTACGGATAGGATAGGTGCAGTACATAGTTTCTGCTTCAACAAATTGAAAGCAGTTTCCTGTTTGTCTCCCCAGTCAAACTTCTTGTCTTTATGGGTCAGGGATGTCAGTGATTGAGCAATCTTTGAGAATCCTTCAATAAATCTCCGGTAGTATCCGGCCAGACCTAGGAATTGTCGCACCTCAGTCGGAGTCTTGGGTGCTTCCCAGTTCTTGATGGCTTCAATCTTGTTAGGGTCTACGTGTATTCCTTGCTCATTAACCACGTGTCCAAGAAATTGGACTTCGCGAATCCAAAAGTCGCACTTTGAAAACTTCGCGTACAGTTGCTCTTTCTTCAGTAATTCCAAGACTAGTCTCAGATGTTCAGCATGTTCTTCTCGATTCTTTGAATAAATCAGAATGTCGTCAATGAACACTATTACGAATTTATCGAGATAAGGTTTGCACACTCTATTCATGAGGTCCATGAATACTGCGGGTGCATTGGTTAGTCCAAAGGGCATAACCAAGAATTCATAGTGTCCATATCGGGTTCTGAAGGCTGTCTTAGGAATATCATTTTTCTGTATCCTTAGTTGATGGTAACCCGATCTTAAATCGATCTTCGAATAGTAGCTTGACCCTTGCAACTGGTCAAACAGATCATCTATTCGCGGTAATGGATATCGATTCTTGATCGTTACCTTGTTCAGTTCTCTGTAGTCGATACACATACGGAATGATCCGTCTTTCTTCTTCACAAACAAGACCGGTGCTCCCCAAGGTGAGAAGCTCGGCCTGATAAATCCTTTGTCTAACAGTTCCTGCAACTGGTTAGACAGTTCCTGCATCTCAGTCGTTGCTAGTCGGTATGGAGCTTTAGCAATCGGTGCTGCTCCTGGTGTGAGGTCTATCTGAAACTCGACTTGTCGTTTCGGAGGTAGTCCAGGTAGATCCTCGGGAAACACTTCGGGAAAATCGCGGACTACGGCGATGTCCTCAATCTTCCTTTCTTTCTTCGGTTGCTCTGCGATAAGGGCTAGTATGGCAGTGTATCCCTTTTGTGGATACTTGTTCGCCTTCATGCATGACATGATGTTCAGTGGTACTCCCAGTCGTTCTCCCTGAATCGAGATCCGTTCCCCGTTCTGCAACGTCACTCGTACGATCTTCTCGTTGCATACAATCTCGGCTTGGTTAGCGGATAACCAATCCATTCCAACGACTACATCAAAGCTTCCGAGAGTTACCGGCATCAAGTCGATTTCGAGTTCGTGATCTGCCAACACCATGACGCATCCTCGAAAGACGTGTTGTGTTTCAATCAGCTTGTCGTCGGCTAACTCTACAGTATATTTATAGTCTAGTGGTGTCGGGGTAATGTCTAGCAACTTACTAAACTCACTAGATATAAAACTTCTATCGGCACCGGTATCAAATAATATGCTAGCGTAGACATTATTTAAAAGAAACGTACCGGTCACGATGTTCGGGTCATCCTTGGCTTCCCCCGATCCAATCACAAAAGCTCGACCCTTGGCCGCTCCTCCTCCGGCCTTCTTCAGCTGAGGGCAATCCCTCCTCATGTGCCCCGGTTTTCCGCATTCATAACACACCTTGAGAGTGTTCTGGTTGTTGTTGTTGTTGTTCTGGTTGCGGTTGGGGTTGTTGTTGCTAGGGAATTTAGACCTGCAATCTCTAGCCATGTGGCCATGTCTTCCACATCGCAAGCATCGGTATCGCTCGCATTGACCAGAGTGGTGGTAAGAACATTTGTTGCACAGAGGGTATTTTCCTTGGTACACACCCTTCCCCTTGTCATCGGGTTGGGTGGCAGTGAAAGCTCTGGCAGGTGCATATCGTTGTTGTTGTTGAGGTTGATGAGATTGGTGCTGATTGGGTTCCCATTTTCTTTTCTGGCTTTCTTGAGGCTTCACATGCTCGCCTCGTTTTGGTAGCTTGCCCTGAGCTACAGCCTGATCAGTCAGTTTATGAGCCAGTCTGATCAGTGGTTGGATGGTGGTGTGGTCAGAAGCGGTCACCATGCTTTGGATTTGTTCGGGCAGTCCACTGATGAACTGCTCGATCTTTTTGTACTCCGGCGTCACCATAGCCGGGCACAGCTTGCATAGTTCGTGAAACCGAGTACAGTACTTCTCGATTTCCGATCCCACCATTTTGTGCACCCAGAATTCCTCTTCGAGCTTCCGGATTTCATCACGAGAGCAATACTCCTCATGGAGCATTCTTGTGAAATTCTCCCAGGGAATAGAGTTGGCGGTTTCTAGTCCAAGAGTCTGGACATGTGTGTTCCACCATGTGAGGGCCGGTCCCTCCAGAGTTCCCGTAGCATATTTCACTCGGTTTTCCTCCGAGCACTCAGACATAGAGAAGACTGACTCCAGCTTCTCGATCCAACGAAGCAGTCCCACTGCTCCCTCAGTTCCTTGGAACTTGTGTGGGTGGCAGCTCAGGAAAGCTTTGAATGAGCATCCCTTTGCTACGCCCCATGAGATCCTGGGCATCGGAGTTCAATGTAACGTGTTAGTGTCTATGCTGCCTATACTATGTTAGTCACGTAGGCAGAAGTTAATACCATTGTTAGTGCCACTAGTCTCACTGGCATGTCGGTTCGCTTCGTACTCCGCGAGTACTTTGTTGAACTTTCGTTCGACCATCATGTCGATCCTTGCCTTTTCGGCCTTGCGTTTGAGTTTGAGAGCGTTAGATCCTCTTCCAGACATGTTGCTATATGGAAAGGTTAGAATGTTAGTTAGCATGAGTTAGAGTGTTAGCAAATGTCATGTTAGGAGTCAAGTCAGATGTCATGTCAGAGGTTGTGTTAGCAACAGTCATAATGATACAATAGATAATAACAAAGCATAATTCTCATTAATACCAGATTTTTGAAGTACAATAATTTTAAAAGGAAATACAATACGAGTTCTTCGAGCACATCCCGCTCGTCTAGGCAAATACAGAAAGAAATATAAAATAAAATGACCTATCTAGTCCGAGTCCATGGAGACGTGTGAAATGTCACTGGCAGCGTCTCCGTCGTTATCGTCCTCCTCTGGATCCTCTTCGGGATCCTCGTCAAAATCCTCTTCTCCGAGGTTATTGACCTCGAATTCAGGACCATCCTCCTGTGGAGGTTCTTCTATAAACTGTGCGGCCCATGCATTGAGCATGGCGTCGCTAGCCTGTACCATCGCCTGAGTCTCCTCGTTGGCGACTCGGTTCTCCGTAATACGTCCATCATGCTCCTGCATGATGTCCACCATCTGCCCATGCTGACTCATCAGCTGGGATACCTGGAGACGAAGGGTCTCCACCTGCTCCTCCAGTCGACTGTTTCGCTCCTCCAGTCGGTCGTTTCGCCTTTCCAGGCGATCGTTCTTCTCGCGAAGAACTCGAACCTCATCGGACAGCTCGCCACTCCTCCAAATCTCTCGTCGAGTGCAAGCAACGTGGGCCGCGAAGGCCTGCTCTAGTGGTACCCCGAGTGGTGGTAATCGACGGCCTGGAGTGGTATCGCCTGGGAAACGGTATGGAGGTACCCTCTCCCCGGTAATCCACTCCTGTATCATCGTGGGTAGCCATCCCCAGTGTCGGGCTCGTGATGCATCCCTAGCTCGCCTGTCCATCTCGGCGTCTACCTGCGCCACAATGTCGTGAACGCGTCGGCGGCTCTCTATCGTCAGGTCGTCTGTCGCGGGACGCCTGCCCGAGTTCCTGCTTGTGTCTTCGTTGTTGGCCATCCTGTAAGTTCCATGTTAGTAAGTAACAGTTCAATATAAGCAATAATATCATATATGTGCAAGTTCTACGTGTAGTGTCTATAGTTGAGCAATGGCTATAGTCTAAGTTTACTACATGCAAACCTAGTTCTCTATAACCAGTCTCTGATACCAGTCTGTCACACCCCCAAATTCCCACTCGTGGTGTCAGTACACGTGGGTGTGACGTGGCCAGAATCACAGCTCAAGGTCATATAGAACACCTATATATGCGTTTACAAATCTCATGTTTGACACATACACTCAATAAAATAGTTCACAGCGGAAAAGTAATTCATAGCAGCGGAAATCAATAAGTCATAACATACAGCGGAAAAATTATAAGTTTAATACAACATTGTCTTAAACAGAATGAAAGTCAAATTGTTTTTGAAAAGTAATGACAGAATGCATGTAAGTCCCTAATGCTCGTCCTTAAGATGTGCATTCCTGCCCTCATGCTAGCCTTCCTAGTTACCTGAGAATACAAGTTAGAAAAAGTGTCAACACAATGGTTGGTGAGTTCACAGGTTTTGATATACATATAGTAATGAAAGTGTGTCATGCTGTTTATCAAATGTTAGTACCGAGCCCTAGGCCCAAAGTGTCAGTGCGTCACTACCGAACTAGACTTGTTTGTCCTTGCCTCCGCTATGCCTCGTATGCATAGCAAGTTAGGTCAGAGTTTGCACGGGTTATGACATCCAGTCAACATAGTGCCCCGTGGGGTTAGTCATTCCCTAATGGATCCATCCAAATCTACCACGTTGTTCGTACATTAACGGTAAGACTTTGTGAGGGCTTAATACGAGTTCAACACTTAATGTTTGTCCAATAAACCAGCATACACCAAATATGTTTGTACAGTAATAAATGTTTGACTCGATGTAACTAGTATTCTCCCCCTATTTAAAAGCGTTTGAAAAAGAGTAAAGAGGGGCCGTAAACTCACCTTAGTGATGAAAGTAGTAAGTAAGTGTAAGCTCCTGAAGCGTCAAGTAGTGTAATCGGTCACCGGCAACCTATATCGTACACCGTACGTGAGTTCGTGTATGTGACCGTGCTAGTGTTCGTGTTAGTGCTCGTGTTTGTGCCAACAACCCTTGGTTGTGGATGTTTGTCCGTGTCGGTCTACAATGACCGTGTTTGCTCGTGTCGGTCCACATTGACCGTGTTTGACTGTGTTGGTCCACATTGACCGTGTTTGACTGTGTTGGTCCACATTGACCGTGTTTGACCAGAGTTGACCGTGTCAAGTCAGCGACCCGTTGGTGAACGTGTGACGGTTGTGAATCGTGTAGCAAATGTGTAAGTGCTCGTCGTGTGCAAAACGCGCAAGTCGCGTCTATGGACAACTTACTATTTATAGTAAGTTTCCATTTTTGGAAAGTTCACAAAGCATAACAGTTTTAAAGTTCTAGCATGCTCGTTAGTCCTACGTGATCATGTTAACACATAACACATCATCATACAAAGTCACATAAGTCGTTTATAACAAATTAGCACGTAAAAGTTTCCTAAAATGGAAAGTTTCCATTTTTAGCATACGTGACATCGGAAACCATCTAACTTAGCATCTAATCATCATATTACAACATAATAAGTCATCTAGCATGCTCGAATCACACAACATGTTGACAAATCGGTTTTTGTAAAAATAAAGTTACTATAAATAGCAACTTTATGGTTTTTCATGAAAACAACCATTTTAATATTTCTAAACCAATTTTTATGTCACAAATCATCATAACATATCTTCTAACAACATTTAATCATGTCAACATAACCAAATCCATCATCTATCAACATTTCATCAAATAAAGTTTCTAAATATAGTAACTATGTCAAAGTGCCCATAAACATGATCAAAATCACATTCTAAACCTTATCATCATCCCAATAACATCTAAACAACAATCCATGAACATGCATGACACCAAATGTCATTTATAACACCATTTTAACCATATAAAGTTTCTATAAATAGAAAGTTCATCCAAATCATAGTTTTAACGATTCTAACATTATCTAAGCATGACATCCTCTTTCAATATCATCAAGATACATAACCATTTACTGAAAATCATCCCTCATGTCATGGATCATACATGCATGTGGGTTTTTCACCATTTCAAGACCAAGTCATGCATACAAATGACACACATCATCATGGATCGTCACAAAGCCCTATCTAAACACCATAGATCATCAAGAAACTCATCTAAACCAATAAACCCAGAAGTAAAATTCGTGCATGTGCACTATAGGTACTTGCATGTGGGTATAAGGTCTTGCATGTGTGTGTAAGGGGTGTGAAGGTGTGTTTCAAGTCTAGAAACTACCTTTGAGTGCTCCTAAAAGGCTGAGATGATGATGAAATCGAGCAAGAAGGCTCCTGAGTGCTTCTGGACAGCTGGTTTGCGCAAGGATGTAGAGGTGGTGACGGTGTCGAGCTTCCAACGTCGTTCTTCAAGCTCCCAATCTTCACCTCAAGCTTTCACAAGCTTGATAATGGTTCTAACAGAGTAAAAATGGAGTTTTCTGGTGGGGAAGAAGGGTTGGAGTGGTCTAGAGCTCGAGAAGATAAAATAGGGTGGCTTAGACATGATGGCATCTTGTTTTTATAAGATTTTGCCGTCTGACACTTGTCGCGTACCGCGACGCTAGGCCTAAAGATTCTTCGCGCTACACGAAGGAATTCGGGAGTCAACTCTCCGCGACGCCTATCGCGTACCGCGATAAGTCTCCTGTTGGGCCATCACGTACCGCGATGGGCCCCTGAAGAGCCCAATAAGCCCCTTTTAATGGTTTTGATCCGTTCGTCGTCGTTTTCACGCTTCCGAACCATCGTTTGGCCTTGTTTGAACTTCCAAGTTCAAAGTGTGAGTGTTTCGTGAAGTTTCGAGTGTTGTGCTACACAATGTGCTTGACGTTCACCAACGTTCGTGTGTTTTGACACGTGTGTGTTGTTTGCCGATAATTCCACGAATTATCCTGTTGTGTGTCAGTGTTTGTACTGTCGTGCCACGTGTCACACTAAATTGATTTAATTCTAGTGCCACGTGTACAATAAGCATTTAAATAAATAACAAGCTGACCTGGAAATTACAGGGTGTCACATAGATGGCCTGATAGAAGGCTGATGGTGTCCTCCCAGCTGGTCCAAGAAGGTGGTGATGTTTGTGAGCCCCCCAAAGTTCTCTATCTTGCTTCTAGCTTCAATGGAGCTCAAGAATAGCTCCCAAACGACTCCTGGAGGTTGATGGTGGTGTAGCAAAGAATTTATGGCCGGAGATAAGTTGTGGGTTCGAGAGAAACGTCAAAGGGAATGAAAGAGTGAAATATGTTGGCTTTTATAAAGTTTTAAGCTTCTGTGGGTCTTTTCGTACCACCAAGAGGCTACCCCGAAAGTCTTGGCGTACCGCCAAGGACAATTTAGACGAGTGCTCCTCCGGTACATGTCGCGTTTTGCCAAGGTAGAAGTTGATTGGGCGTGGCATCCCGCGAAGCTTTTCAGAGAATTCAAATTTGCCCACCCATCGCGTATCGCGATGGCGTCTGGGCTGGCCAATGGCCTATTCTTATTTGTTTGATTCGTTTTTTTGTCCGGTTTTCGTTATCATTTATCTTTTTTCGACTTTTTGTATTGATTTTGTTTGTTATTTGTGCACATATCATTTATTTATTGTTTGATTGTATCAATTGTTCGATGGTTCATCAACGTTCGTGAGTTCAAGACACGTGTGTGCATTTTCGGTAATTCCTCGAATTACTGTGCTATGTGTCTGTGCTTATACTATCGTGCCACGTGTCACACTAAATTAACCAATTCTAATGCCACGTATGTAATAATAAATTAAATAATAATTTAGTTAGATCGTTTACTGACATGGAAACTGCGAGGTGTCACAAATTCCAAGTTTGACCGTATTGACTCAACGACCCGTTGGTGACATATTTAGTTTGTTAACATTCGTTTAGTGTTTGCTAAGTTTCCTTAGTTAACTAGTTTTATACGTACGTATATTATGCATGTTTGTCAAGCAACTTATTATTTATAGTAAGTTTCTGTATTTAGCAGGTTTATATAATTAGAAGGTTTTTCATATTATCGTGTCCTCACCAAAGTAATAATACAAGTGCTTCCATATTATTCTATTGTAACGTGTTCTATTGTCAAGCATGGTTTTACACCCTCGTTTTACAAAATAACCAATTAAAGTTTCCTTAAATGGAAAGTCATGTACAAAACTCATTTTGACATCAACCAAACTATTCTAGTACATTATTATGATCCTTATCATCATCATAACACCTTATTATTGTAGAAATTGACATGCAATGCATGTTTCTTCAAATCAAAAGTTTCTATATTTAGCAATACTCAACTAAAAGCTTTAAAACACAAAGACAACTTCAAATCAACTCATGCTAGCATTAGACTTTCTATTTGTAACACTTTTGCATGTCATTTATGTGTTATATTGGACAATAGGTGTGTGCATGTCAATATCATGCGTAGATTATCGATTAAAAGACTACGCCCAAGTTTAATAATGGGGAAGTGGCTCTAGAACACAGGTTGAAGGGCTGTGGTAGTGAAGAACGTCAAGTTTCCAGCTAGTCCAAGGTGAATATGGTGGTAGTGAGCTTCTCCAATGCTTCCTTCTAGCTCCAAAGATTCAAGTCTTCAATCTAACTCAAGAACAAGGTTTGAGAGGTACTTCTAAAGCTGGAATGGTGGTTTTCAGGTGGTTTTGGCCGAGAGGGAAGTAGTGGTTCGACTGATTTGGGTAAAGAATGGATCTGGTGGGGTGAGGGTGGTATTTATAAGGTTTATGGCTGTCAGGTGTCCTTCACGTACTACCAAGGAAAAAATAGTCGAGTCTCGGTTCCGGGACGCGCCACATACATCTAAGGGAATACTAACCGTCATCGCGCCCACAACCCATTTCAATTGATTTCAAGTTTTCCCGCTCAACTTGTCGCGTACCGCGAGGGTTTTCACCAGGTCCTGTGCGTACCGCGAATACCTGATCTTCCTAATATTGACTTTCGTTTGTTCAGTTTTTCTTTCGTTTGGTTCGTTATCGTTTTTACTTGAACGTTTCCATTCGCTTCATCGTGTGTTTGCTTTCGTGTTAAAGTTGCACGTTCAATTCCTTGTTTGTTAATTCACCAACGTTCATGACTCAACCTTGCGTGTGTTTTGAAACTTCTAGTAATTCCTTGAATTACCATTTCGAATTATTTGTGCTTGGACACATGTGCCAAGTGTCACATTAAATTATTCTAAACAAAGTTTCATGTAATATCATCAACATAAATAAAAAAATTGATGTTGACCTGGATTTTACGGGGTGTCACACATTTGTCGACAGCCGAATAAGCTAAAGTCATATCTTCCTGGCTGAATCCAGAAGCTAAATTCGGTGTGTCACTTTGTCACTTCTGAATGTATTTTTGAGGGAGAAAATGACGATTTTGAGTATTCCAAGACTCCTGAATCCATCCAAGTTCATGCCTTTTCATTTTGAATTAAGAATTAAAATTCAAATCATGTTGAGTCAAGGCTAATCCTCTAGTGATCTCCTTCAGGTGATGTTTGCGTGTATTTTATTAGATTTTCTTACGTTGACCTCAATTTAGGATTGAAATTATAACTTCCAAAGTAATTGATTTTTCAATTGTTTGTTGAGTTCATTTAAACAGTCTAATTGTGTTGAAAACATTGAGTCAATTAGCATCAGTTTTTGGTTTCTTTATATCATTAGCAATTTGCTATTGGATTTTGTTTTTCATTATTGAATTAATGTTTTTTAAATAGAATTCTTCACAATCTGTTCTGAGATCATAACTTGATTGACTAATATAAATCATTTTTAATGACTTATATTAGGTTACATTAAGTAAATTGGTAATGTAACACTCCAACCCAACTAAGGTTGATGTGTCATTATTACATAATTCAAAATAAAACATAAATCCAATATTAAATGCGGTTTGATAAAAGAAATGCAAATACATAATTACATTATTTATTATTATAATATATTTAAACTCTCTAATTTCTTGATCATAATTTCACAATCTACATGAATCCAACGAGTACCTGTTGTAGAAATAACGAAAACAATAAAGACAACTATGGCTTAGCCAAAATTGCTAAGTAACAACAAAACAATAGTAAAGGTGGTGAATCTAACAAAGGGTAACATTTAAATAAGTGACAATTGATAACATTTAAGGTGGTGACAAAGTTACCAGAAGCGTTACAATTGTAGTGATCACAAATATAACATGTAACAAAGAATGTTGAAATGAAATAACCATGTGAATGTCCAATGATATGAATAGAGAATGAAGATATAATCAACTAAGTCATATGGTAAGGAGATGCCCATTTGAGCAACAAAACAAATAGTATACACAAACCCGATGGCCTAATGTACCAAATTGTGAGTTGTATATAGGGACACACCATCACTCACAACAAAAGAACTATGCTAGGATCAATCCATACACCCTCCCTAAAAATCCCTCATCGAAAGCCAAAAAATGGAGGCGCTATGAACCAGTCACACCGTCACATAAAGTTATACGCCATTGATGCCCTAATGATGCACCGATAGAATCACATGCCAAATTCATGCTCGGGTATCGAAGTCGAAAAAAATTAAAAATACAAGATAATAAAATGCCTAAATATAAGCTAATAAAAATGACATGTGTCACATTAAATAGAACATGTGTTAATGACTACGACAATATAAGTATCATATGCATATATAACGATGTCTGTTTTGAAATTTTAAACAAATAAAACGAATGCTTCAAGGTTAAAGCATTGGAATTAATGAAAAAATATACAAGTTATCAAATCCGTACTAGAATTGAGGCAGAAACATAATATACTATGATGAACAAAAAATGAAGTTTGTATCTTAGCCTTAGCAATTTAATCAGCAAATAAATCAAATAATTAATCAATTAATGTCCCAAAACTTTGACGGTTTTGTAATCTGTGTTTTTGTTTGATTTTAAGTTAGTTTACCGATTTTTTATTCGTATACATATTTGATTATAAATTGATGGTTTTGACTTTTTATCGTTTAATAGATCGAATTGGCTTATATTATAAAGTCATATATTAACATTTTATACTAATTATTATTTTTTTTGAACAACCTGTATAATTTTATTTCAAATATTTCTACCAAGTTTTTGGATAATGCATAGAGTTTAAAATGAAAATTTACACCAATTACTCCTTACTATATTTTCTTTTTTCCCTCTATGTTTCACCCATAAATATGCCATTGATTTTATTTCACCTAAAATATTTACCAACGATTATGGGTTATCTTTGAACACCCTTTATTCATTGCTTTTCAAATACTCCATAAAGTCATGTAAAAAATTTCTCGTGTTAATCTTTAATCTTTTGAGTTGTCTTGACTCCTTTATATTGAATCTATATGCTCATGATTGAAGTTTGTTTTTCCCTTTAGGCACTTACACTAGGACACCACCTCATCCCATACTTCATGTGACATCCACAATTTTTTTCGTGTCTTTATTCCTTCGCTTATTTATTTACAGGTCAATAAGCACATGAGTTTATAATTTAATTATAAGAATACTATGTTAGTTTTAGAATTAAACTAAACTATGTGTGCTAAAATAGGTTTTACGATTAAAAATTTAAAATGTTAATGAAAACCCTTTCGGTCGATTACGCAATTTGAGTACATTGGTGATACATGAACTTATAAAATTAAACAATCGACACCATAAAATTATAAGGAACTAATGCTAATCAATACTATTTTAAAACTAATTAGTGGATTTTGTTAGAAATATTTGTCTATACTTAACATAATTTTCATACAAGTACTCATGTATGAAAGACACAATTATCTGTAAAAAGGACTCAATTATTTATTTTCATTACCGTTACTTTATAAATATTGCAACTGGTTGAATGTTTTCTGGCGTATTATCACAATTCTATACATCCAAAATTCTTGCAACTGATTGAATTTTTTCTGGCTTATTGCTTCTCAACTATTTATTTTCATTACCGTTACTTTATAAATATTTCAATTCATTAAATATAGCATATTGATCCAACCCTATGTATTGCACGAGTTCTAAGTATAATTATGTGTAACAAATATTCTGTTTTGAGTTTTTGTTTTAAATGAAACACGCTCATGACTCATGAGATATTTGGATTCAAAATTTAGAGAAGTAACACATATTTAAACATGTTTTGAACCAATGAGGCATTGTCTCAATGATACCCCAAGATTCTTTCAAATGGGAGGTCTTAGATTCAAATCCCTCACACAGCGGAAAAAGGGTCTCAGGGGGGTCAGAGGGGTTTTCCTAGTGAGGTTTCCTCCTGGGTCATGAGAGTTCTAGGTAACTAGAACTTGGTGACATGGCCTGGAAACAGTGGGTTCACACGATTGAGACCTTTGCCATTCAAAAAAAAATTAAACATGTTTTGAGAGTTAGAGATTTTTCTCTTCTTTTCTTTGTAAATTAATGTAATCTTGTTTATTATGTATAAATCAAACCTACCTTTAAAAAGTGTACACATTAATAACAAAAGAAGTTAAAAATAAAGTTGAGTGAGCCAATTTGGTGAGGTTTGGTCCATTGAGATTTAAGGATCTTCTGTGGGGTGAAGACATGTGGGTAGGTTGTATGTTAAGATAGAACGTGTGAATAATTGTATCAGAATTCAAGAATTTCTTGGCTTCTGTGCACAGATAATTCTATTTAATTTACTATCAAAATAAATAAATAATAATAATAATAATTTCATAAATATTTATTTCTATTCCCTGCATGCAGACTTACATATGAATGATGTGACATTGTTGGATTGGTTAAAGATTGTAAATACCGGTATCGTACTTTAAGTAGGTGATGGTGTTGCTCGTATTCATGTTATTGATAAATAATGATGGGTAAATTAGTAGAATTTCAAGAGGATACAATAGACATTGCTCTTAATTTGAAATTAACTAATGTGTATTGTATTAATGGGTGATGGTTTGTATTTATAAATGAATAAATAATAATAATAATAATAATAATTTCATAAGTATTTATTTCTATTCCCTACATGCAGACTTACATGTGATATTGTTGGATTGGTTACTATTTAATCACCACTTTTGCATCATCTTCTTCAATTCATCAAGTGCTATTTGAGAGAGCAAAAAATGGCTAAAATTAGCTTCCTTTTGCTAACCCTTTCCTCCATTCTTCTTCTTCCTCTGCGTGCCTCTGCTTTCACTGCTTCAGGATGGATCAGTGCTCATGCCACCTTCTATGGCGGCGGTGATGCTTCAGGAACAATGGGTATTTTGATTATCATGTGATACAATTCATATAATATATATCTATATATATATGTATATATTTATATTTATATTTATATTTATTTGTATTTATATTTCAATTAATAATAAATAAAAGTTTTATGTGACATTTGTCAATTTCATGTAGTTATCTAAGAATTAGTTTTTCTATCTCTCTTATATTAAATATTTGTAAAATATTTTTAAAAATTTTTATTTTTCTTCTTTCTCTTTTATTAAATAATAACGACTTTATTGAATCTAATAATAATATGATTACAACATAACTCATATTTTTTTTAAAACTATATCTGAGAAACATATAATATGTTATTTAAAATAAATAATTTAAAATGTATTTATTGAATTTGTGCAACACATGTGTTTTTAATTTAGTAGCGTGTATAAATTATATTTAAATATATCACTTTGATATATAATTAATTGCAATTTCTGATAAATGCATGTGAATATATACATATTTTTCAAAGCAATATTTTACATCCATGTGTTTCGTAGAGAGTTATACCAAAAATAGTAAACTTCTCTTTTGCTCCCTGCGGTTTGACAAAAGTAACCATTTTCATCCAAATTTTGAAATTTTGCAATTTTCCTCCATTAGTTTCAGAAAATTAACCATTTTAGTCCCTGTGGTTTGACAAAAGTAACCATTTTCATCCAAAGTTTAAATGGACTTTGGATGAAAATGGTTAATTTTCTGAAACTAATGGAGGAAAATTGCAAAATTTCAAAATTTGGATGAAAATGGTTACTTTTGTCAAATCACAGGGAGCAAAAGAGAAGTTTACTCTACCAAAAACCTTCTTTTCTAACGATACCTGGTAGCTAGGTTGTGTAAGAAATGTTAATATATACTATTACAAAAATCACACTAATGCAACCTTTATATTCAAAAAAAGACTGTATTTACTGAAATTGTATTAGATCTAATGCAACATTTTTGTTACATAATGCAACCTTTTTGTTACATAATGCAACTTTTTTTTTCTAATGCAACTTTTTTAAATGCAATTTTTTAAAAAAGTTGGTTATGTAATAAAAAAGTTGCATTAGGCTAATGCAACTTCAGCTAATGCGACCTATTTGAGACCTTTTGTAACAAAAAGATGTTGCATTAGGCTTATTTTGTAGTATAGATGTCCCGAGACACTCTTTAATTAATCATTATTGTTCAAAAAAAAGTTAACTTGATACGTTGTTTAAAAAAATAATAATAAGTAAATAAATAATTATTATAGTTATAATTATAATTACTCTATATATTACCTATACCTGGCAAAATGGGCGGGTTGGGCTGGGTTGGATAACGGGTTGGGTTCGGGTTAGGATGGATGTGGGTCAAGATGGGTTTTAAGCAAAATCCGTTTGGGTTTAAGCGGGTCATTTAAGAAAAATCAATTTCGCTAAAGTTAAAATGAGTTGTAACAAAATAGATAGTTTATTTGAATAATTTTAATTACTTTCTCATTATATATATTATTAGACATTCTTATCCGTTGAAATCAATTATATTCACATGGCTTTTAGTTGTCCATCTTGACTCGCTTTGTGTTAAGGTGTTACCCATCTCAACTTATATTATTTCATAATGTTGCCCATTTCAACCCAAAACGAAATAATTGTTTACCCATTTCTAACCATTTATTTGACAGGTATATTATTACCACTAGATTGCATGTTTTTAATTTTATAATTTAGTGATTCGAATACTATAAATTATATTTGTTTGATTTTTAGGGGGTGCATGTGGATACGGTAACTTATACTCAACGGGTTATGGGACTAACACTGCTGCACTCAGTACTGCTCTCTTCAACGATGGGGCTTCTTGTGGCCAATGCTACACGCTCGTTTGCGATTACAAGTCCGACCCACGATGGTGCATCAAAGGAACCTCTGTCACCATAACCGCTACCAACTTCTGCCCACCCAACTTCGCTCAACCAAGCGACGACGGTGGATGGTGCAACCCTCCACGTCAGCATTTCGACATGGCCCAACCCGCTTGGGAGAAAATCGGAATTTATAGAGGTGGAATCGTTCCCATCATGTATCAGAGGTCCTGATCTCTTTCATTGATTTTAAATGTTTTGTGCATTTAATATTGATCTTTAAACGATTTCATATCTGGTTTCAAAGATTGATATGCACAATGTATTTGAAACCAAACTGAAACCGAATTAACATGGGTGGTCCTGATAATTCAAGTAAAAAAAGGCTCGTATCGAATTTAAATTTTTTGCTCTTTTTGATTTTTATTTTTTTAAATATAAGTAAATATATATAATATACAAAAGATTTTAAAAAATTCTGTGCCCCTTTTGGATGGAATTCGGTTTTGCCACTCGGGCGTCTATGCAAATTAACTTATAATCGATATAAAAGTTGGATAACACCATGAAAAATAAAAAGAAATTATGAGTATGTATAAGCATGTAATCTAAAATAATATATAAAAATGCATTAGTTTTAATATAGATTTAAAAAATTTATAAACTTTAAATTATTAAATTAATAAATATAAAGCCTTGAATTAACAAAGAAATGAGATTTAAAGAAAAAAAGGTAAGAGATTAAATAACAATAAAAAAGGTGTCCCACCAATAAAAAGACATAACCAAACTAGTTCTTGGGCGCTTCTAGAAAATAAGGTTGATAAGCACACGTTAACACGAGATGACATGATTTTAAGATGTTTCGTGTCTAAAACATGTCAACGCGATAAGACCTGTTTATTTTCGTATCGTTTATTGGTTAAAACCTTTAATCTATTAAGACGTGTTTATAATTTAAAATTTAAAATAAATAATATTATAAAATATGTGGGTAGCCGATTGCTTTCTAAAATTTCTAATTTCTAACCCTAGTTTCTTAACGGGTCATTTCATGTTAATCTATAGTAAACAGGCGGTATTTGTGTATGGAAAAACGAACATGGTAATTTTTTGTGTCATGTTCGTGCCTACTAATTTCATGTTTCGTGTCTTAACGTGTTATATCTTATTGTCAATGTTTTGAAAACCGGATCGGCAACCGGTAGGTGAACCGGTCCGGTTAGGGGGTTCTGGGCCGTTTTGAGCGAACCGGCCGGTTGAACCGGCGAACCGGTGGTCGGACCGGTTTTCTATTTTTTTATTTTATATATATATATAATGTTTATAAAATCATCCGGTTCTTAAATCCGGTTCGATTTCTGGTCTGGTTCTGAAAACATTGGTGTCGTGTTACATGCGTTATACGAGCCATGCTAAAAACAATGATTTTGGTGTTCCAACGTTCCCATATATAATATTTCCTAAACTCTTAATTATCTATCTAAACAAGATTATGTATTCTTTTTGGTTAATCAGAGTACCTTGTATGAAACAAGGTGGAGTAAGGTTCACCGTGAACGGCAGAGACTACTTCGAGCTTGTTTTGATAAGCAACGTCGCGGGTGCTGGATCGATTCAATCGGTGCAAGTGAAAGGGTCGAAAACCGGATGGATGGCAATGTCGAGAAACTGGGGAGCTAATTGGCAATCGAATTCGTATCTTGATGGCCAGTCGATGTCGTTCATGGTGACGACCACAGATGGTGTGACGAAAACTTTCACTGATATCGTTCCCGCGAATTGGGGATTCGGTCAGACGTTTACGAGCCCGGTTCAGTTTTAAGATGATTGGATTAAAGGTGTTATTAACGGCAGCGGTTACTCTTTTTGGTGGAAGCAGCCCGCCGGTCGAGATTTGGTTGGTTGTTTATTTTTGTCAATTGTATCAAAAGTTACAATCAAAAGACATATGATTTCCTCACTATAATATGTATCTATCCGACCACTGGACGGGTATAAAACTAGTTGTTATTTGTTATAATGCAAGTTTTGTAATATGATTTGTAACTAAAGAATTATATGATTATTAGTATATTACAAAAGATATTTAATAACGTTATTGTTTCCATTATAAAGTTGGTGTTTTTGTTATATATATAAGAATATGTCTACATATTAATTTGTTTTTCTATTATTTGCTTTTAGTTTTATAATAATTGTAAAAGTGTAATTTATTTTAGTGGTGTAATTTCTTTTATTACACACACGGATCTCAATCTTAAGTTGGGTTAGTTGAATCTAGAGATAGCATGTGAGCTTTCCTAAGTTGGTCATTTCAATTTCTTTGACGTTTCATAGACAAGGTATATAAAATTAGGTTGTTCATGGTCCAGTTTCAAACAACAAAACCGTTCAATCCGGTCACCGGTTAGGTTTTTTTCTATACATTTGGTTGGTTGGTAGGTTGTAAAAGTTTAAAACTATAGTAAACAGTTTGATTTACAGTTTCATTAAAAACCGGTCGTAAAAAACCAGACTAGAGTGCGTGTGTTTTTTATGTATATATAGGGTTGATGATTTAGGTGTAATTCAATAAAAAAAATACATTTGAGACTGCTCTGTGATTAGCCTTTTCAAACCATAAACGGTTAGGTTAGGTTTGATTTTATATTTAACAGGCTCATAAGGCCCATACCAAGAAAGCTCGAACCATAAAATTAAACTGAAACCAAACTTCAGTTTTGGTTCATTGTTCAAAAATTGTTATTAATGGATTGATCTACGGTTTCACCAAAAAAACATAAAAACGGGATCGTGAACGCACGTAGTAAATAAATAAACACTTACACAATTAAGAAAATTACGTTGTTAAAAAGTAAACCTTTGAGTTCATGATTAGCGTTCTTCATTCTAAATTGAGTAAAATAGCTGTGAGATATGGAGAATAGAGATTAAGATCTAAAATAAAAGGTTTTTTTTTTTTTTTTGGTCAGGTGTTTTAGGACGGTTTGAACTTTGGGGGTGTTTTTTTGGATAGATTTCACGTTTGGGGTAACTTTTTGGGGCAGTTTGGGACTTTGGGTCTATATTTTGGGCCCCAAAAAGTCTTGAAAGCGTCCAAAAATATATATAATTATTTAAAACTAAGAAACGTCTTAAAAAAGAAAGCGAGGTGTTTTTTAAACGGTTGTTTGTAAGAGTTTTGATAATAGTGTAGTTTTTTTGGCCTGTTTTAAACACTTGTTTATATAAAGATGTTTTATAGGGTTGCTTGAACGATAGACCACCCCTAAAAAGATATTTGATCCGCCTTACAAAATTAGATGTGTACTAGCGTTCAAAACTTCATCTCATTTGAAACGTCATCCATCTTGGTGTTCGATGTCTGTAAGTAGTGGCGGACCCAGAAATCTTTTTTATGAGGGGAGGAATTTTTTTAGGTTCGTTGGTATTCAAGTTGGGTTGGGGCAGATCAGGTTGAGTCGAGTCGGGTCAGATCATGTTAAAAAACGACAATCAAACTAAGTTTCGTATATAAATACATAATGAAAGTACAATATATCTAAAGTTGTTCACTATATGAATTTTTTTTTTATATACATTCAAAACAACGTATAGGAGACGTACCTAAATAACTTTTTCTGTATAAAACAAATACAATTATTGCTTAAATTCTCATAAGCAATTTGATTACACAATCTAACTTCAAGTATTATGTTAATATTTATTTAAATTAATAATATAAGTTTTTATAATTGGCTAGTCATGGATGACCCTAAGAATTAGGGGTGCCTAGGACGAGTAAGAAAAAAATGCTCCTTAGTTAATTCGAATATTAAAGTAGGAGTGTTCAAAAAAGCTGAAAATTGTTAATACAAAAAACTGAACCGTATTTGTAACCGTAAATTATTAACGTACTATAATTAATACTAAACTTGATTTTACATTGGGTTTAAATTATTGGTTGGGCATTTTTCAACTTAGTTTATTAAATAACACTTAGAAATCAAAAGCTTAATGGGGACGATTGCAAAATTTTACGGAGGACGATCAGGATTGTAGCATATATATACTACTAATTTTTTTTTTCAATATGGACGGTTGCCCCCTTAACCTCAATGTAGGTACGCTCCTGTCTCTAAGCCTATGTTGGAATTTTGTGTGAAAAGAAAATGGAAAAAGAAAATATAAATCTTTAACCTTTCATCTACCAATTCATTTGTAATGAATTAGTTAATTAACTAAGCCATGAATTGGCTTGTTAGTGAGCATAATAGCAACCTTTGAAATGCTATGGCTACAAGTATAAATAGAGGCATTTGGCCTCTTGTTGAAGATGCTAGAATTTGAGATCTCTACACCACTTGAGATATATACACACAAGCTTCAAAGGTTCCAAACACAATCATATACTTTGTTGAGTTCTCAACAACCTACAACGATCGGTTCCTCGTGTGAAACACTCTTGTTTCAGGTGAAGTTTCGGGTTTTTGGTTAACTCCGGCAGTACACACTGCTTCGGCTGTTGTACCCTGGGAAACAGTCGGGGTCACCTGGGTGGCCCGAAATCTGTTTTAAGGGACCTCTGTTGAACAAGAATCCTCAGCCACCGAACTCATTTCATCTTGTTTTATACTTCTTGTAATTTTAATTTTAGCATTTTTATTATATCTCTTGTATTACTTTATTTTATATTCTATATTTCTCTGAATTGTAATTCAAGTAATTGAATAATAAAAGTATTTGTTTATATTGTGAACGGTGTTCCTACAAGCTTAAAACAGATTTTAAAAACCACCGTTCATAAGTTTGTGTTTTTAAAATTATCGGATTACAAAACAGAAATATAAACTTTTTAGTTTCGTACAAATGTTTGTTTATCAACAAATTTAAAATGTGTTTTTGAATTTTGTTTTTGGTAAACAAGTATTGTTTTTTTTTATTAATAGGAAAATCCAAACATTTTGTTTTGGTTTTTTGTAAACCATAACTGATTATTTTTTGTTTTGATAATTGTTAACAAAGTTTGGTTTTATATAATTCAATTTGTTTTTATGTAAACCAAAAGTTTTATAAACCATTTTGTTAACGTTTATTTAACGAACAAATTCGAATCAGTTTTTTTTTTTGAATGGGTTCGAGTGGCATTTCACCCCTAACCACAACTCATCCGCTGATTCTTCAACATCAGTCCGTCACCCCAGAATGAAAGGGGTGATCTCGTAGTTCTTGGTCTGCTGAGCTCCACATATTCTTGTACAGTCACATTTTTGTAAAGGTCGATGGGGAAAATAAGACTCCCCACCACCAAATATAAAAACTGAATATCATAATACGTATGACGCTTTAAAATAATAATAATAATAATTCGGTTTTTGGGGACGGTTTTATGTAAACCAGAATTCCTCAAATAAGTATCAAATTTTGGTAAAATTTGATTATGGTTTTGTGTAAACCATATAGTTTTTTATAAACCACAATATTTTGATAATTTAAGCTCATCAAAGTTTAAGTTCTAAGTGACGGACTTGTAGTAACTGGAAGGGTGGACATCATAATCTGAGTTTCCTGTCTAGGAAAGGAATTCGCATATATCCCAATCAGCCGAGAGACCTGTCTTGCTTTCCTGGGGATTCTTGGAGTGTCTTAACCTATTAGGCCAAAACAATCATGCAAACGTCACATGAACTCAAATAACTTTGTTTGAGTTAAAATTTTAATTTTTAAATTTGGTTTTGGGTAAACCTTATTTCTGAAAATCTGACTTGCTTCGTTTGCATTTCCACTCTTGTTTTAGTAATGACAATTGTACCTGCTCAAACTTCAACACCTATGGGACCATTAGTTGGTACCCAAGCTGCCCAGACTGTGGCAAATCATGCTGAAAGACCTGAAAAGTTTTCGGGTTTGGACTTTAAGAGGTGGCAACAAAAGATGTTGTTTTACTTGACGACTTTGAACCTTGCGAGGTTCCTAACCGAATCCCCTCCTGCAATTACTGATGGGGATGTCCAATCCATAAGCTCTTTGGAAGCATGAAAACACTCGGAATATCTATGTCGCAATTAAGTGTTGAACGGTTTGGTGGATGCATTATATAATGTTCACTGCAAGATAACAACCGCCAAAGAATTATGGGAGTCGTTAGACAAAAAGTATAGAACGGAGGATGCTGGCACGAAGAAGTTTGTGGTAGCTTGTTTCTTGGACTATAAAATGGTTAATACTAAAACAGTTCTGAACCAAGTTCAAGAGTTGCAAATTATACTAAGCGACATACATTCTGAGAGAATGACTCTTAGTGAGACATTTCAAGTTGCAGCTATGATTGAGAAATTGCTTTCAAGTTGGGTGGATTTTAAGAACTACCTAAAACATAAGCGAAAGGAAATGTGGAGGACCTTGTGGTACGTCTTCGAATTGAGGAAGACAATAGGATGGCTTTGAAAATAACACAACAACAATTTGCTCCAGAAGCAAATATAGTGGAGCATGATCAATCTTTCCGTGGGTACAAAAAGAAAATTGACAACTACAAGGGCAAGGGCAAAGGCAAAGTTGTGTACCTTGGGCCGAAAAAAGATGGTGTGAAGAAGCAGGTTTTCCCATTTAAGGGGAAATGCTACAATTGCGGTGAACATGGTCATCGTGATGATAAATGCAAGGCTCCTAAACAGGACCGAGCACATATGATGGAGGACGATATGCCTCTTGTTGCTATGGTTTCTGACATCATTACTATTATGGAGGAGATCAACTTGGTGTCAAATGACCCTAAGGGATGGTGGGTTGACACTGGTGCTACCGCCATGTGTGTCCTGATCGGGCTCTCTTTAATATGTTTAAAGAGGTGGTGGGTGACTCTAAACTGTACATGGTCAATGCAGCAACTGTCGATGTCAAGGGTGAAGGTAGTGTGATCTTAAAGTGGACTTCGGGGAAAGAGCTCACTTTGAGCAACGTGCTCTATGTTCCTGACATACGCAAGAGCCTCGTGTCAGGATGGTTGCTTAACAAACATGGTTTTCGTTTAGTGTTTGAATCTGATAAATTTGTTTTAACTAAGCGTGGAATGTTTGTTGGTAAGGGTTATGCCCAAAATGGAATGTTTAAACTCAATGTAATAGCTAAGGTTGAGAACATGAATGAAAATGCTTCTACTTCTGCTTATTTGATTGAGTCATCTAATGTTTGGCATGGTCGTTTAGGTCATGTTAATTTCAATTCGATGCGTCATTTGATTAAATTAGATTGCATTCCAAAGTTTGCCATTGATTCAAAATACAAATGTACAACATGTGTAGAAGCAAAACAAACAAGATCATCTTCTAAGTCGGTTGAAAGAATAACCGAACCCCTTGACATCATTCACACTGATGTGTGTGATTTAAAATCGATTCCCACAAGAGGTGGAAATAAGTATTTCATCACATTTATTGATGATAGTACACGATATTGCTATGTCTACTTACTTAAGAGTAAGGATGAAGTAATTGAAAAGTTTGTCTTGTATAAGACTGAGGTTGAGAATCAACTCAACAAAAAGATAAAAGTTCTAAGGAGTGATAGAGGCGGAGAATATGTTTCACCATTTGCCGATATTTGTGCACAAAATGGAATTATCCATGAGTGTACGGCTCCTTATTCCCCACAACAAAATGGTATTGCGGAACGAAAGAACCGTACATTGAAAGAGATGATGAATGCTATGTTAATTAGTTCTGGAATGAGCCAGGACATGTGGGGGGAAGCTATTTTGTCGGCTACTTCTCTTTTAAACAAAATACCTTTCAAGAAAAAGGATGTAACTCCTTATGAGTTGTGGATGGGAAGAAAGCCATCTTACAAATACTTGAAAGTGTGGGGGTGCCTAGCAAAAGTGGTGGTTCCACCACTAAAGGTTCAAATAATAGGACCCAAAACCGTGGATTGCGTATTCATTGGATTACGTATTCATTGGTTATGCCCATCATGGAGTCAAGGAATGCATCATTCTTTGAAGAAGTGTTTCCTTTTTTGAAAAAGGAACTCACAAGTTCATCAACACCAGTTGATGAGATTGTTCATGATGAAGATTAAGAACAATTAGAGGCTGAAGAGGTTGAGCCAAGAAGAAGTAAAAGGCAAAGGATTGAAAAATCTTTTGGACCTGATTTTCTTACTTATATGGTTGAGGGAGAGCCCCAAACCTTTAGTGATGCAGTCACCTCTTCGGAAGGACCTCAATGGAAAGAGACAATCAAGAATGAAATTGATTCGATCTTACAAAACCATACTTGGGAACTAGTAGATTTTCCACCAGGGTGTAAACCACTTGGATATCGATGAATATTCAAAAGGAAGATGAAAGCTGATGGTTCCATTGATAAGTACAAGGCAATGTTAGTGATCAAAGTATTTAGACAAAAAGAAGGAGTAGATTACTTTGATACTTACTCACCTGTGACTAGAATAACCTTAATAAGGTTGGTGCTTGCAATAGCGGCTTTAAGAAATTTGGAAGTCCACCAAATGGATGTTAAAACCGCTTTTCTAAATGGGGATTTAGAAGAGGAGATTTACATGGAGCAACCTGAGGGTTTCTCAGCTCCAAGCCAAGAAGGGAAAGTGTGTAAATTAGTCAAGTCATTGTATAGCTTGAAGCAGGCTCCAAACAATGGCATCAAAAGTTTGACAAAGTTATGCTTAACAATGGTTTCAAAATTAATGAATGCGACAAGTGTGTTTATGTGAAAAACACAATGAGAAGTTATGTGATATTATGTATTTATGTAGATGATATGCTTATCGTGGGGAGTGATGATAAGATGATCAAATCTACAAAAGACATGTTAAAAGCGAGATTTGACATGAAAGACATGGGTCTAACTGATGTGATTCTTGGTATAAAGATCAATAGAACCCAACATGGTCTTGTGTTGAGTCAATCTCATTATGTCGACAAAATCCTTGAAAAGTTCAATGAGGGGGATACGAGTGTGGCTCAAACTCAAGTAGATACCTCCCAACATCTATCAAAAAATAGAGGTGAGGGTGTTTGATGTGTTGCAAAACACATCTGTTTTTCTATTTGTTTCTAATTAGTTTTTGTAAAGTTTTAGTCATTTTTGAGTCGATTGATGCTGGTTCTTCACAATTCCACAAAATTGTTGCTTGCAGGAAATAAACATGTGTTTTTGGTGCTAAAGATCAAGAAATAGAGCTCCCGATTGGTCGAGAACAAATCCAAGACACAAGAAGATTAATTCTGGAAAAATACCTTGTCGCGTATCGCGACAACATCTTGAAACCCTGTCGCGTAGCACGACAGGTGGAAATTACAATTTTACCCTTGTTTAATGATTGCGGGTTTGACCCGACTATTTTGTCGGGTAGTGGGTTGCGTCGCGTAGCGCGAAGGGTTATTAAGTACCTGTCGCGTAGCGCGACAGGGTTAGAATCTCAGAATTTCGAGTTTAAGGATTTTCAAACGGCTGGAGGCGAGGATATTCGATTTTGGACGATCAGAGACGACTTGGGAGGCGACTAGGAGCAAAGATTCAAGATTGGATTCGAGTTTGATCATCGGGAAGCCCTAAGCGAGTGATCCGAAGGGTGTAACGTGATCGGTTCTTCTTTATTTCTTGTTATTCTCTTTTACTGATGTTTGATATGAGTTTAAACATTGATTATTACTGTTCACTTAGTATGATTCGTGGCTAAACATTCTAGACCACCTAGGGTTTTATGAATATGCATGTTTGATATTGATAACGATTGATTGTGGAACAAGTTTGGATTTTTAATGGTTTAACGATTTGGTTTGAATTCTTGGATGTGGATGAATGTTTATGATGTTTGTGATTGAGTTGTTGTTTCCTCATAATGCTTTGGCGAATGTCTTTCGTGTAATGAGCATGTGTTAGGTCATTTACTTTGTGTTTATGATTTGTGGATGCGTTACTAGACGTAGTAATTCATAGGAGCAATAATTAGGTCACAAAGGAATTAAATGTTTAACCAAATTCAATAGCCGTGAGGTGAGAGTTTGTTAGTGTATCTTGCGTGTTTAAGAACTAGTTAAGGTCTTTGTGAAAAGACCAAGATTAGGTAACTTGAACATAGTCTTGTATGCTAAATCCAAGATGAATTTCCATATTATCCCATGCAATTAATGTATTGAGACTATCCTTTCCGTGAGGTAGATAGTTTTAGGATATACCATTGATGGGTTGGTTAACTTGTGAGAGTGATTACCCTAAACCGGTATTTAAAACACTTGTACACATTTTAGTTGAAATCTTTAAGAATGGTTAAAGAATCTCTAATCTGTTGATAAGTTAATATTCAAATATCCCGGTTCCATAATAAGTTCCATGATCAATCTAAACATTTCAAACATGTATAAAGTAAACCCTAGGTAGTCTTTTCATCATTAGTAAATTCTAGTTGAACTTTCTCATTTGAGCTTTGATTTGTTTTCAAAATCTTATTAGTTTCAGTTTAATTAGTTAATTACTAAAACCCCCCTTTCAAACAATTAATTTAATTTAAGTATTTTGTATAGGTAAGTTCTTGAGTCTACTTTGTACTTTCTATAGTAGTCTGTGGGTTCGATATCCGGACTTGCTTTTCTGTACTACTTCTCGATAGGTTCACTTGCCTGTGAGTAGTTTGGTTTAGAGAGTCTAGAGTATTACTTAGTGTCTAGGTTAGATTTGATTTTTATTATTTTTAATTTAACTACTTTGTACACATCAAGTTTTTGGCGCCGTTGCCGGGGACTTCTTAGTCGATTGTGCAGTCTAGTCTTGAGTCTTATTTGTGCATATTTGTTTTAGTTTTAGTTTTACTTTATTTTATTTTATTTCTTTTAATTTATTTTTAATTGTTTGCTGGTTTGGTAGTGTATGCCACACCTACGTTCACACGGACCGCCACCTGAGCTTTCTTTGCCTTTAAGGAGCGATTCGCGGGACTTCTCTGAGGGTTCTACGAGCGAGGTAAGTGCTTCTACTTCAGTTTCTGCTGATTTTTCTGAGCACACACCACCATCTTCTTCTAGTTCTTCCACCCATTCTATTCCACGTTTGCACTTTATTCCACCTATGGCTGAGCGTCGCACGGTTCACCAGCAGGCCACTGCTGGATTCATGGGACTTAATAATCCCATCACTGTGCCAAATATCACGAATGAAAATTCGTGGCAGATTCCTTCGTACATCATGACGGCCATTAACAACACTTAGTTTAATGGCCGGGATGATGAGGATGCACCAGCCCATATAGCTCGCCTCACTCGCATCTGTGGTACCTTCAATCTTCAAGGTGCCACTGAAGATGCCATTTTCTTGCAGCTATTTCCTTTTTCTCTTGCGGGTCGGGCAGCCACTTGGCTTGATTCGCATGCACCCAGATCTTTCACTACTTGGGGCAGTCTTAGGGATGCGTTCCTTAAGAAATACTTTCCACTTGCCAAGGCAGCTCGCCTTCGTGATGAGATCCACTCTTTTCGTATGGCACCCGATGAGCCATATTAACTTGCTTGGGAGAGATTCCAGAATTTGCTTAGCAGATGCTCCCAGCATGGTCTCTCTGATTGGGCCCTTGTAGAGAAATTCTACAATAGTCTAACTTATGAGACCCGGGCTCGTTTTGACACTTCTGCGGGTGGTCATCTTATGGGAAAGAGAGATGTTGCTGAGTGTACTGATATGTTTGAGAGCTTTGCTCAGGCTGAGTATGAGCAGAGGTCTGCTAATAGGAATTCAAATCCTATTTCTAGTTCTTCCTCTTCCACTAGAGGAGTTCACCACGTTAATGTGGATACTAGTGTGGCAGCTGCTCTCGAGGCTTTGTCGAGGGATGTGAAGGAGTTGAAGATGAAGGTGGATAGGTGTGAGATTTGTAGGGGTGGCCATGCCACATCTGAGTGTTTGGTGGTCAACCAGGAGCAGGTTGACTATCTTGGGGGTCAAGGTAGGGGTAACACGAACCCTTTCAATAATTCCTACAATCAAAATTGGAGGAACCACCCAAATTTTAATTGGCGCTCTTCCGGTCATCCCCCTGGTTTCCAATCTGGGTCTTCTCATAACCAGGGGCAGGGTCATTCTTCGGTTAGTCATCCGAGTCATACACCGGGGGCGGGTAGAAATAGTAGTGGTGGTAGTTCTGGGGGTAGCATGAGTAAGATTGAGGAGTTATTGACCCAGTTGGTTGCTAAGGATGCTAATACTCAGAAAACCCTTGCTGAGCATGACATTCTTTTGAAAAACCAACAATCTGCTTTTCTTGATCTTCAAAGATCTGTTGGTGATATTGCTAAGCGTTTGGATGAGAGGCCCCAAGGCCAATTTTCGGGCAGCACTCAGCCTAATCCAAATGCTCATGTGAAAGCAGTGACTACTAGGAGTGGTCGAGGGGGTGTGAGTGTAGAACCACCGGTTGAGGTAGATGATGAGGAACCGGTGGATGAGGAGATTGAGATGGAGACTCATGGGGGGGGGGTACACATGAGGCCAGTCCCAGCAAGTACAGTACCGACCAGTGAGTCTCCCGTAGTGGTCCCGGTTGAGAAGAAACCGGTTGAGGTTAGGCAGAGTCCTAAGATTGATCATTCACGACTTCCTTACCCTGCTCGCTTAGCTCACCAAAAGCACGCTAAGGAGTATGGTCATTTTCTTGACATGTTCAAACAGTTGAAGTTCAATCTTCCTTTTATTGAGGCTCTTCAGCATATGCTCAAGTATGCCAAATTTCTTAAGGATTTGTTGAAGAGAAAGGAGTAATGTTCCATTGAGTGGGGGATGTTCTGCGGTGATTCTGAACAAGCTACCGGAGAAATTGACAGATCCTGGGATCTTTACGATCCCATGTTTGTTTGGTAGTGACACTCAGAGGCACGCGTTGGCAGATTCAGGTGCTAGCATCAATTTGATGCCCTATTCATTATATGAAAAGTTAGCACTTGGTGAACTTATGCCTACGCGCATGACATTGTCCCTGCTGACCGGACGGTCAAGTGTCCACGGGGTATTGTTGAGAACTTATTGGTGAAGGTGGACAAATTTATATTCCCCGTGGACTTTGTGATTCTTGATATGGAGGCCGATGAGGGTGTGCCTATCATTCTAGGCCGTCCTTTCTTGAGGACCGCTAAGGCTGTCATTGATGTGTTTGATGGGAAGCTCACTCTTAGAGTGGGTGATGAGACTGTCACATTTGAGGTTGTGAAGTCTATGAGGCATCCCGGTGATCATGATGACTTTAGTGACCCATGTCATTCTGTGTACTTCATAAATTCTTTCATGTCACACGTAGATAGGTGTCTTGAGTACGTGTGCGGTGCTGATTTGGTAGTTGAGAGGAGTGAGGAGGAGTGTGAGATTGATGATGAGGGTGTTGGTGTCATTTCTGAGGTGTTAGAGATAGATGAGTTGAGGGAGGAGAGTAAGAAGCCCTCTGTTGAGTCACCACCCACCCTAGAGCTTAAGGTTTTACCCTCACACTTAGAGTATGCATTTCAAGGAGAGGATTCCACTTTACCTGTTGTCATTTCATCTAGGTTAAGTGAGGAGGAGAAGAAGAGATTGCTAGATGTGCTGAGGTTGTATAAGTGGGCTATTGCTTGGAGACTCTCTGATATCCAAGGCATTAGTCCTGCTTATTGCACACATAGGATACTCATGGAGGATGAGTATAAGCCGGTAGTCCAACCTCAGAGGTGGTTAAATCCTAATATGCAAGAGGTTGTGAAGAAAGAGGTGTTGAAGTTGATGGATGCCGGTTTGATCTATCCTATCTCGGATTCATCGTGGGTGAGCCCTACTCAGGTTGTCCCTAAAAAGGGAGGGATGACAGTCATCACGAATGAGAAAAATGAGCTCATTCCTTCTCGCACGGTCACGGGGTGGCGAGTTTGCATCAACTATAGGAAACTTAATGATGCCACCAGAAAGGATCACTTTTCCCTTCCTTTCATTGACCAGATGTTGGAGAGATTGGCGGGACAGCAATTCTATTGCTTCTTAGATGGTTTTTCTGGGTATTTCCAGATCCCCATTGCACCGGAGGATCAGGAAAAGACCACATTCACGTGCCCTTATGGCACCTATGCTTACCGTCGCATGCCCTTCGGGCTATGCAATGCTCCTGCCACATTTCAAAGGTGCATGGTAGCCATCTTTCAAGACATGATTGAATCATCCATGGAAGTGTTTATGGATGACTTCTCAGTTTATGGTGACTCATTTGATCAGTGCTTGGTGAATCTTGACAGGATGTTGAAGAGGTGTGTAGAGACTAAGTTGATGCTTAATTGGGAGAAGTGTCACTTCATGGTGACCGAGAGGATAGTTCTAGGTCATAAGATTTCGAGAGTGGGGATTGAGGTAGACCAAGCTAAGATAGAAACTATAAGTAAACTCCCACCGCCTTCGAGTGTTAAAGCCATTATGAGTTTTCTTGGCCATGCGGGTTTTTATAGGCGATTCATTAAGGATTTCTCCAAAATCACTAGGCCTATGACCCATCTTCTAGAGAAAGACACCCCATTCGTTTTTGATGAGGAATGCATGAAGGCATTCAAATTTTTGAAGGAGAGGCTTGTGAGTGCTCCTATTTTGGTTGCCCCCGATTGGAGTTTGCCCTTTGAACTCATGTGTGATGCTAGTGACCAAGCCGTTGGGGCGGTTTTGGGGCAAAGAAGAGAGAAGCATTTTCACCCGATATATTATGCTAGCAAAACTCTCAATTATGCTCAAGAGAACTACACTACCACCGAGAAGGAGCTTCTTGCGGTAGTGTTTGCTTTTGACAAATTCCGGTCTTACCTTGTGCTTTCAAAGACCACCGTCTTCACCGATCACTCGGCTTTGAGGTTTCTTTTTGCAAAGAAAGATGCAAAGCCTCCTCTCATTAGGTGGATTCTTTTGTTGTCGGAATTTGACATTGAGATCAAAAATAAGAAAGGGGCTGAAAATGTGGCAGCCGATCATCTCTCCCGGTTGGAGGACCCGGAGAGGAGTGAGATTCGTGAGGAGGAGATTGGTGATAGGTTCCCTCACGAGATGATCGACTTTGTTGAGGCAGAGAAGCAAGGAATGCCATGGTTCACCGACTTGGCAAATTTCCTTGCTCATGAAGTAGTGATTGAAGGGATGACTTCTCAACAAAAGAAGAAGTTCTTTAGAGATGCGGGTAAGTATGTTTGGGATGACCCGTATCTCTATCGTGTGGGAGGTGATAGGATTCTTAGGAGGTGTGTGAGTAGAAAGGAGGGCCTAGACATTCTAAGGCATTGTCATGAAGGCTTGACGGGTGGACATCATGGACATCATTCCACCGCCCAAAAGGTCTTCGATTGTGGATTTTATTGGCCTTCGGTGGTGAAGGATGCACTTGAGTTTGTCAAGAAGTGTGATCCTTGCCAACGCACCGGGAATATCTCCTCTAAAGATGAGATGCCTCAAAACCCGATCCAAGTGTTAGAGGTTTTTGATGTTTGGGGCATCGATTTTGTTGGACCTTTCCCTTTGTCCAAAGGGAATAGGTATATACTCGTGGCCATAGATTATGTCTCAAAGTGGGTAGAGGCCCAATCCTTACCTACAAATGATGCCCGAGTAGTTCTCAAGTTCCTTAAGAAGTTGTTTAGTAGGTTTGGAACTCCTAGAGCTTTAATAAGTGACCGTGGCACGCACTTTTGTAACACCATGTTAGAAAAGGCACTACAACGCTACGGTGTCACTCATCGTTTAGCAACCGCTTACCATCCTCAAACAAGCGGTCAAGTGGAGAATGCAAACCGAGGCGTGAAAAGGATACTTGAGAAGACCGTAGGGAAGATTCGGAAAGATTGGTCCGACAAATTAGACGATGCGTTGTGGGCGTTTAGAATGGCTTACAAGACACCTTTAGGAACCACCCCGTACATGGTCGTCTATGGCAAAGCATGCCATCTTCCCGTTGAATTGGAACATGGAGCTCTTTGGGCTCTAAAGACGGTCAACCTTGATCTTACCGAGGCGGGTAGGAAGAGGTATTTCCAAATTCATGAGTTAGAAGCCCTTCATGATGCAGTTTATGCACGTTCATTGAGTATTAAAGAGAAAACCAAATCATTGCATGATAGGAAGTTGAAGGGTTTGAAGGAATTTAAAAAGGGAGATCGGGTTTTGCTTTACAATTCCCGATTGAAATTGTTTGGAGGGAAGTTGAAGTCCAAGTGGACGGGTCCATATGTGGTTGAAGAGGTGTTTCCATATGGAACCGTTGAGTTGCAAAACGAAGTTGATGGGAACACTTGGAAAGTGAACGGTCATCGATTGAAACATTACATCGGAGGACCGATTGATGAGAATGAGGAGGGGGAAGAGATCCTCCTAGAGAAACCCGAATGAGGACAATATTGAAGGGCTCTTGGGATGAAACCCAAGTGTAGAGTGTGTAAATGTCAAGTTTTAGAGTTTTTAATGCATTTTTGGTGTGTTTTTCGTAATTTTTTTTCGTTTTTCGTTTTCGTTTTTTGTGTGTTTTCTTGAGTTTTGCAGGTGTTTAATCATTTTGATGCAAGAAAGATGGATTTGAGGCACCAGGTATGTATTCTTTACCTTAGAATTGATTCTAGGTGTTTAGGAAGAAAAAGAGAGGTGAAAATTTGGCTAAGGCATGAAAATGCAAGAAACTCTTTGGAAATTTGACCCCGTCGCGTCACACGACACTCCCAAGCTAACCTGTCGCGCTACACTACAGCTTTGGTCAAAAACGCGGGTCAACAGGGTGTCGCGCTACGCGACGCATTTTTGGTTACCTGTCGCGATACGCGACACGAGCCCAGACGGCTTTTTAACTTTTCAAGCCCTAGATTTCACTTTTAACCCCAATTTCTCTACCCCAAGACCGTCGCCTTCACCATCTTCACCACCATTTTCATCTTCTACCACCATCTACCACCAATTTCACCACCAAAAACCATCAACCATCATCCCTAACTTCTATTTCACCTATTTCTTCCAACCCATTTCACCCTTTCACCATCTCCATCCTCCATTGACGGGTCTAAGCAAGAACATGGGAGATTTGTTTCAAAGCTTCAATTTTTCTTCTTATTCTCGTTGTGTAAGTCGATTCTAAGGTAATATGATGAACCATTTACAATTTTTCTTGCATTTTAATGAATTTTGTCAATTTTAGTTTTAGCCTAGTTTTAAATTTTTAGTTATTGAAGGTTTTGTGTTGATTTTAGTTTAGTGTTAGTATAGTTAGTCTTGTTGAATGCTTCTAGTTGCCTTGTTATAGTTGAATTTGTTGTTGGATGTCAAATGACCATAGATTGTAGTTTGGGAAAAAGACTTAAGGTTTGAAAATGGTTCTTTTGGTCTTGGCAGGTTAAACAAACTGGTTTTAACAATGAAATTTGTCATGATAATGTCTATTTAAGATGAAAAATCAGTTTGTGGGATGGTTTGTTTACGGGTTTGTTCTTGGAACATTAAACGGTATTGTTGTGTAACCGCGAATGAAATGCTATACGGTTACACATTTTTGGTTTCTTTTCTAACTTGTCAGCTTGTGTTTGTTTTTGATGTTGTTTCAGAATGTCTGGAGCAAGCTCGTCAGGTGCAGGGGGGAAAAGAAGAAGAGGCCCTGTTCCAAGGCCACGGGGAGAACCCAGTTCCCCAGTTCAACCACAAAGGGATGAAAGGACGATTCGATATCTTGAAGCTGAGCGGATACCAGTCATCAAAACAAGAAGATTGAAAGACCACACCCTCCTAATGTTTGAAATGGGCACTTTCGAGAGTGACAGGCTTGATAGGTTTGTATCATTAGAACTCTTGCACCATAGAAACATAAATTGGGAATTAGTTGACCAGTTAGGCCAAAGAGATAGGTTGGAAAGGCTTTTAGGACCCAAGTGGAGGCGAGTGTTGGCGTGTGATTGGCCTCAATATAAGGAACTAACCATAGAGTTTCACTCAACCTTTATGTATGATGATTCGGAGTTTGAGTCTTTGGATGCTATTTCCTTTTCATTGGGGAGGCGGGTTTATGAGATGTCCATTCCACAGTTTGCTGTTGTTTGTGGGTTTTACACTGAGGACGAGGTTCTATCCCCAGATTTTGTACAGGCTTTGAGGAGAGCCACCAAGAGGAACAGAGATTTCTGTCTTTCTGAGGTGGATTTGAGTGAGTTCTGGGCCACGATTGCTGATGCCCCGTTTTCCACCAGTATGCTTGAATTGAACATCAGAGATCCTTTGTTGAGATATATTCATAGGGTTCTAGCATGTACTGTCGTGGGTAGGAGTTCAGGAGAGGAAAAGGTCAACTGGATTGACCTTTTCTGCTTATATTGTATGGTGACTGGAAGAGAGGCGAATGTGGCATGCGTGTTGGCCACATCTTTAGCTAGAGCTAGGATAGGGGGAGGACGAGCTAGACTGGATATGGGCCCATACATATACCGGATGGCGGAATATTTAGGAGTTTTTGACAGATATCGTCCTGACATAATGATCCTAGGACCGTTGACCACACCGATAGACCTGAGGGATTTACAGAGAGCTGGGATTGTTGAGAGGGATAACCCACCGAGATGGGCTGGATTTATGGTTGGGCCTCAGGTGATGCCTCCACAGGGGACACCTGCAGCAGAGGCAGTGATGGGCTCGATCCCAACTCACAGGCAGAGGCCTGTTTTTAGAAGAGACTTTCCACCGAGATGAACATTTGTATCTTCTGACATTTGTGACTGGGTTGGCTATGGGTTGGTAGATTTTAAACTTATTTTGGTTGTGGTTGATTACTGTTTTTCTGAACTCATGGTTATTTATTTTGATCTTTATGGTGCTTGTTTTATATGGTTGTTTATGGCTTGTGGAGCATTTTTGTAGAGTGAAGAGCTTTTGTGGAAAGACTGGCACATGACAGTCTTCTTCTTAACCAGCTAAGTCATTTTCCTTTTTAACTTTCTTTATTTTCTTAGTTTTATTTTGAGTCAAAATTTTCGCTTTACATCTCTAGCTTAGTTCTTTTTAGTCCTTGTTTAGAGTTGGTTGCAAAAAGTATGATGGGAAATGATAGAAAAGTTGGGTTTTGTGGTTTTATTCATGGTTAACTTGTTGGTTTGGGTTTTATGCTTTGATTATGGGATGTGTAGGTAGGCTCAACTGGTTGTTTTGGTCCTGTAAGATTGGTATAATTTTACTAAAATGCATGAATTCATGGGAAACACCTTGGGGATTTGGAATTAATGAAACTGTTTTCTAGTTATTGAGGAATTCTTGCATAATAACAAATGAGAGTTTTGAAAATCTGATTTTTTGATTGGCACATAAGTACTCTTTTTATGAGAATAAATCCGAGTCTTATGGCGCCTCCATTTCACCAAATAAGCTGAGTAAAAAGAATAATGAAAGAAAAGAAGCTGGACGAGAAACTTATGTGTCACACGCCGGGTTGCAGCCTGGTTGAAACACCACTAAGCCAAGTTCAGTAAAAAAATTGAATAAAAGAAAAAAATTGCTCACGCTTTCATCTGATTCCATCATGAAAAATCTGATTTGAGAAAGTTCTTGTTTGTTTATATGTAAGGATAACTTGAAAGCTAGAATTCAGGATTGATTTGGTTCTAAATTTTCTAAGTGTGGGTCTAATGAAGTGAAATGTAGAACATGAACATAATGGACCATGACTAAGGGACTGAGAAAATCAGTATGAGTTTAATAGGATAACAATACTTGCAATCTTTTTCAAGACATTTAATTTTGAATTAATGAGTTCAATTGTGTGGAAACCATTTTACCCAACTGTGATCCCAGATTTTTGCATAGATCTTTTTCAGGGACGAAAAAGAGATAAGTGTGGGGATGTGATGTGTTGCAAAACACATCTGTTTTTCTATTTGTTTCTAATTAGTTTTTGTAAAGTTTTAGTCAGTTTTGAGTCGATTGATGCTGGTTCTTCACAATTCCACAAAATTGTTGCTTGCAGGAAATAAACATGTGTTTTTGGTGCTAAAGATCAAGAAATAGAGCTCCTGGTTGGTCGAGAACAAATCCAAGACACAAGAAGATTAATGCTGGAAAAATACCTTGTCGCGTATCGCGACAACATCTTGAAACCCTGTCGCGTAGCGCGACAGGTGGAAATTACAATTTTACCCTTGTTTAATGATTGCGGGTTTGACCCGACTATTTTGTCGGGTAGTGCGTTGCGTTGCGTAGCGCGAAGGGTTATTAAGTACCTGTCGCGTAGCGCGACAGGGTTAGAATCTCAGAATTTCGAGTTTAAGGATTTTCAAACGGCTGGAGGCGAGGATATTCGATTTTGGACGATCAGAGACGACTTGGGAGGCGACTAGGAGCAAAGATTCAAGATTGGATTCGAGTTTGATCATCGGGAAGCCCTAAGCGAGTGATCCGAAGGGTGTAACGTGATCGGTTCTTCTTTCTTTCTTGTTATTCTCTTTTACTAATGTTTGAGATGAGTTTAAACATTGATTATTACTGTTTACTTAGTATGATTCGTGGCTAAACATTCTAGACCACCTAGGGTTTTATTAATATGCATGTTTGATATTGATAACGATTGATTGTGGAACAAGTTTGGATTTTTAATGGTTTAACGATTTGGTTTGAATTCTTGGATGTGGATGAATGTTTATGATGTTTGTGATTGAGTTGTTGTTTCCTCATAATGCTTTGGCGAATGTCTTTCGTGTAATGAGCATGTGTTAGGTCATTTACTTTGTGTTTATGATTTGTGGATGCGTTACTAGACGTAGTAATTCATAGGAGCAATAATTAGGTCACAAAGGAATTAAATGTTTAACCAAATTCAATAGCTGTGAGGTGAGAGTTTGTTAGTGTATCTTACGTGTTTAAGAACTAGTTAAGGTCTTTGTGAAAAGACCAAGATTAGGTAACTTGAACATAGTCTTGTATGCTAAATCCAAGATGAATTTCCATATTATCCCGTGCAATTAATGTATTGAGACTATCCTTTCCGTGAGGTAGATAGTTTTAGGATATACCATTGATGGGTTGGTTAACTTGTGAGAGTGATTACCCTAAACCGGTATTTAAAACACTTGTACACATTTTAGTTGAAATCTTTAAGAATGGTTAAAGAATCTCTAATATGTTGATAAGTTAATATTCAAAGATCCCGGTTTCATAATAAGTTCCATGATCAATCTAAACATTTCAAACATGTATAAAGTAAACCCTAGGTAGTCTTTTCATCATTAGTAAATTCTAGTTGAACTTTCTCATTTGAGCTTTGATTTGTTTTCAAAATCTTATTAGTTTCAGTTTAATTAGTTAATTACTAAAACCCCCCTTTCAAACAATTAATTTAATTTAAGTATTTTGTATAGGTAAGTTCTTGAGTCTACTTTGTACTTTCTATAGGAGTCTGTGGGTTCGATATCTGGACTTGCTTTTCTGTACTACTTCTCGATAGGTTCACTTACCTGTGAGTAGTTTGGTTTAGAGAGTCTAGAGTATTACTTAGTGTCTAGGTTAGATTTGATTTTTATTATTTTTAATTTAACTACTTTGTACACATCAGTGTTTCTCAGTTAGAGTATTCAAGGATTATTGGCAGTCTGAAGTATCTGATGACATGTACACGTCCAGACTTAGCATATGCTGTGAGCAGGCTAAGTAGATATACTAGTAATCTGAGCTCTGAACATTGGAAGAGCATGAAAAGATTACTAAGGTACTTAAGATACACAAGAAACTATGGGCTGCATTATGGCCGAGATCCAGCTGTTATAGAAGGATACAGTGATGCAAACTGGACATCCTATATGAAAGATTCCAAATCCACAAGTGGTTATGTGTTCACCCTTGGTGGAGCAGTTATAGCCTGGAAATCGTCCAAGCAAACTCTTATAGCTAGATCTACGATGGAATCTGAGTTTATCGCGTTAGATAAAGCTGGAGAAGAAGCAGAATGGCTACGTCAATTTGTGGAAGACATTCCAGGATGGCCAAAGCCTATGTCGGCTATTTGCATACATTGCGATTGCGAATCGGCTATTGGTAGAGCTCAAAGTGCAATGTATAATGGCATATCACGGCACATTAGACGTAGACACAATATGATACGACAACTACTCTCAGTGGGAGTTATCTCAATTGACTATGTGAGGTCAAAAGATAACATAGCGGATCCGTTTACAGAAGGCTTAAGCAGAGAGTTAGTGCACAAGCCGTCAAGAGGAATGGGACTGAAGCCTTTCGAACAAGTTTGTACAAAGGAAAACCTATCCTAGAAGATTGGAGATCCCATGACCTAGGCTCAATAGGACAACCTAATTGTATGAATTAAGGTCACTGTGGGGGAGTACCTCAAATATAAAAAAAGGAGTTGAATACTTCCTAGTTCATTCCTTTATCAAATCAGTGATAGCAATGAAGGATAAGCATACGACTTTTAATGATTTGTGTGAAATCACCTATGTGAGAGAGAAGTGGGGTCGCTTTGAATGGATTTGTGGGGGACGCAAATCTTAGAGCTCTTGCAGAACCAGGCTAGTGTTCCATGACCATAACGGACACGACAATGAGGGGTTAACCATACTAGGAAGAGTATTGTGTGACATGTAATAACGTCTACGTAAACAGAGATTGGTTGAAGGACATCGCGTCTACTAATCGCTAGGAGACAAAGTGCATATCACAAAGGAGAATTCAAAGGGAACACCTACTTCTCCTGCAATACTCAACCGCTGAAATTTTATTGTGACGCTTGAGTGTAAGGATCGATTTTTTTTCATGTGGGGGATTGTTGGAATTTTGTGTGAAAAGAAAAAGGAAAAAGAAAATATAAATCTTTAACCTTTCATCTACCTATTCATTTGTAATGAATTAGTTAATTAACTAAGCCATGAATTGGCTTGTTAGTGGGCATAATGGCAACCTTTGAAATGCCATGGCTACAAGTATAAATAGAGGCATTTGGCCTCTTGTTGAAGATGCTAGAATTTGAGATCTCTACACCACTTGAGATATATACACACAAGCTCCAAAGGTTCCAAACACAATCATATACTTTGTTGAGTTCTCAACAACCTACAATGATCGGTTCCTCGTGTGAAACACTCTTGTTTCAGGTGAAGTTTCGGGTATTTGGTTGACTCCGGCAGTACACACTGCTTCGGCTGTTGTACCGTGGGAAATAGTCGGGTTCACCTGGGTGGCCCGAAATCTGTTTTAAGGGACCTCTGTTGAACAGAAATCCTCAGCCACCGAACTCATTTCAATTCTTTTCATCTTGTTTTATACTTCTTCTTGTAGTTTTAATTTTAGCATTTTTATATCTCTTGTATTACTTTATTTTATATTATGTATTTCTCTGAATTGTAATTCGAGTAATTAAATAATAAAAGTATTTGTTTATGTTGTGAACGGTGTTCCTACAGCCTATAAATCGTATAATGTGCCTTCCATACCTTAAGGGCTTTTAAGTTTAGACCATATTCATGCTCTTTTCTCGTCAAAAAGCACATCGCATGATACGTCAATAGATCGAGTCTTTGAACCAAATAACTAGCATGCATTGGACCCAACCTTGGTTCGAGAGATGCACCAATCTCTTCAAACAATCATCAAATTTTTTTAGCTGCGTTCCACTATATTTGCATATGTCACACTTGTTTCATATGCAACGCCAGTCTAACGAGCCAAATAACTCAAATAAAGGCTTATGCTCTGTTCCTGAGTTCATTAAGGAGAGAAAAGAAAGGAAATGGAAGAGAAGGAAAAACATTTTGTGTTCCTGAGTTTCATTTAACGAGGAAAAATAAAGGAAAATAACAAATGTCGTGCTCCTGAGGTTCATTTACGGAGAGAAAAGAAAGGAAGTGGAAGGAAAACTATGCAAAATTTCTTAGTTTTCATTTCCTTCCGATTTGGAAGGAAATAACTGTCTTCTTTTCTTTTCCTTTCCTCTCATTTCTTTTCCTTTCTATTCTCTCCTTTAATAAACTCGAGAACTGAGCGTTAGGGCCTATAGTGTCTCTAAATTTTTTTTTTTTTAAAAAAAGCTAATATGTAGTTGAGTTTTTTTGGCATGTGAGTTTCTTTTTAGTTTTTGGGCTCTAGAGTAAATAAAAATACAAGAAAACTTCAAATAAGAGCCTCTTATCTTTTAATATATATGGAGGTTTTGAGGGAAAGGGATACAATTATAAACCTATAAAAAAAACTTGTAGAGCTTGATTTAATTGAAAACTTTGAACTTTGTAGTTTATAAATGGGATAACTCTACACAAATGTAACTAATTTTTCATACTGTCCAAATTAAGTTCGTAGAACTTTTTTTGTCTCAATTAGGTCATTCAACTTAGTATGGGTGTTCTAATCCTATATAAATAATCTTAATTTTCTACATATCTAACTTATTTAATATGTTAAGCGGTTATATAATCATGAGTAAATTACACAAATCGTCCTTTATGTTTTGAGCATTTTTCACTACTTGTCCTTTTCATTCAAAATTGACTTAAATCATCCTTTATGTTTGAGTAAATTACATAAATCGTCCTTTATGTTTTAAGCTTTTTTCACTACTTGTCCATTACGTTCAAACCCCGTTAATTTTTTCCCAATAAGCTCCCAAGAATGAGGTTTTCATGGTCAAACCCAGATCAATTAACCCGCAAATCGACTAATCGGAACGAAAAATCTTCTGGTTTAATCCCAATGGTGGATCAATTAACCCAAGAATGAGATTTTCATGGTCAAACCCAAATCAATTAACTCATTTGTCTCTCCCTACCCACCATTCTCGCAGCAATCAATCATGCAAGTAGTCTTTCTAACTTATAGAAAAACAAAAAAAATACCTTAATGTGCATTGCATGTCTATTTAAATGTAATTTTTAACGGGGCTAACGCAAAAGGACGAAACGAGCAACATTTAAAAACATAAAGGATGATTTAAGTCAATTTTAAACGAAAAGGACAAGTAGTGAAAAATGCTCAAAACATAAAGGACGATCTGTGTAATTTTTTCTATAATCATTTTATAAAGCAAATAATAAATTAATAGTTATTTAAAATCATCCATATTTGCGCAATATATTGTTAGCTAGTTTCAAGACCGGATAATGGCTGAATCGAACTTAGCTCATATGATGTCATATTCTTTAATGCATAATTCAGGGTCCGGTTTTCATAAAAGTAATGTATCGAACCGGTTCCCCTTAAACATAATTTTGGAACACACATTTCTTTTTGGATAATTCATGTCGTCTCCAATAAGGTTCGGTTCTATCGTTTGACATCACCATTTTGTTAGCATGTACTTGGTGATGTTAGGTGTCTTTGAATGCCTTTCTTGTCACAAAATTGATTGAACTCATGTTAAATAAATTCTCCACCTCTTTCGGTTCGAAACGTCTCGATCTTGTTTCTAACTTCGCTTTTAATCGATTCGTCAAACTTGTTGAAAGCTCTAAAAACCTAACATGTTGAATTCTTTTGATGCAAAAATCCACATCTTACCCACTATTTCTTGAAGGAGTAATAGGCCCATAAAGATCACATGTACAAGTTCTAGGGACCAGATCATTTGTATTGAAAATAACACATTAGTGTGGTCTTACGGATCATTTGATTAACTTTATTAATTTGACATAACTAGTCCCTGACAATTACTTGATGGAAATAATTGTAAATATGATTAGATTAAGTGGATATAATTGATTTCTTTTTACATGCCATAGAAAATATATAGATAAAAAAATGCACAGGAAGAGAATCGATGTTCATATCACAATCACCAATCTTCAAAGTCTTTTCTTAAGAACACTAAAAATTTGCGTATCATTTGTCCATTAATTATGGACATCATAATGGAAAAAATGATATCGTATGTTCATCCAAGTTCTCAATTATTTTCAACGGATACGTTCTTAATTGATGTTTGTTTATCTTCGGTTGATTGAATTGATAAACGATCCTTCAACATTTGATATCAGAGCATGACCCAAATTGATATTTACATAAATCAAATTCATATTTTATTAGAAATTATTGATAAATAGAAAATAAACAAAATCGTATTCAAGATCAATGATTAACAACATATTGGTTGTCGTTGGTTTTAGTTGCATGTGAAATTCATAAATGAGCGTGAAAAAAGAATTCAATTACATACTTTTACGAAATTAAGCATGTCCATGATTTTAAGGAAATAAAATACATACATTATGTTTTGACGAATATTGTTTAATTTTAAATGTTGCGGACAGTTAATTTTTTCGGCTACAAAATTTTACAGAAACTAATCCAATTTTCACAGAAATTAATGTTTTTGAGGTGTTCTAATGGAAAATATTAATGTGTTATATTGAAGTCAGTTTCAGTTAGATGTCTAGGATTTATATCTACATGTATATCTTTTCTTTGAACGGCGAAGGTCTCAATCATGTGAACCCATTGTTTTCAGGTCATGTCACCAAAGTCTAGTTACCTAGACCTCCCATGAGCCAACACAACCACCCCAGGAGGAAACCTCACTGGGAAAACCCCCTGACCTCCCCTCAGACCCATATTTCGCTACGGGAAAGATTTGAACCCAAGACCTCCCATTTGGAAGAATCTTAAGGTACCATTGAGGCAATGTCTCATTGGTATCTACATGTATATCTATACTCTCTAATAAAATATTAACAATTGGTCTCATGTCGTCATTTTAGGCTATCTACGTGTCATCTGTGACACACATGTCAACACTATATTAATTATAGACATTTTAGAAATTAGTTTCGTTTAATAAATACAATTAATTCAAACTTTAAATGAGGTAAATTAATTAAGTTATAATTTCTTTAAATCTTAATGAAAATACAATAATATTAAAACTTTCCATTTTTTGATCAAAAATTTTAAAATTTAAAATTACCAAATCTAATATTCAAATATTTAATTAATTTTAATCATTTAATAAAAATTTAACTAAATTTAATTATCAAGATACATAATTCAAAATTTTTAAATTCTAATTAAAAAAGAAAGAATAGTGATAATAATTATCATTTATGAATGATTTCTAATTTTTAATAATTTGATATCGTTAGATGGTAAAAATACAATATTTCAAATAATAATAAATAGGTTGTTTTTTAAAAAACTAAATTTTAGTTCTACTTTTTAGTTTTTCTATGTATTTATTACATAAAAGTATATATTTTTTGATTATGTGGTTCATATCATTATTAAACCTATAATCATTCAAAATTTTTTATTAATTATAATTATTAAAACAACTGTTTTAAGTATTTAGTTCATACTATCATATTTAACATATTTAATGATTATTTAAAGTTTTATTATACAACTCTGCGTTTTACACGAGTTAATAACTTAGTATTCTAATAAATAAAAGTTTTAGGAACATCTGTCATGTTTCTAAATCGTCTCAACTTAATTTTCCTTCTTCTCTCTCATATCAAATACATTTCATATTAATCAATAGTATTAAATATTAAATATGTTTTTATACATTTTTTAATTAAAAAGATTTTTTTAATACATAAAAATATATTGATATTATAAAGGCCCTATTATAAAACACAATTTTAAAAAATCCAAATTATTAAAAACTATAAAATTTAAAAAACAGTGATTTAAAACGAAATTTTTAAAAACATAAAATTTGAAAAAAAAAGTATATTGTTTAAAGAAATAATATAATTATTTTATTACTTAAAGTATTACATCTTACGAATTTTTAATCATATTTTATATTAAAAATCATTTTATATTGTTTAAATTTTCGTTATTATCACTATTTATTTTACTTATCTCGCGTAATATATGGGGTAACAATCTAGTATATATGTGTGTTTCAATTTGTTAAATTGATTTCCAAATGGATAATGATGGCTGTTTTACGCGTAGCAATTGCCATGTGATTTGTCGACATTATATAAATGGGTTTGTAAGTTTGTTATACTCATACCCAACTATTAAATTGCACATAATCTGTACACCTCGTAACTGTTAAATTGCACATAATTTATACACTCGTATTATAGAAGGCGTATAATGAAACCAATCATTAATTGTCAGATTTTTCAGCATTAATTATTGGTCACATATATATCTCGTATAGGCCTATATGGGCTTATAGATTCTATAAAAGACATATACAACACCAATCATTGCCGAAGTGATGCGTGTTAGAGCGGTTATGCGTCTCTTTTAGGCCAATACAAGGGATATAATGTCGATGATGTTTTAAATTAAAAAGGTGGATGTGTCAATTACGAGGCTATATATATATATATATTCAAAATTTAAGTCCATCCTTTAGCTTAAGGTTGTAAATGAACCGAACGAAAACGAACGGGCCCCTGTTTGTGTTCATTCGTTTAAAAAATTATTTTATAAACTCATGTAAAACATACGTAACATTGCCCCATATTTTACGTATGTTTTACATGGTTTTACAAAATATGTTTTTAAAAAATAATTACTCAAGGTTTTTTTAATTTTTTTATAAAAATGTGTCAAATAATGTAACAAACTAGTAAAAAAAATTTTAATAAAAAACGATTTTTTTTACATTATTTTACATGGTTTTCAAAGTTTTCACACTAAAAAATGATTTTCAAATTATCTATTATGTAATTAATATTTAATAGGTGACATAGTGATGGGAAAATTATTGTAAACATACTTTAAAATCATAACATATGTCTAATTTGATTTTTATTTATTAGCATAATATTTTGTTTTGTATATATAAGTTGTAATTTTTTTATTGTCATATTATACATTATAAACTTACCAAGGAAACCTCCCATTTCTTGAATTAAATGGTTTTTGATTTTCTTATAACATTTACATCGAACCGATGTAGGCAGGGCTCGTACATTTTATATCAAGAAGAGTTTCGTCACTCTAACTTCAAATGACATTGTCACACACCCAACCCTTACCCACTTTATTTCATTGAAATTTTTTTAGCAATATTTTTGTTTTTGTTTAAATTTCTTTTTTTATTTAACCTTAAGTACATTTTTATTAAACTACATGTATCTTCACGTGTTAAAATTAGTTAAAACCCGAAAAGTTATTATGCGCGTTGCACAATGAATTTGGTAATGGGTCAAATATCATAATAAGGATATAAAAAAAGGAAAATTACCAAATTAATCATAGTTAGTCATTTTTTTGTCAAACTAATCACTCAAATTTCGACCCCTTAGACGCGTTTTTAGACGTCACTTTAAATGTCCTTTTCTGTACTTTTTGTAAGCATACGGGCCCACATGTCGGCGGCATTGTCGGGGTCTAATGGGTGTCTTAAGACCCCTTTTCTACCGGCGTCTTAGATGCCACTTTAGACGCCACTTTTTCTGTCAAATCTGGTAAAGTGGTGTCTAAGACACCGGTAGAAAAGGGCTCTTAAGACACCCATTTAGACGCCGAAAAAACCACCAACATGTGGGCCCGTATGTTTACAAAAAGTACAAAAAATGGCGTCTAAAGAGGCGTCTAAGGGGCCAGGGGCGGCCCTGAGAATTCAAGTGTCCCAGACGTACTGAGAAAACAAGTCCCTAGTAATTATAAACTTATGTTTTTTCGGTTTTGTATTTGGAGATATAAGTAAATATATATAATTTAAAAACGATTTTTAAAATTTTTGTGCCATTGCAATAAATGGGCCCTGGACGGAGGTCGGGTTTGCCCCTCCCCAAGGCCTCCGATGTAAAGAGCCGGAATTTGAGTGATTAGTTTGGTAAAAGTCTGGTCAACTATGACTAATTTAGTAATTCTCCCTATAAAAAAAGTTCATAATAGCTATCGAAGTGTGTAAGGTATTAATCTAACGTAAAATCCTAGATATCAACTATCAAGATACATGATTGCCAGCCTTATGTTATAACAATTAAAAAATCATTTAAAACTGACTATCGCCCATAATCTAAATACTAGAAAAAGAAAAAAAATGCATTGCCTCGCAATAAATAAGAAAAGAAAAATCGAAACAAAAGTGAGAGAATATCTAAAAATTGAGAAAAGATAAAAAAAATAATAATAATAAAAACTATCATGTAAAAACTAAACTCGTTTGATCAAATTAGAACTTAAGAAATTTGTTCATAAATTTTAAAGTTTCATATAACTTAATAATTTTTAAATTCTATAATATATGATTTTAAAAAAAAAGCAAATAACAGTTGGAAAAAAAAATAAAACTAACATACAATATCAAATAATTATTAAGCAAAATGCTACTATCTTTAAATAATAAAAACACAAAAGTTGAAAACTAACAGAAACAAATTTCCATTTAATTACTACTTATTATTTAAATTTTGAATTCAATTTTCTCTTCCTAGGATAAAAGAGAAAAAAATAATGTAACACCGGCAACATCTTCAATTAGGGGTGCACAAACCGGTTTTTTTGTTCAAACCGGTTCGGTTTTCAAACCGGTCCGATTGGTCAAGGGATGGTTAAAAAAGGTTTGGATGAAAACCGGTTCGGTTTAGAAGATTGAGGATGTCAAACCTATAAAACCGGTTTGGAGGGGTTGAAACCGGTTTGAGATATGAGGATATCAAACATATCCCAAACATATGGTTCGGACCGGTTTGGAAACCCAAACCGGTTTTTTTGCCGATGTCTATCTTCAATGAACACTAGACCACCAAGGTCGGTATAATGGGCCAAGCAACCCAAGCAAGATGTTATAGTCTCCAAAAATACAAGGTCTCCAATTTCATAAAAACTTTTATACATAATTGGTTTTTTTATCTGTGGGCTCTTTTTAGTTTGTGCATTAGGAAAAGAATAGATTGATTCATGCAAAGCCTTCTAATATTCAATTGAAAATGATTTTATAAAAAAATTTGATTGTGAACATTATATTAAAGAATTTGCAACAAAAGAACTAGAAAAATAAATGTACTTTAAATATTTTATACATGTAAATATACACAAAAAATTTTAACTCCAATATATACAAACTTTTTGTTTACTATTGACGGTCCTAAGCCCGGACAAAAAGAGTAGGGTTTTCTAACATAATTGTTAGGGAAGGGCCTGACTTTTCTACTTAGAACCTCCGAAATATGTCATTTACTCATTTTCTTGTAATTTTTTTAAGTAGTAATATTTTGTGTCTAGTCGATGCAATTTTTTTTGAATGACTAAATTGTAGGATTATTGACGAAACACTGAAGAATCATCATGACATCAGCAGTACCATCTATCATAAATACTACCAAGTCATCAGTTTTGTAAGAAACTTAATACTTTAGAAACCATCTCATAAAATTCGAATCCAGACCATTTTATCTTATCGATGTATTTATTTCTTGTATTTTTTTACGTGCAGCTGTTTTAGTTAGTCATGGCAAGTCACGTGGCAGGACCCTATTGACCCACATGAAAATTAATTCTTTTTTCTAAAAATTATTTATAAGTTTTGAAATGGTGAACGCTACCATTAGGCGTCTCTCACCGACCGTTTCCACGGCCAACACGAGAGAGGTAAATTGCGTGACTCAGAGAAAATTGGGTGGTGCCGGGCTTTGATCCCTAGACCTCCATTACAGATTCTCACCCCCTTACCATTAGGTCACCTCGAAGTTTTGGGGAAATGGAGAACAATGCAAATGGTTTACTTTTTGTAGGTTTTTTCTTTTACCGATACACGTCCCTTAAAATAGGCCGATTTCGTATGCTATTTTCTTTTTCTTTTTTTAACGGCAGAGGGTCTCGTCGTGTTACTTTCAGTTATCCTGACGGTTGGTAACTAATATCGGTTCATCGATCGCCGACCGTTGAGACCGTACCCCTGATGCACGGGAACCCATGAGATTGATAAACCCTCGCCCTCATTAGTTCAGAACCCGAGATTAATTTCAAGATTTCTTCCCTCACCTGGTATCCTTTAAAATGTCACAAGTGAGACTTAAACCCTGGTTTCAAAGTGTCAAGTCTTAAGCACTAGGCTAACTTTAATGGATTCGTATGCTATTTTCTTAAGTTTTGTTTACGTTATTTTTTTTAATTGTTTTTATCGGGGTATTTACATCTTGCATTTATGTTAGTTTTTTTTTTTTTTTTTTTTATGTCGGTTTTTTTAAGAACGCGAGAGAAAATTGTTAAATGTACGTGGCAACTCACGTTATTCGTTAACTAGTTCAATATATAATGTTAAATTTTCTTGTTTAACCAAATACTTTTTGACATGCTAAAATTATGAAATTAGTTCAAATGTTAAATTGATAACTAATTTATTTATTTTTAACTTTCTATCACAATTAAAGGCATTTTTAAATTTTATATAAACAATTGCAACGTTTTTATTTTCACATGTATACCTAAATTGTCATTTTATCTTTTAGTCATACAAACCAATGACGTATTTATTTATGCTTATGTTTTCAAGTTGTCATTGTATCTTATAGTTATACCAGCTCATGCAACGCGTGAGATCTAATTCTAGTTTTTATTCAACGGATTGAAACGTACATACTGAAGACGGGATTTCAACAATCTTATCGGATTTGACGCTCTGCAACATACGCACCCCATAATGAACATCACAACAAGGTAAACTCACCTACCTTATCTCACCAAATCTGTCTCATTTAGGATTCGAGCCCAAGACACATGGAAAAAATCATGAAGTAACCACTAGTCTAGAAAATTACTGAATCGATCAGGTCATGTAGGAACAAGCTTCAAGTCTACCGGTCTAGCACGCGGTAAAAGAGAAAATAAAAGTTCTTTCTCCGCCTTTACAAAAAAAAAAATAGGAGAAAGTTGTGACACGTTCTCTAAAAAATCCTTTCGTAGCGAATAATTTATTAAAAAATATAAATAAGCTTAACGCTAGGGCTGTTCACGAGTCGAACCAAACCGAGCAAGGGTATTCTCGTGCTCGGCTTGATTTGGATTTATAAAATCGAGCGAAATGTTGTTCTCGTTGCTCAGCTCGTTTTTAAAACCAAGCGGCTCGGCTTGGTTCGATTTGGCTTGGTTTCAAAATAAAATTTAATACAACTTCCATTTCAAACTAAACAATTAAAAAGCAATAAGTTCAACCATATACAAATCCAAAACAAAAATTAAGTTCATAAATTACAAATTGTCATAATATAAAACATAAAAAAGAGTTTAAAATGTTTAGATTGTTTATCAATATCATTATTTATTAGTTCGAATACATCAACATCAGCATTTATCGTCAAAAACTTATACCCTGTTAGTGTTATAAACAAAATTTAATATTACTTTATACACACACACATATATATATATAGGAGACGGATTCAATACAAAGAGGTCTTTTGGTGAGAATGATAAGAAGGATTCTTAACCTTTAATCAAATTAATCAATGGTTAAGATTTTATGGTCCTCATTTCCGCTAAAAACTTGCATGAGTTAAAGCTGAAATGACAAAAAATGAATAACCTACACTTGTTAACTTTTTTTGTGGGTGAATCAGGTTTCACCATTTTTTTAAAAAATCGAATAATTTTAAACGCTTAATCATTTTCTAAAAAAATTACACCATAAACTTAAGAATTTTATTATCTTTAATTTGCGTATGGTATTGCTATAGTTTTTTTTTGTGTTTTTTATGTGGTCCGTGATTTTTAAGTTTGCTCCGTGATTATTGGTCTTAAATTATGCAGTTGATACTTTATTATGCATTTAAAATGAGAGTCCGTGATTTTTATATAACACGGTCTGTGATTATTTGGTGCTTGATTTACGCAGTTTGTCTTTTATTATGAGTGATAAATTACAGGCTGTGATTATTGGTTCGTAATTTATCCAGGTAATTCCTTTGATTATGAGTGTCAAATGACGGTCTGTAATTTTATATAGCATGTTACACTTGGTCCGTGATTATTGGTCCGTGATTTTCAAGTACCACAGTTTGTGATTTTGTATAATATGATTTGTGATTTTGTATGACGATAATGTCATTCCTAGATGACAAATGTCACATTCTGGTTCCTTCCTACGCTTAGGACCGTTTATCCCCTTTAAACATTAACAGCCCCATGATAACTCACTCTTAAAACATTAATCCGAAATAACCCGTCAAGACGAATCCAAATCTTAGATTTTTTTTAAACACCATTATGAGACATTTAAACACCATTGTAACGATGTTACATCTTAACGGTAATGAATTTTCGCAAACTAATAAAAGAAGAAAGTGTTTAATTAAATGTCTCACAATTGTATTAAAAAAAATCTAAGATTTGGTTTCATCTTGGCAAAGTTATCTGGGTTAATACTTTAAGAGTGAGTTATTATTTGTTCACAATCATACATATACATATACATATAGGGTGTGGTTCCTTTGTTAACCCATGTTTATTGCGTTAACAGAATAACTACATTTTATTACTTTGGGACCTACATTAAAGTAAATAAAAATGTGTATGTTTTCTTCTTCTTTTTTATAAATGTAAGTGGACCCTACATTATTACATTAATTAAAAAAGAAGAAAAATCTTACATATTTAGATTTACTTTAATGTGAGCCAAAAGTAATAAGATGTAGTTGTTTAGTTAACGCAATAAGGAAGGGTTAACAATTGATCATTTTCCTATGTATGTATGTATGTATGTATTTATGTATGTATGTATGTATGTATGTATGTATGTATGTATGTATGTATGTATGTATGTATGCATGATTTAGTCATGCTTAAACGAGTAGAAATGACGAGTCAAACGAGCAAGCCAAATAAGCAACTATTTGAGCAAGCGACAAGCAACCTAACCTTGGTTCGTGCTCGGCTGGTTTTGAAACCGAGCGAAATTCGAACAAGCTTTTTCCGAGTATTTTTCAAGTGAGTATTGAGTGAGCGACGAGCATTTTGGACAGCACAACTTAACACAAAAGAAGAAAAAAAAAAGAAGAAAAAGAAATAATAATTACCAACTCTTGTTACCTATCTTCGATCATTTTTTTTATTTCTTTTTTTTTTGGATGTCACGGCTACTTGATACCACCGACAAACCGTGTTCCAATCAATTAACCATGGAGGGTCCATGCAATTAGTTGACGTAGATTGGTAGGAGGGGAACATGAGTTTAATTTTAATAAAGTAAATAAAAGTTTTTGTATATTTGAAAAATAAATGTTTGTCACCGATTTCTTACATGTTTATCTTTATTTTTATACAATAAACATTCAAGTGTTACCATTAACCATATTGGACAAACAGGGACGATTGACGTACAAAAGGCAAAAATCGTGAGAAACGTAAGAAGGCACGAGAATTTAACACGTGTCATTTGGGTAAGAGACATTATCGTTCATATAAAATTACAGAACATGCTTCATATAATTACATACTAACATTTAAAACCGATAATCAAGACTATCAGAATAATCACAGACCACTACTTACAGAGTGCATTATATAAAAATCACAGACCGTAACTTAACACATATAATAAAAGACCAGCTGCATAATCCTGGACCAACAATCACGGACCTTCATTTAATATGCATTATCAAAGAACCAACTGCATACTCACGTACCAATAATCATGTACCAAACATAAAAACCACGAATCACATGAAAAAAATAAAAATAAAAAACTATAATAATCCTTTACTCAAATTAAAGATAATAAAATTCTCAATTTTATGGTGTATTTTTTATAAAAATAAAATAATTAAATGTTTAAAAATCATCCAATTTTAAAATAAATGGTGGATATTGATTTAGCCACAAAAAATGTCAACAAAGGTATGTTATTCATTTTTTGTCATTTCAGCTTTAAAAATCACACAAGTTTTTAATGAAAAGTATGATCAACAGATTTTAATGAGCGAAACGTGAGTTAGGCTTGGCTCAGCTTGAGCTTAGCTCGATTTTTATTTTATATGTTAAATAACACATGCACGCTCACACATATAAACTACATTACATTTATCTATTATGCTTAATAAATCAAAATTATTAAAGGACACTTATTATAAATCTAGAGTATTCTAACACTAGTTTTTCCGCTTCTCTTTCTTAATAAATACATAAAGTTTTTAAATACTTATTATATAATTATATATTATTAATTTATACATTTTTCAGTCAAAAAAGTTCTTAATATTAAATACCAATTATATTATATATACCTTTTATAATTAAAAAGGAATTCTTAATATAATAAAAAATATTTAAATATTAAAAAGCACACTTTTAAAAAATGAAATTATTCCAAAAATTCATAACTCATAATATCTTTTTATAATTTATAAGTCATTATTATTAACAATTTATTTTTTTCTTTATAAACTTGTTTAATAATGAAAGATAACATTCTATTATTTTGTGAAAAATGGCAATTTTTAAAATCAACTTTTTTAAAATGAAATGTTTAGAAACTAAGCTTTGAAAAGAATTTTTTTTAAATAAAATGTTATTATTTTATTTTTTATGTAATGCTGATTATATTTTAAAATAAAAAATCATTTCATTTTTTAAATTTATATTATTGCAAACTTATTAATTTTTACTCAACCCGTGTATTACATAAGATACTAATATAGTACATATATATATATATATATATATATATATTAAAACATATATTATATCAAATATTGAGAGGTTCAAATGTTAACCCTCCCTTATATCGTTAACCCGTGTTAACCCGGCATTTTTTGCCCGAATCTTTGTTTTTTTTTTTATGGTTTTTATTATACATAAATAGGGGGTTTCTTTTTTGTGTTTTTGCTAATTCATCACCATTTAGAAATTATTTACAAATGTAAGTAAATGTAATTTACTTACATTTACTAAATGTAAGTAAATTACATTTACTTACATTTGTAAATAATTTCTAAATGGTGATGAATTAGCAAAAACACAAAAAAGAAACCCCCTATTTATGTATAATAAAAACCATAAAAAAAAACAAAGATTCGGGCAAAAAATGCCGGGTTAACACGGGTTAACGATATAAGGGAGGGTTAACATTTGACCATCCCCTATATATATATATATTATATATATATATATATATATATATATATATATATATATATATATATATATAGGGTTTGAATCCTTTGAAAACCCGATCTTAAAGAGAAAACCCTTAAACCCTATGTGGACCGTTAGATCAAACTTATTTTAGTTTTTAATTAATTAAACAGAAAAAACATGTGATCTACAATTAAAGTTGAATATTTTAATAGGGTTTTTGAGAATAAAATACCTATTTTACCCTTTAAGAGGTATAGATGACTTTTTTATCTTAGATTCTCTCTTCTCTTTCCTCTCTCCTCATTAATTATGTCAGACTCTCTCTCCTCTCTCTTTCTCTCTCTTCGTCCTTCTCTCTCATCTCTCCTCTCTCCTTTTTTTTTATTTTTTTTAATATGTTTAACTAACAAAATGAAAAAAAATAATCTTTTTTAAAGAAAAAAACAAAAAATTTACACATGTGTATCAAACAAAAATTTCAATACACAAACATAATATTACATATTTTCAACCATAATAAATATTACACATGTGTATTTTACATATGAAACAAAAAATTACACATGTGTAAATTTCTAAAAAACATCAAATTAACCAAAACTAAAAACTACACATATGTAGGTGTAATATTTTATAAATATTAAATATATAAAATATACACATGTGTATTATTTCGATTAAAGTGTACTTTGTGTATTAAAACTTGTACATTTTTATTTATACGCATGTGTAATTTTTTATATCTTGTTGTAAAATATGTTTTTTTATTTTGTATAAAAAAATATACATTTTTTTTGTTGTTTTTAAAATTTTAAAAAACATTTTTTTTAAATAGATGGAAAGAGAAGAGATAGAGGAGAGAAAAATTTGATATTAATAAATTATTATATATATGGGTTATTTTAAATGAGAGAGAAAGAGATAAATTATTATATATATGGGTGAGTGGTTAAAGACTCTTTTACCCTTTTCATATTAATAAATTAAAAAGAAAAAATGTTGATCTAACGGTTGAGATAGGGTTTAAGGGTTTTCTCTTTAAGATCGGGTTTTCATTAGATTCAAATCCTATATATATATATATATATATATATATATATATATATATATATATATATATATATATATATATATATATATATATATAGGGAAGGGTATAAAAAATAACCATCATCTTTTGCTACAACTACATAACCCATTTCAACCAATCATAAACTTACACATAAGCTTTTCATTAAAATATTAAAAAGGGCATCCTAGTCATTTTACCTTTATAAGTTTTTCCCCCCATCTTTTTTAACATTAATAACTTTTTTATAATATATTATTTTTTAAAAAAAATTGCACCACTATATTCGTCTAATTTTTCTCTTTAATTCCGTTATAGTCTCGACTAATTTTTTTTACTTTTTTTAGATGCCCTATATATACATCATTGTAACGAACTTAAATATAACAAATTTATTTGAAACATTTTTAAAAATGATAAATTACAGTGATGTAATTTACATTGACGTAATTTATCGTGATGTAGTTTACATTGACGTAAAATTTGGTTTCGGTTTTTTCGGTTAATTTGGTTCCGGTTCGGTTTTTTCGGTTAATTCGGTTTCGGTTCGGTTTTTTTTTTGGCTTTTTGCTCATCCCTAATTTGTAACGAGCCTAAATACAACAAATTAATTTGAATTGTTTTCGAACAATGATAAATTACATCAATATAATTATTACTGTTAGAGAAAAAAAAATCAAAATAATTTATTATATTACATCACTGTAATTTATCATTGTAATTATCATTGTTAGAGAAAAAGGAAAATAATGTGTTATATTAATTACATCACTGTAATTTATCATTTTTAGAAAAAAATTCAAAATAATGTGTTATATTTATGTTCGTTATATCGATGTTAATAATGGGCAATGAGAAAAAAAATTAAAAAAACTAGTCAACATTATAACGGGAATTAAAGAGAAAATTACATCACTGTAAATAATGTGTTACGTCACCGTTAATTATGTTATTGTAAATTACTTCATTTTGTGTTACATTACTTCATTTTGTGTTACATTACTGTAATTTACCATTGTTAGAAAAAATTTCTAATTAATTTGCTATCGTTAAGCTCGTTACAATGATGTAAATAAATGACATCAAAAAAATAAAAAAAAAACTAGTCGAGACTATAACGAAATTAAAGAGAAAAATGAGACGAGTATAATGATGCAATTTTTTTAAAAAAATAATATAGTATAAAAAAGTTATGAATGTTTAAAAAAAGGGGTAAACTTTATATAAATAACAAATGTCCTAAATACCCTTCATACTAAAGACAAAAGAATTGACACGTGGCACGATCCTATACATTTACCTTTTTCAAGTAACCATTGGATGATGGTTAATGGGTTGTAACAAAAGATGAGGGTTATCAAAAATTCCATGCCCTATATATATATATATAGGGTAAGGAGTGAATAATAACCCACCTTAATTGCGGTAACCCATTAACCCTAGCAAAAAACGCTCAAATCGCAAATTTTTTTTCATGGTTTTTTTTATGCAAAAATAGGGGGGCTCCTTTTTTAAGCGTTCGCTAATTCACAAGCGTTAAAAAGTTAAACGAAATGTAAGTTTGCGTTACACTGCGACACTTAAATAAATGTTCGCAGTGTAACGCAAACTTACATTTCGTTTAACTTTTTAACGGTTGTGAATTAGCGAACGATTAAAAAAGGAGCCCCCCCTATTTTTGCATAAAAAAAACCATGAAAATTTTTTTTTTGCGATTTGAGCGTTTTTTGCCAGGGTTAATGGGTTACCGCAATTAATGAGGGTCATTATATGATCCCTTTCCTATATATATATATATATATATATATATATTATGTATAAAATATTATTGTTAGGGGTCTTGTTTCCGGATTAGGATCTTTACAGTGCTACTCTTTCGAATCCTTAAGTAAAGGATATTTCAACAAAGGATCCTTAAAAATAATGTTTCATGTTGTTAACATATTTGGCTGATATTTCTTATTGATATACATGAAAACGCTACAATAATCAGTAGCGCGTTATGATACTTGGAATATAAGTATTGACCAAGATGCGAATATCTTGAGCACTAAACTATCTTTCCTGGTTTATAGGACATGTAAAGGTGGTTGGCAAATTATTTAAATAAATTCCCAAAGACTCGGTCTTATATTGGAAGAAGTGTGAAGTCATGAGCTCGATAATGGACCTCCAACGACAAAAAGAAGACTGAGATATTTTCCGGGGAAGTATGAACCAATTGTTATAAATGTTGTAGTATTCTTTTACTATTTATAGGACTCGTGATTGATCTTTTATTATCATCTACAACTCACAAAACATCATAACACAATACTAGCAAAGACGGTCACTTTTTGCTTAGCTCACTACAATTCACATTGCAATCAATCTCTTTTTTGTGATTTGTAATTTCTTTGGTAGTTTAGACAAACAAGAAAGCTTGACATTGGTTTAGCCTATTTGAGACACCACTACTATACCAAGCGCCAACTAATAAATCTATAAGATCATTTAAATATAACAACAAGACCCTTGTTGGTACTATCGGGAAACAAGACACCGCCACATAAATACAATATAATTAGACTTGCATGTTGAGTGCACTGTACATCAGTTGCATCATAAGGGAAATCACTTTCAAGTTGGTTTAGAAGATGTACTAATTTAATTTTATCCTCCAACTAGAACAATATTTGTAGATGTAAACTCCAACAAAAGTTCACCTTCAAGTTAACTCACTTAAATTAAATGAGTAATCAATATCAGATAATGGTTCACCCTCTATGGGTAACGCCTATAATTATAATACATTGACATTTTGTAAAGTTATGGTTGCTTTACCAACGGTCAAGTGAAGATGTACGCTGGCCCCATCTTTCAACCAAATCAGCTATCAAAGCATGATCAATCTTACGACATCCGCAATCAATAAGGTCGTCAAAACTAATATCGTTTAATATATTTTTTACCATCGGTTGAATATGATGATTTTTTATATACTGTTAAAATCTCTAGTCACCACATCTGACATCTAATGAGTCTTTATCTCCGTAAGCATTATAATTAAATAAATGATTAGCACGATGTCCATCTTTCAATAACAAAACATCACTCACAAGTGAACCTAGATCTATTCTTAAATTCATACTATATAAAATGATAACATAGTAAAAAAAAAAAATGAGACGAAGATATGAAATTGAAAGCGATAGTAGTTAAATGGAAAACGATTGTAGGTCTTATAAACAGGCAAGATATAGTAACAATATATACGCAACAGAAAATATTTAACTTCATGCATATGCATGAAGGTTCAGGTTCACATGAAAAACCAACTTTTCAGCGCTTGACAACACTATTGGTAGAAGCAAAAGCCTCCGAGTCCGCTGGTGGTAGAAGCGAAAGCCTCTTCCGATTTGCTTCGGGTCACATCTCCGGTAATTAAGGTTGGTTCCACCGGTTGGAGTAGTGAACTCCCAATCATTACCTAGATTCCGCTATTGGGAGTAGCAGACTCACAAAAGTTTGAGGTCCGATGGGGCTAGTGGCAGACCACCCACATTCCAAACACCTACTTTTGAGCAAAAAAAAAAAAATCCATGTATCTTTTTAACAGCCATTCGATGGGTCCGCGTTTTGACCCGCTTCATTCAGTTATAAACCAGAACGAAAACAAGCTTCCCATAAGATGTAGACCATTGTACACAGTTCCAGCCCGATTTAGTCAGGTTTACCCGTCTGTACTAATTTATACTCACATACATTCAGCTGCTTGAAAACTCTTGGTAACTAGATATTTAAATAATACTGATTAGATATTTAACTAATATTGATACATGTTTTGATTTGACCATATATTAGGCCTTTAGCATTTTTTGGAGTGAAAATTTAAAACATGGCACGATAACTAAAGAACTCACTCAAAAAAAAAGTATCAAAAATAAAAAATAAAATAAAAAAACTAATGTTATTTCATGTATCTAACATGCAGGAAGGAATGAAAGATTTTAATTTACATCGACTGTGTTCGGCTTCAGAAACCTCTTCTGGGAGTGGATTAAATATGTCAAGCACCCCAATCTTCATCACTTGAATCCTGCACATAAGATTTGATTATAAAAACTGTTTGTTGGCACTTTTCACACTGTTCACAAATAAAAAAGTTTATTTGGGTCATGATTTATAACGCCTCATTTGCAGCGCACACATATATTGTATATATGTTTGGGCCCTTAAGGGGTAAAAGTAAAAGTGCACTAATTTTAACGTTATTTTACTTATTTTGTGAAAATAACGTTAAAAACATTGAGATGATCAACTTCAAACGATAACTTTGAGCTGAAGAGTCCTTCGGAGCAGCCTCTCTATCTCAACTGGGACAGGGGTAAGGTTTGTGTCCATCCTTCCCCCCAGACTCTATTGAAAAGTGGAAATATACTGGGTAAGTTTATTTGTTTGTTTTATTTGGGTCATGATTTATAAAAACTAAAAAGGGTTAAGCCAATGGATTTAAGGAGAAAAGAAATGCCTTAAAAGTCATGAGGTGTTCATGTAAATAAAAACCTCATAAATGATTGGATTAGTTATATCTTAAAATTTGGAAACAAGGAATTTTTTCCATTAAAATAAAGTTCCAACTTGATGAGCTACTGAGCTAGAGGCGGTTAGATTCTTTTAGGGGTAATTTTGTAGAAACATAACCAAGTTTTGATTTTGTTCCAATTAATCACTGGAACTTTGTTTTGTTTCAATTAGGTAACTTAAGATTGATTTATGTTCTAATACTAGATAAAAAACTGGATAACATGTAATCTTGATTCGTTTAGGCTTTATAAGTTCATTTTTAGATGATTTATGACCCGTTTGATGATTTTATGACCCGTTTCTATAACATTTTGAAAAAAACACAAAATGCACAAATTCGTCTAAAATACGTTTAAAACTTTCAAACGGGTCATAAAATCATCTAAAAATGCACTTATAAAGCCTAAACGAATCAAGATTACCTGTTATCCAGGTTTTTGATCTAGTATTAGAACATAAATCAAACTTAAGTTACCTAATTGAAACGAAACAAAGTTCCAGTTATTTAATTGGAACAAAATCAAAAATTGATTATGTTTCTATAACATTTTCCCATTCTTTTAACTACACAGTTTGCATAATCATATTTCATTTACTAATAAAATAAAAAAAAAAGGATAAAAAAGACACATATTGTAGTTGCATTATTGCCATGGTTAGAGAAATCGTTAGTCGCTAGTCGGTCGGCGATGTAGGGACTAGCTATTAATCGGGATTAATAAAGACTAATCGGAATTAATCGTATTGGAATTTTTATATAGAATTTTTCAAAATTTTATATATACACATACAAAAACACACACATCAATATAAATATAATACTTCAAAATTCAAATATTTTTCTAATAAACTTAAAGATAATAAACAAATTACTTAAAAATTCAAACATTAACATAAGAATCCTTGAGAGTCGACTCAGACCAATCGCGCGCAGCTGCTTTTTGACCGATCGATCGTGTTTTTGGGAGTCGACTGAGACTGAGAAGAAGAAATACCACAATTTCTTTGGGCTTGGACCGAAATTTTTGGCTTAGACATAAAATTTGTTGGTCTGTTGACCCATTTTTTGCCCTGTTGACCCATTTTTTTCCCTTGAACCGATTAATCCGACTAGCCCCGACTTGGTCTGATTAGCGCCGACTACCGATTTTTTAACCAACTAGGCAAAATTTAATCGGCTTAGGTCTGACTAGCGATTAATCCCGATTTTTACAACACTGATTATTGCTTTTCAATGTTTATAAGCAATATTATTTCATCAAATAGGTGTAAGAACACAAAAATTCAGATCTCATATCTGATCATTATTGAAGTATTGATCAGAATTTCCTATAATTAAATTCTAGATGTTATAGCTGTGAAAAATATATAAAATCCTTGTTAGAGATAAGTCTTACCTGTGATGAATCATCTGATATCTCTTCAATTTCATCATCAGCAACCTGAGGAAATGAACACTAATTCAAACAAATATCTAAAAAAGTTGAAGATATTAATTTTTTTGGGAAAATTAGGTGAACAAAGTCAATATATTTTCAAGTAACTAGGGAAAATTAAGAAAGCTTCTGGGCAAATTAAGTAAAGGTATCCTTTAATCATCACGATCATTTCAGTTAAACTACTGAATAAAAACATTCATTGAGTACAAACACATATCCCCATTATGATATCAATTACCAATTGTGACATTTCATTCAGCTTTAACATTTACCGGCAAGTAGTTTTTATATAGAAGTATTTTAGGATGAATACCTTGGGCTTTTTCTTCCTTGGGGTAGATTTTGTACCTGCAAATAAGTAGCATATCATTAATTAGACTAATGACTAGCTTCGTGATTATTAATTACCTAGGGGTGAAATAAAATTACCTTTTCAAGTTTTTATATATTAGTTTAGCCTATTTGAGACTCCACTACTCCAATTTCACAAAAGGCTCCCTTCTCTTTATTATTAATCTTGGGTATCACACACACAGAGAAAAGCAGTAAACGACAGATAGATTTAAAGTGGTTCGGTTGATGTGACCTACGTCCACTGAGCTGCAGCTAGGGTTTATATTATTAGGTGCTCAAAGAAAATACAAGTACAATGAAACATATAAATAGAGCAAGGTTTCTAACTTAACCTACAAGCTAAGCCCAACCCGAGCGTGGCCAATTAGAGCTAGTTGGTTTTATAAGCCTCCACACTCAACAATCTCCCATTTGTAGGCTTTGACAAACTTCAATCTGCGTTGCGTCTTCATTTTGTACTTCCTTAATCTTCTTTACCACTAGTTGCAGCCATTCTCATCAAGTAACCTGAAGGCCAGTTGAAGCTACACAATGTTTCCACTTCTCTAAGGTGACCCTTAGTCAGCATATCAGTAGGATTTTCAAATCAACCTCCTCATAAAATGGCACCTCTGTCGGATGTGTTTCATTTTGCCATGAAACACTGGGTTATTTCCTATATAAATCGCACTCTGATTGTCACAATACAGAGAACTGCCTCGCTGTTTCTTCCCAAGTTGTAAAGGGTAGGTTAGTCCCTTTCCAAATTTTAGTAAAAGATATAAACTCTCCTCACAAATGATATTGAAACACCCCAAAGCCCAAAGTGATGGCCAAGCCCAATAGATTTTCAATCTAACTCAAAACTATAGCTTCAAGTTAATCATCGGGAATTATTGGCACTGGAATCGCGAATCGGCGGTACTGGAATCATCGGAACGGAAATCGTTGGAACATGAATCTTTGGAACAGGAATCATCGGAAGGGAATTGTCGTCGCGTAATCGTCGGTACCGGAGAGTGGCTCGCCGCAAGAATCAATGGAACGGGAGGATGATCCGAATCGTCGTACCAGAGCGATTAGGGTCGTTAGAGAAATCCGATCCAGTACGCAATTCGCGTGGTCCCTAGCGATTTCGGTAACTATGTGCTAGACATCCAAATATACACGCATATGAGTGGATATTCTTGAAATCTAAGACATGATAAACATAGTAGCAAAAACAGTGATATATGTTATCTTATCCTCGTAAGGTAACATACCAGATTTCACTTCTTTAACGGCTTTTCCCTTTTTCCTTGGTGTTTTTACCTGCAAAAACAATTGTTGACTCATTTGTATGTTAAGTTGAGGTGGTTAGTGGAAAAATGAACGAGGCAAAAATCATGTTAAAGTGTGTCATTTTAGTACAACTTGAACCGGACCGGGTCGGTTTAGCTTGACACAACAACACTTTTTTGCCTATTGTTTTTAAATTGAAAATGTTTAGTTGTTATTTATGGTTACAAAACAACATTTTTGCAATGATCATATAAGAAGTTGTTTGGTTCATTAAGTGTTGAATTAGTAAGAGGTTTAAATCATTCAGACTTTGTTCAAAACTTAATGGTTAAGAGGCTGGCTAACCAATTCGGAGATGTTTTTTTAGTGAAACAAACAATTTCAGCCTTTGAATGATTCAAAGATAGCCTCTTAAATCAAACAGCGTCTAAATCTTTGTACTATTTGGCCCGTTCACTTTTAGCTAAATATGTTATTCAACTCATTTAAATTGTTTGAGATAAAGACCCAGCTCAAATCATTTAGTTCACAAGTGGGCATTGTTGTAACAATTGATATAGGCGGTTGATTTGTCGGCATCTAAATGCTAGGCGGCTGTCCACCGTTTTGATTTTCACTAATCGGCCAATTTATCGGAAAAAAAAAGGACTAGGCAGCCAAATTGGCTAGAAATCGGCAAAATATCAGTCAGATTCATGCGAAAATTTCGGTGACCTTTGAAATTTCGGTGAGTTTCCAGTGACTCTTGAAATTCCGGCAAAAATCTAAAATTATAGTGATTTTATATATATATATACACACACAAAATTGAACGTTTTTTCTAAAAATCATATAGAAAATTTGGTTATATATATAACTTTGAAAATTTACATATAAAATTGTGATCCGATTAATCTCTAGTCCCTACCCCAACATTCGACTAGCCCCTAGCAAATTCTTCAACACTGCAAGTGGGTCAAAATTGCCACCTGTAACTAGGATTTACATAAGAGAGAGAGAGAGAGAGTGTGTGTGTGTGTGTGTGTGTGGTGGTTCTCACTTTGCTGTTGTCTGCCTTATCTTCTAAAGATGGCTCCTGCAATCTTTTTCTAGAAACTAAAACAAAATTAATATTTTCAGTGATTTCATTTCATGACAAACTTAATTGTTGCAAGTGCCAGATTAAGCAAAAACATAGAGCACAATAAACCTTTTGATGATGACGGATGAGGTGATGCATTTATTGCCATCTGTAAACATCATAAGTTTAATAAGACATGTCATTAGCAATTAACATTAGATCAAAGGGTGCAAACAATAACTATACTAAAAGGTTTGGTAACAAAATTAACAGAAAATATTTTTATATTAAATGTGAAGCTGGTACCCTCAAAATCAGATTAAGAAACTCAAGAAAAATCAGAACTTTATTGAATCAAATTGAGGTACAAAATAACCTAAAACTTAACCCCTATTTAAAAGAAACAAAACCTTAAACAAGTCAAACTTCTATCCCTAAAAACATGCCTAAAAACATTCCAACTAAACAATCTTAATCCAAACAAAAACTAATCTAATCTTTAAAACTCAAATAGATAAACCAAAACAATTAAATAAAGTTTCTAACTTTAACCCCTTAACTATTTAGTAATTACAAGATTATTCCAACAATCACCCCCCTAATCTTGTAATTCTTGATGTGTCTCTCTCTTTTCCTTTCACCTTCCCACACAGGTTCTCTTACTCAGCCCACACAGGTTCTAATCACTCCCACACAGGTTTTAATCACTCCCACACAGGTTTGCTTCAGCCCACACAGGTTTGATTACTCATGTACTGTTTCACACAGCACCAAGGGTCCCTTACTTTTCTGTTTTGAATCACCAAAACTTGCAGCAACAAAACACACAATTTTTTTCACACAGATCAGCCCAGAATGTGATCAATCTATCACAGATTGCTTGTATCGGACTATCACAGCCCTCCACGCTTGTTTAAACCTATCACAGGTAATATATAACACAATTGAAGCCCTCACAGCTCCCCCTCTCCTGAATCACACAGGATTGTGTTTAATTGAAGCCCTCACAGCTTTCGATCAGCCTTATCCAGCCCTCACAGCCTTCGATCAGCCTTATCCAGCCCTCACAGCCTTCGATCAGCCTTATCCAGCCCTCACAGCCTTCGATAGCAAGTTTGAACCTATCACGGGTTTTCCCTATGATCGATCCACCCTGAATCACACAGGTCCGATCTACTTCTTGTTTCCTTCACCCAATCAGCCTTCACAGCCCCTCAGATAATACGAACCAGTCACAAGTTCGTATCACAGCCTTCTTTGACTAAGCCGACTCCTTTGAACCACACAGTTTCTTGGTCAGCCTCTTGAATCACCGATTTTTTTCAATCCGACCTGTTACCTCTTTTTTTCGGTGTCTGATAGCAACAACAGCAGCCAAGAGGCTGCTGCCTTCTCGACTCCAACTCACGACCCTCAAACCGGCAGAGAACTTAGCTCTGATACCAATTGAAGCTGGTACCCTCAAAATCAGATTAAGAAACTCAAGAAAAATCAGAACTTTATTGAATCAAATTGAGGTACAAAATAACCTAAAACTTAACCCCTATTTATAAGAAACAAAACCTTAAACAAGTCAAACTTCTATCCCTAAAAACATGCCTAAAAACATTCCAACTAAACAATCTTAATCCAAACAAAAACTAATCTAATCTTTAAAACTCAAATAGATAAACCAAAACAATTAAATAAAGTTTCTAACTTTAACCCCTTAACTATTTAGTAATTACAAGATTATTCCAACAAAATGTACAAGTGATAAAATATCAAGTTTTAAAACCTGACCTTTTCCTCCTTTTTCTTGAATAATGTGGATATTGTGGCCTGAACAAGAGAAGTTTGATTACTATGAGAACCATCTTTTGATTTTATTGCTGATTTGCTAATATCTGAACCCTTTTCAGAATCTTTAGTTACTTCTATTCCTGGTGCATCCTTACTGCCATTGTTATTGAAAAAACAAATCAAATGATGCCACAAGAAAGATAATAAATATGAAATTAGAGCAAAAATATTGAGTTGCTAAAGTCTATGTATAATAATAAACAAAGGCATGTTTGGATGTTTGCTATACAACTTATCATTAGATTACTGCAACACTAAGTCAATAAAAATTTGTTTTTAGTGTTTGGATAAGAGAAGTATAGTTATGATTTTATTATATTAAAGGGTCAATTTATCAGTTTACATTGTTAATAAACAAACTTACCCAGTATATTCCCACTTTTCAGTAGGGTCTGGGGGGAAGGATGGACACAAACCTTACCCCTATCCCAGTTGGGATATAGAGAGGCTGCTTCGAAGGAGTCCCCGGCTCAAAGTTATCGTTTGAAGTTGATCATCCCAACATTTTTAACGATTAGCTTGAAATAATGAACTTGAAATAATTATTGGAGCTCTATACGATTAGCTTCACAATAAATATTCTCATAGTTGATTAACATGTATCATATTTTAAACTTCAAAACATCAACATATAAAAAGACGCCCCTTTGGGTCAATTTAAATGATCATAGTTGGCCATACACTTGATTTATCTTATAATTAAAACATCAAAAAGTAGCACCACATTAAGACGCATCTTCTGCAGTTTGTTTTAAAGCTAATCAGCTAATTGTGACTATTACGCACATCCAAACACACCCTATGAATAAATTATCATCAATACACTAAGATCAACATATTGAAACTAGATGCAATTATTTGGCCCTCTAGGCCTCTATCTAGTGATCAAAGCTTTCAAATCAATAGCATAAATATCAAACTGATTTCAGAAAAAACCTGACTGAACTAGCACCAATTTCATTATTTTCCCCATCAGAAGATTCGGCATTAATTTCCAAATCAAATGCATCATCTGCAGAAGAAGATTCTGCAAACCTATATGAAGAAAAATCCTTAGTCATATGTACAAACACAAAAACCATTCAAAATAAAACAGAAAACAATACTTGTATGTTTTTCCTGTAGTTCTTGTGGAATGCCTAGTTGCAGTTGTTTGAATCGGGTCACTTTCACTGTCCGAAAATTCACTTTCTTGTTCATGTGGTGGAGACTGATGTTTTACATCAGTTACTCTACTTTGGTTTACTCCTTGAATTCTTTCACTTGTTGAACCTGCACCACCTTGAAAATCATGCTCGTTTTGCTGCTCCTGTAGATGGATAAAATATCTCAGCATTAAATATATAGCATGTTAAATGTATCTAGTGGGCTCCTCCGCCCATTGCGGCGGGATTTCTGCTACGATTGTGAATACCAGAATGCAAACATGATCTCATATATAGAAATACAAATATAAAAACACACCACAATGGTTGTCGTACATAAAACCTTAAAGTATAGTCATCGTAAAAGTGTCAGTCACACAAAAAAAGGGTCGTGTACAATTTTATTGTTGTATAATTTAGTGTAATACGGATGCAAAGGAATTTTACAGAGTTCGAAGGTGCAAAATGCACGCTCCGACGCTCGTTTAATAATTCTGAGCTCCTGACCACGCAAAGGTCAAAAGGGTCGCACCCCTGGTGGGTTGAAGGTTTAACTGCCAATAAGGCAATAACTACCTTATTCTTGATGTTATATCACTGAAGAAATTCGCAAAAGAACATACAAACAAAACTTCATCTCTCACATAAATTCTTAGATTATCTCAAATCAAATTTATTGATAGAAATATTGGTTTTGGAAAGTGATTTTAACACGATTCTATAAAAAATCCAAGCACTACCGCCGCCGCCACTGCTGCTACTACTATTATTATTATGTATCATTTCATTATATACCCAAACCCCACTCAAAAATGTGAATTTACTAGGCATGTTTGTTTCATTATAAAGTATATTGAAATCTAAAACGTATTAAACATAAAAATATTACTATATTAAAGGCAAAATATAGCAAGTATAGGTTAACATCAAAAAATACATATTAAATATGCTAAGTTATTTTAAAGAGAAAAAGCTTGCTAACCGATTTCACTTTTTTCCAAATATATCATCTTTTATTTTCACCGAACCTGAACTTTTTCACCCCAAAATACATAATTTCTATGCGTTTGAACCAACATTCCTCCTAACCGGATCTCCCAGCCGTTTTCGCCATCGGCGTCTTTTCTGTTGGAGCTTCTTTTCACAGTGATCAACTCTGTTATTTGAATCCTCGTTTGCATCATATTAGATGAATTCATCTATAGAGTCAAATATCTTGGATAATCGGTAGGATGAAACTCGGATCAAACCACCAAAAAATCTCAACTTTCGGCAAAAGTTTAGTGACAGTTAAGAAACCTCCAAGGGTGTTTGTCGTCGGCGAAATGAAGAAGACAAAGTGTGTCTAATTGATGGGGATTTTAGATCTTATTTCAACCACAAAGCTCTTTGATTCTTGGCATTGGCAGAAGAAACCAATGTATATACGATCAATTCAAGGTTATTAAAAGGATTAAGGCTCCTTTTGTTATTCTGGAGAAGAGTGGAAGATAGAGAGAAAGGGGATGAAAAGTAAATGATAACACAGAAGCAAGTGTCGAACCATTGGTCTCTAAAAAAAACAATATCCCTAACCAAGGTTTAAAAAAACGGAAACGAGCATCGAGGTGTTTTCTGTTAGACTCACGAGGCACACGGACCGAGGCGTAAGCCTCAAAACTTTAGTGAAAAATAATTAAAATTATGGATACATCTCATAAAAGTCATAATTTAATGTAAAACAAACGTCATATGTAACACAATTTAAGCACAAAAATACTTTAGCAACCAAATTTGTGCAAATGTTGTTAGCTTTTTCAGTTTCTGAGATTTAATTCTATAATCGAACATATAAAAGCATTTAATAAAAAATCATTAAACAACTAATCCATCAAATATAAAGGTGCAACTTTTGTGACTAGGATAGACTTAAGGGATAAGTTATGTAATTTTTGTTTGGATAAGTAATCAGCACTAATATGAGACGTTTTCCAATTTCCATCGATGTGTCTACCATGAGTTCTCCCCGTCACCGGAAAATCAAGAACATTTGCACAGAAAAGTCGATTAGAAAAGTCGATAAAATAAATTGAAAGACAATCCGGTCGTCAAAGTTGATCAAATAAATGGAAAGACAATCCGATCGAATGGAAACTAATCGAATCTGAGAGTGCCTATAAGACAATCGATCTGAGTGTGATGAAAATCGGAGAATGGATGCGTCTCGCCCGTACTTTTATTTTAATTAGGGTTTCTTTATTGCGTGCCTTTCTACAAATGGGTCAAAAAAGGCTGAAAAGGGGTCAAATGGCCAGCTTTAGTGAGGTTTAAGCCTCACCGCCTCGATCAGGCTGAGGCTTAGGTTTCAATCCCCCCACTGAGGCAACGCCTCTTATGCTATTTTTGGCCGCCTCAGACCGCTTTTTTTACCATGTCCCTAACCAAACCATCTAAAAAACCATATGAAAAATTTTTACACAGCTAAATTATACACTATTAGAAGACAGAATAATAATATTACTCTTCACTCATGATTACATTTCGCAAATGTATAAGATATAAATTATGGCAACTATATTATTAGAATACTAAGCTATTACTCTATAATAAATCTGATTAAGATGATCAAAGCATTGTAGAACACTTTGGATTGCTTTAGGACCGCAATTTTAAGTTTGGTTTAAGGTTATCATTTGACCTGTTCAAGATAAAAATAACCTAAGTCTTGAAATGGGTTAAAAATTCAAATTCTAACAAATAGGTACAATAAAGGAAGTGAAGATAAGGACAAACCTAACAAGATGACATTAGACATCAACAAAAACAAGATAAAAATATCATGAAAAAACTGCAAAAAGATTAAACCAGAGAGTCTAACAAAAGTTAACAGATTAGCAAACACATCAATATAACTATTTCACAGGAGCACTGACCGTGTTCATGTTTTCTGGAAAGCTGAGTTGGGTTTCTTCAGGGTTCTCTTCCTTGCTTCCAATCCACCATGCATCAGAAAATACAATCTGAAAATGTAAAATTTCAAATGATTACGACAAATTTAACATTTGAATGACAGCTGAAATTTACTTATTACCTATTTCAAGAGGATGTGGAAAACATTTTTACCCATTTCAGGATTGGAAAACAAAAAAACTACAAATCAATAGATGAATGGAATCAAGAGAGATACACCTACTAACCATGGTATCAAAGTAATCTTCACACATCACGTTTTTCCCACCTTTAGAGAATTGCAAAGTCAAATATCTGTTTTTGGGATAAACGATTGTCCCAAACAACTTCATCCTACCCTGCACACAGAAGATATAGAGTGGCAATCAATTCATATTTCATGCATAAAATCCCCTAAAGTTTACATACATGACATAACAGAAATTTATCAAATCTACACAAATAAACATATTCTGCTCTAGTGATCAATCAAAAAATCACTTAAAAACATACCCTTGATTAACGATATCAAGCAATGTTTAGAAACTCTTTTAATTTATCGTAAATAAAATAAATTGACATGCCCAAATTTACAGCAAAGCAGGGTAATCAAATGAGATCTTAAGCTTATTTATCTATCATAATTCAAGTATTTGCACCAGTGAAATCCCCTAAAGGGTACATATAAGAGAAAACAGAAATCTATCAACAAATTACACAAAGAAACATGTTATGCTCTAGTGGTCAATCAAAAAATCACTTAAAAACATACCCTTAATTAACAGAATCAAGCAAGGTTTAGAAACTTTTTTTAATTTATCTTTGATTAAATAAACTGGCATGCCCCAAATTACAACAAAACAGGGTAATCAAATGAGATCTTGACAGTGTTGTAGAAATCGCTGTTGGACTAATCTTGTAATTATTAAATAGTTAAGGGGTTAAAGTAGAAAGTTTAATTGTTTTAGATTTATTTAATTCAGTTTTAAAGTTTAAAGATTAGATTAGTTTTTGTTTGGATTAAGATTGTTTTTTCAGCATGTTTTTAGGCATGTATTTAGGGATAGAACTTTGACTTGTTTAAGGTTGTTTTTCTTATAAATAGGGGTTAAGTTTTAAGGTTAATTGTACCTCAATTTGATTCAATAAAGTTCAGATTTTTCTTGAGTTTCTTATTCTGATTTTGAGGATACCAGCTTCAATTGGTATCAGAGCTAGTCTCTGCCGGTTTGAGAGTCGCGAGTTCGGAGTCAAGAAGGCAGCAGCGCCTTTGGCTGCTGTGGTTGCTGTTGCAGCGGAAGCAGTGGGTCGAATACCAGGTGAAGATTGAAGACTCGTTCAAGACGACTACCTGCTCCAATCGAAGGGTTGTTCCAAGCGACGGCTGTAAAAGGACTCGATATAGAAGAACGCATACAGAAGGAGGGTCGATTTAAGGCGCAAATCAACAGAGAAGAATCCGCAGGAATTGATTGCGTGAGGCAATCAAAATTTCGATCAGAACCTGTGTGATTCAGGTTGGAGGGCTCGAAGTTGGGGTTGATATCTGCGAAGGTTTTCAATCGAGGTTGTCTGGGAGTTGTGAAGACGTCGATTGGAGTAAATTCGACTGGGTTAGGGTCGAAATCGAGTCTGGAGGCTGTGAAATTGAATTGTGGTTCGGAAAAAGACCTGCGTGGTAAGAAAAATCTGTGTGTTTTCATCCTATGTGGAGAGTTGAAGAGATGGCAGAAGGAGAAGGTGCTGTGAGTTTCAATCGACAAAATTTAAGGCTCGTTCCAGCTCTGCGTGGGGGATAAAGAGGAGACCTGTGTGGGAAAAGGAGTAATAAGGACCTGTGTGGGAGTAATAAGGACCAGTGTGGGAAAAGGAGTAATAAAGACCTGTGTGGGAGTGATTAGAACCTGTGTGGGCTGAGTAAGAGAACTTGTGTGGTTTTCTGATTCACAACAGCAAGAAAAAAGAAGGTGATGGCAAGTTCAAGCTATGGCAGAAGGTATGTGCAAGAAGTTGTTGCTGAAAAGAACTTTGTGTTCTAGAGAGAGCCACATCAAGAATTACAAGATTAGGGGGTGATTGTTGGACTACTCTTGTAGTTATTAAATAGTTAAGGGGTTAAAGTAGAAAGTTTAATTGTTTTAGATTTATTTAATTCAGTTTTTAAAGTTTAAAGATTAGACTAGTTTTTGTTTGGATTAAGATTGTTTTTTCAGCATGTTTTTAGGCATGTATTTAGGGATAGAACTTTGACTTGTTTAAGGTTGTTTTTCTTATAAATAGGGGTTAAGTTTTAGGGTTAATTGTACCTCAATTTGATTCAATAAAGTTCAGATTTTTCTTGAGTTTCTTATTCTGATTTTGAGGATACCAGATTCAATCGCTAGGCGTTGATCAGACGGTACGGTAGGGATTAGGGATTAATCAAAATGGAATTTTTATATATATTTTTTCAAAATTTTATACATACACACACATCAATATAAATATATCAATCAATCAACGTACTCAGTATATCCCGCCATTAGCATGCTAAGGCAGGGTCTGAGGAGGGTGAGATGTAGACAGCCTTACCCCTACCCCGTAGGGGTAGAGAGGCTGCTTCAAGTGAGACCCTCGGCTCATGATGCTTGATCAACCGTCCGAAACGATTTTAACGTTATTTTCACTGAATAAGTAAAATAACGTTAAAATTAGTGCAATTTTACTTTTGCCCCTCAAGAGCTGTCGACACATATATACACATCAATATAAATATAATACTTCAAAATTCAAATACTTAGAAATTAAACTTAAACGTATACTTAAAAAATTCAAACATTAACATATTAGTTCAAATACTTTATAGATCAAATAGTTCAAAATCCATCATCGTCATGCGTAATTAACAAGTGTAATTGCTACAGCCAGCAGAAAGTCTAAGGTGGTGTTTGTTTTTGAAGAGGTAAAACGTCTGCGGTCTGCGGACCACGTCTGCAAACCTCTTTTGCAGAAGAGGTGGACCAAACCTCTGCAAGAAGAGGTTTTGAGGGTGTTTGTTTTTCAAAAACCTCTTCAAACAAAGAAAACCTCTTCAGTCTTCCCCAACCCCAACCCCACCGTCGACCAGCCACCACCGTCCACCACTGTCTTCATCTCCGATCGTCCTCCTCCACCTACCGTTGAGCCACCACCGTCCACCACTGCCGTCGATCGAAGGAACTAGAGGCAGAGGAGGAGGAGGAGACCGCGACTAGGGTTTCGACCGCGACTAGGGTTTCGATCGTCTCCCCTTTCCTCCGATCGAACCAGGATTCGCGACTAGGGCTCGCGACTAGGGCAGTAGAACCGCGACGGTGGAGATCGAACGACCTAGGGTTTCGATCGTCTCCCCTTTCCTCCGATCGAACCAGGGTTCGCGACTAGGGCTCGCGACTAGGGCGGTGAAGGAAGAGACCGCGACGGTGGAGGAGGGCGACGGCGGCGGAGATCGGTGGAGGAGGGCGGCGGCGGCGAAGATCGGTGGAGGAGGGCGGCGGTGGTGGAGATCTGTCGCCGATGGGATGGGAAGAAGAGAAAAAAAGGTTTGAAGAGGTTTGAAGAGGCTAGAAGATGATGGTCCATGTCTTCTCCAAGAAGAGGTATCGCAGACGTTTTTTAATGAAATGTCTGCGAGAAAACAAACACCCTACATCTTTCCTTGGTCTGCGAGGTGCAGACAAAAGAGCTTTCGCAGACCTTCGCAGACGTTTTTTCAAAAAACAAACACCCTCTAAAACACAGAAGTCTAATTGCATTTATGTAATTAACAAGTTATATCAAAAATCAAACACATAAGTTTCTGATATATTCAATAACAATGATTTAAATAGCCTTACAAGCATATTAAATGGAGATAACAAACTTGACTCGACAACCTCAACGCAAACCTATATAACAGGTCAACATTTGACTTATTAACGTTGACTACTAAATCAAATATCAGAATAAACATGAAATAACAAAAGCTCAGAAGCACATAGGATTTGGTCAAAGTGTAGATAGACTTACTCGTTGATTCCGTCAAGGCGTCAATCAATTGTAGATCGACTTATTGGTAGATTCCGTCAACTAACTAAGTTGATTTGGTCGATCGTGATTCGTGAGAATCCCGTGAGAAAGAACATAAAAGCATCTGATACCATAGTTATTGATAGCGAATAGCGGTAAATAGCGATAAGGTACCTATACGCTATGTAGCGAATAGCGGTAAATAGCGACCGCTATTTCGTGTTTAGCGATTAAATAATATAAAACTGAATAAATAATTATAGTCATCCAAAATAGCCAACAAAATAAACATTCATAGTTTTACACCACTAAATAATTATAGTCATTAAATAATCAAGTTTCAACAAATATCAATGGCTAATTTTTAAAGGGAAAAAACGTAATTAAAAAAAATGAAGTTATGAACTGTTCATAAATTGAACTGATTAATATATGGAGACTGGAGTCCATAGTTCATAATTCATACCCTTCACAGTTCACACTTCACACTGGTTCAAACTTCAATCGATCGATCCATATTTGGCAATTGATACTGTCGGCTGAAATCAGAACTCCTCAGTGGGTCGTCGTCTTCCGTCTTCCTCACTTGTCGGCTGAAATCAAGATCAAATTCAAGTCCTTCTTCCTCGGCCGTCGTCTTCCTCAGTCGTCGGCAACCAGGTGTCCAGCAATTAGCCCCGTCGGCGGCGGCTGAAGCTTCCTCGCTACTCGCACAAGTCGGTATCCTCCTCAATTCGACTTTTTAGGGTGTAATTCCGGCAGACATATCAGGTATTTAAAAAGAAACAAAAAAACAGACGCTCGCTACTTACGCTTTCTTCCCGCTAAACCCTAATAGCGGGTCATTGCCGCTTCGCCACATAGCGCGCTATAGCGGTCGCTATAGCCGCTATTGATAAGCTTGTCTGATACCGTGAGAAAGAGTGAGACAGTGAGCTAGGTTATTAAAACTATGTTTTGAAAAGGTTGTTTGAGGCCCGCCTCGAGGCTTTGGAAACAAGCGTAAGAGGCTTAGCCCCATGGAGTAGGTTGGAACCTAAGCCCATGGTTTAAAAAAACAGTCCGAGGCGTCCAGAAAGAGCTTAAGAGGCGTAGCCTCAGCTAGGGAAAACAAAACCTAAGCCTCTAACGGATCGAAACGGTTTGAGGCAGTGAGGCTTAAGCCTCATTAAAGATGACATAATTTTTATTTTGGATTGTTATTTGACCTGTTTTGTTTTTTTAACCCTTATTTGACCCATTTAGAGAAACTCAATTAGAAACCTTAATTCATCTAAAGCACGTGGACAGCAGCATCTTATTCTTTCTCATGTTTTTTGTAGAGCGGATACGAATTCAAATTAGCTCTAGTCGTAGGAGTCGTCAATCATCGAAAATCGGTCACCGGTCATCGCATATTAGCTCGTCACTCGTGGATTGTCGCTCAGGTTCCAAGGTACAATTCAAGTTCCAATTGACTTCGATTCCGTCTGCTCCTCATTCCAAGGTTCGATTATGGCTCCTCTGAAGGCTGGTATCCTCAATAAGCAAAAATAAACTCAGAAAAAATACGAACTTTTATTGAATAAAATTGAGGTACAATTAAACCAAGGCATCTAACCCTATTTATAATGAAACAAAAACACAAAAGTCAAAACTCTATCCCTAAAACCCCTCCAACTAAACAATCTAATCCAAAACCTAATCTAACTTTAAACTTTAAAACTCAATTAGATAAATCCAAAACAATTAAACTAAACTTTCTAACTTTAACCCCTTAACTATCTAGTAATTACAAGATTAGTCCAACAATCACCCCCCTAATCTTGTAATTCTTGATGTAGCTCTCTCTAGAACACAAAGTTCTTTTTAGCAACAACTTCTTGCACATACCTTCTACCATAGCTTGAACTTCCTATCACCTTTTTTTCTTGCTGTTGTGAATCAGAAAACCACACAACTTCAGTACAAGGCTGCTGTTGTCCACACAGATTACCAAAAAGGTCTTTGATCAATTGATTTTGGTCCACATAGGTCCTCTCTCTTTTCCTTTCACCTTACCACACAGGTTCTTCTCTTTTTCTTTTACCACACAGGTTCTCTTATCAGCCCACACAGGTTCTAATCACTCCCACACAGATCTGCTTCAGCCCACACAGGTTCAATTACTCCCACACAGATGTTTTCTTTGATCATTCTTCTCCCACACAGGTTTGATTATCCCCACACAGGTCTTCAAATCACACATGTTTTTTTCTATATCTCTCTTTCCTCTTGTTCACACAGAACACTTCTTCTCTTGATCCTCCTCTTGTTCACACAGAACATTATATGGCTCACTCAGAACCTCATCTCACTGATCATCCTTCTCAGCCCTCATATTTGCTTGTGTCAGATTATCATAGCCCTCCACCCTCATTCAGACCTATCACAGGATAATTTTGCTCCACGGTAGCACCACTCACTTGCTGAATCGCACAGGATTGAGGCCAATAGCAACCCTCGCAGCTCACTATCAGCCCTCACAACATTCAAAAATCCGATTGAAGCTCTCACGGGTTCCAATCAATCCCAATTTCGATTGTTCCCAATCTGAGTCACACAAAATTGATCGAATTTCGATTGCCTCACACCAATCGTTTCCCAACGGTTTCTTTTCTGCCGATCGAATTCTGGAATTTAACGTTCCTCCTGAATCGCACAAGGTCCCGACCAAATTCCTTAATTGTGACACACAATCAGATCTTCACAACTTCGCCGATGGATCGAACCAGTCACTGGTTCGTATCACAGCCGTTCTCCAGATTCAATTTGACGCCACAAATCGACTCCGCCTTCTCTAATCGTCCTTCTGGATCAAGCCTTCAATAGGCTTCCGATCAAGTCTCCTGCTAACCTTATTATTCAGCCCAGTAGCCAAGGGCTGCTCTCTTGATCAAAAACGACTCTCAAACCGGCAGAGACTAGCTCCGATACCAATTGAAGGCTGGTATCCTCAATAAGCAAAAATAAACTCAGAAAAAACACAAACTTTTATTGAATAAAATTGAGGTACAATTAAACCAAAACATCTAACCCTATTTATAATGAAACAAAAACACAAAAGTCAAAACTCTATCCCTAAAACCACTCCAACTAAACAATCTAATCCAAAACCTAATCTAACTTTAAACTTTAAAACTCAATTAGATAAATCCAAAACAATTAAACTAAACTTTCTAACTTTAACCCCTTAACTATTTAGTAATTACAAGATTAGTCCAACATCCTCTGCTCTTCTTTTTCGATTATACCCAATGGATTCCATCGCTTTTGTCTGTTCGATTATAATCCATTACCAAATTTGAGCTGAAAATTGGAATTCGATTATAGTTACCACCTTTTGATGAAGATGATGATGAGGAACTAACTTTGGTTGAGGAAAATGTTGAGATTGAAGCGGAGGAAGATAACTTTTAAAACACCTAAATCTCATAACATTATTAAATTTGCTTGTTAAAGTACTTTAGTGTTTAAATTAGGATACTTTTATCATTTGTTTTATGTTAAATTGTGACTTTGTGAAATGCATTTTGTAATTTTTCAATATTCTTTTTCGATTACGCCTCGGTTCACCTCGAGGCTCTTTCCGTTTTTTTAAACCATGCCTAAGCCTCAGCCATTCCAAGGAAGTCTGAGGCGGTGAGGTGAGGCTTTAAGGCTTAAGTCTTACTAAGCATGCCTAATTTATATTTTGTATGGTTTTTTTAGACCTCTTTTGAATTGTTTTTGACCCATTTAATAGAAAACTGTCTAGCCAACCCAAAACTTAATTTCATTCTTCCTTTTTTTTTTGGATTCTAAATCAAAACTTTTCATTAACAAAGGTGAAAAATTACAATAAGCTGGCAGGTAAGCGGGCAACTAGTTGCGCCGCAACCCCCTTTTGAATTGCAAATACAATCCTACTAAAAACAATTTTTTGGGTCCTAGGAGTCGTGATGTTGCTATTCATGACCCTCTGAACTCGGTTAAGAAAATTCACAGCCTCGGGGGTCAAGAACCCAAAATGTATCAAAAGCAAAGGGGGTAAACACATGTTGGTTTTCTAAGCAAGCTTTCTCATGCTTAGCAATCGACTTTCAAATTCGATCATTCTTTTGTACTTCAGCCAACACAAACGATTGATCTTCATACACCAGCCATAATCATCATTCTTCTTGCGTCATTTGATCGGCTTTTAGATTCTAACATTTCCAAATGCCTAGCTTTCAAATTTGATTAACTTTTAGATTGAATAACTCACCTCTTATTGGCTTCATAGTTGTTAAAAGCCCTCGCCTGGGCGCCTAGGCGCAAAAAAAAAAGCCCTGCTCACTCTTAGCGCTTCTGTGATGCTTAGGCGCAGATTAGGGCTTTTTTTTTTTTCCAAAAGCCATTAGAGGCGGTGGCTTAAGGGTAGGCGAAGCTGAATCCAGGCAGTGGCCTTTTTCAAAAAAAGTGTTTTTTTTTTAATTTTTTTTGGTTTTGATATTATTGGATTTGGTTTAATCTGTTTTTTTTAATTACTCGACTAAACGAATAAGAAAAATAGTATTTTACGTATTATTTGTTTTGAAAGTCAAAAAATTGGGCCGACTACTCTGACTCTTTAGTCTAACCGCATCACACTATCGGCTTCACTTTTTTCCCCTTTCAAATCAATCGAAATGCCGCTTTTATCATTTGATATTTATTAATATGAATTGGATTTTTGGTACAAAGTATATTATTTTATATTCTAAAGTATAAAATGTGTAATATAATTTTAGTTTTTTTATTATATGTGCGCTTCTTTTTCCTCAGGCTAGCGCTTTTTTTGCGCCTATCGCCTAGGCTCTGGGCAAGACCATTGCGACTTAAGTGCGCCTAACTCCTTTAACAACTATGATTGGCTTTTGATCATCTCTAGGTGATCTTGATTAAGAATGATATGGAGAAAAATTAATTTTATAATATTTAAATCACATAGACTCATATCATTACTAATCAGGATGTTGAAAAATTTTTGCCCTTAAATTGTGACACTTATGACGTTTGTTTTGTTATAAATTGTGATTTTTATGAGATGTATATATTTATTTAATTAGATTTTAATAATTCCTAGAGGCTTACGCCTTGGTTCGCCTCGAGGCTCGTTTTTGTTCTTTTAAACCTATATTAAAACACCAACTTTTTTGGGCTTAGACCGAATTTTTGGAGGGGGGGGGGGGAGCTAAAGAACCATAAAACCCTCATTTTTGGGCTTTGACCAATTTTTTTTCCTTTTGACTGATCAATTCGATTATTTTCGACTAGGCCAACTACCAAAAAATTAATCAGAGCCTAGCTAACTACCGATTAATCGACCGACTAGGCCAATTTTTACAGCCATGGAGCTTAAGCTTATTTTATTTCATAATTCAAGCATATTCACCAGTAAAATCAGCTAAAGGATGCATAAAAAAGAAAACACAAATCTATCAAAATTCAAAACTAAACAAAGAAACATGTTCTGCTTTAGTGGTAATTCAAAAAATCAATTAAAAACATACCCTTAATTAACAGAATCAAGCAATGTTTAGTAACTCTTTAATTTATCATTAATTAAATATGTTGACATGCCCTAAATTACAGCAAAACAGCATAATCAGACGAGATCTAAATATATTTATCTTTCATAATTCAAGTATATTCACCAGTAAAATCTCCTAAAGGGTACATATAAGAGAGAACAGAAATCTATCAAAACCACACAAAGAAACATGCTCTGCTCTAGTGGTCTTTCAAAAATTCTTTTAAAAGCATACACTTGATTAAAAGAATCAAGCAATGTTTAGAAAATTTCTTTTATCCACAATTAAATAAATTGGCATGCCCTAAACTACAATAAAATAGGGTAAACAGATGAGATCTTAAGCTTGTTCATCTTTTTTATGCAAATTACATCTTTCAGATTAACAAAGTGAAAACTCACACTCTAGCAAAAGAAACATTATCCAGTTTAAACCAGTAAACATAAACAGAAACGATAATTAAGAGAAAATTTTCAACAAACCTGGGGGAAATCGAGGTACAGTATAGGGTTTTTGGATTCGAGATCTTTCAACTCGCCAATTTTGCCACCTGAAACCGGAGCAAGCAAACCGGGGAAGGAAAACAAGAACCGATTCTTCCGGTTCGATTTCCTGAGTATGTCTCTACCGTGGTGTTTAATCACTGTTTTGGAGGGGTTTAGGGCCAGTGAAGTAGCTTTCGCCGGTGCTTCAGAGATCAAATTTTTTGAAAATGCGAGTTGACTTCGTCTTCTTCGTTCATCTGCTTTGGGGTCTGTTTGCTCCGATGTCGATCGGGCGTTTTTCTGGTTCCCGCCTCTCGCCATCGGACTAGGATGGAAAGCCTTGCGATGGTACCCTACTTCATGTATTGTATTTAATTACCGGCGGTAACGCCCGAGTTCATTTAACGTAAGAAAAGAAGAGAATTGAAAGGGAAAGATAATCTTTTGTGTTCTCGAGTTTCATTTAACAAAGGAAAGGAAACAAAAATAACAAATGTTGTGTTCCCAAGTTTAATTTGAGTAGGAAAATGGAGAGAAATGGAAAGAAAATAGGCAAAATTTTTTCCATTTTTTCCTTCCGATTTGGAAGGAAATAATTCCGTTCTTTTCCTTTTATTTCCTCTCATGTCTTTCATTTCTTTTCTCTCCCATAATAAACTCGGGAGCTGAGCGTAAAAGTCGGCCTAAGCGTTAGACGGTCATTTACTGTGTCGATTTTGGCCTAGGTGTGACCTAGACGCTAGTCGGGGCCTAGGCGGTTTAGTCAGGTTTTTTATTTTTTTTTATTTTTTTTTTACTTTTTTCTGGTAAAAATAGACCAACTTTATGATTATTTAAACATTTCTTAATCCAAAATCCTTAATATGTTTCTGAAAAATTTCTCTAAACTTTGAACACAGTATTTAAGTTTGAACTTTGAATTACTTGACTTAGTATTTTTAAGTTTATTTTAAAATTATTTGAAGTATTATATTAAATTATTGATATTGATATGTGTATATACTATATAATATATATTTGTAAAATTACATATAAAAAATTTCAATCCACATAGCGGCGATTAATCCCTATGCGGCACATCGTCGCCCGACTAGCGTCTAGCGACTTCTATAGCCATGATTTAAATCATGAATTTATAAATAAATGAAAGATTTAAATAATGATTCATATGCTTAGAAGATGTGTAGCGAGTGGTGACACGTGTGTGAAGGGTCTCGGAGCCTGAAACTCGCTACATATCGGCGTGATGGGGCGTGAAGGGTGTTGGGTGTGAGCGTGATTATGGAGAAAGAAACATTCGACCGAGAGAGAGAGAGAGCGGTGGAGAGGGTGATGGTATTGATTACAATGAGATAATAAGCAGTGACTGTGTTATTGTTTATTTGACGCATACGTAGAGTGATGAGGGTGTGATGACTACACACAGTCTTTTTGTTGCTATAATAAAAGACGTGGTTTCAAAGCATTTCTAAACATTTCTCTAGGAAGATCAAAGTCGCTAGAGTTGTAATTATCTATATTTGTAAATAAGTAAAACATGACAACGGTATGTATGATGATGCAAATATAATGTTGACTAACAAGTGTCATTTTTTGTAAGAGTAAATTACTAATTATGTCCTTTAAAAATATAGCAATTTGTTGGTTTCGTCCTTTAAATTCAAAAATTACTAGGGGTGTCCTTATTTTGAAAATTTTGCACTGGTTATGTCCTTTGTCACTAACCCCGTTAACTTTTTCCGCTAAAAATCCCATATGCCAGTAACATGAGAGGTAAATTCGTCATTTCATCCTCTTCTTCTTCCTTACCTTAGGGTTTCCACCACAATCCACTCCACCATCACCACCAGCCACCACCGGTATACTCTAGAAAATGCATTAGTGTAACAGAGATCAAATGTTACTAATTTAACAAACACAGGAGGACTGACAAATAATCGCATGTGTATGCAACACCTTTGATGTTCTTGGTGCACTCTGCTGACCAATGTTTTTAAACCTGTATCGGTCGAACCGGTCGGACCGGGAATCGCTTGTTAAAACGGTCCGGTTCAGCCACTTAAACCGTTTTTTATGAAACCGGCCGGTCAGACCGTGAACTGCCGGTTGGATCGGAAAACCGCTACAAAAACCGTTCGGACCGTATGCACTTTTACTGTTTTACCCTGCAATAATAACCCTAAATCTAGATAGCTCCAGCCCCCAAATCTCATTCACTCGTGGTGAATGTCTGATCACCGTATTCATGTTTTCTACTTTTCTTGATTTCTTCCCCTTGAACGACGACAGCCTGTGGCGGCCGGCGAGCAGCAGTGAGCAGCGACGATCATCGGTGGCGGTAGGCGACGGAGCAAGCTAGCAAGCTCATATCCGATGATGAGACGAGTCGTGTTGCTGGGAGACTGGTGCGACAGTGCCAGTTAAGGTTTATTTATGTTTAGAGAGAGAGCACATTGAGAGAGTGAGAGCTGAGAAGTGAGAAATGCCGAAATAGAGAGAGAAACCAGAGTGGAGTTTATTAAAGGATGTGAAATGGAAGAGACAACATTAGGGTGTAAAATGTAATTCCACCAATCACAACAAGACACCCTTTTCAACTTTTCATAATACCAGTAACTTATAATACCGCCTAATAATACCACCTTGAACAAATATTGGTGCCAGTCAAAAAAAACATGAATATAAATACTATATATATATATATATTTATAAAACATTTAAAATGTCATTCGGTTTTTGAATCCGGTCCGACCGCTGACCAGTTAAGAGACCGGTTCGACGTCCGGTCCGGTTTTAAAAACATTGCTGCTGACAACCCAGAATTTAGTGGATAAAGAGTATCATCAACATCTAAAAGTTCAACAAAAAGAAGGTTTCAAAATACGATTCAAGGTTAAGTACAAATTGCAAAATACGCCACAATGATTGCGTCACAGAATGTGCCTTCCAGAAATTCGGTGCACTCCATCGCCGCCGCCTCCACGAGCGCTTCCCTGCACCGGACCCTCATCCGGACCAGTTACATCGGCAGCTTTGGTCCGACCAACGAAATAAGTTAACGGGCCGGGTTAGTGACAAAAGACATAACCAGTGCAAAATTTTCAAAATAATGACACCCCTAGTAATTTTTGAATTTAAAAGACGAAACCAGCAAATTGCTATATTTTTAAAGGACATAATCAGTAATTTACTCTTTTTGTAATTGTTTATTAGTGATAGGAAAGGATTATTATTGTTACTATAAGAAGTGGTAGTACTACTCCTACTCTTTTTCCTACTAGTGCTTCTTCTATTGTTGCTTGTTTGTTGTTGTTGTTGTTGTCCATGTTACTACTGATATTATTTATATTATTGTTGCTATTATTACTACTATTAATATTATTATTTTTATATTTCTTGGTGCAATTTATTATTAGTTTCAATGCAAAAAAGGTAAGGTTGAGTGCTAACGTTGGGTTGGTCAGTTAATAAGTCATCATGAGTCAAGAGCCTTATTGAAAGTAGTCTCTTTATTCATACGGAATAGATGTAAGATTGTCTACATCTTATCATCATTAGACCCTTCCTTAGTTTTGCTAATAATGAGATATATTGATAATGATAATAATGATAATTTCAACACATAAGAGGGTCACTTATGATCAGTTTTCAATACCATATATGAAGAGTAAATGTTGAGAGTTATAAGTAAATACAAATTAACACATCATTATATAATTTTCAAAAGAAATTTTAACGTCCAAGTTGAGATTGGTCACATATTTCATGCTACCTTTTCCACATGATGTTGGACTTGTTATCTTGAATTTGTCGGGCTGCCACGATCATTATTGAGCATATCCTGGTATGTTATTGTCACCATCGTCAAATACGATAGATTGTTAGTGACATAATAGTGTAGGAACACCGTTCACAAAATAAATAAATACTTTTATTATTCAATTACTCGAATTACAATTCAGAACCTGAAACAAGAGTTTCACAAGAGGAACCGATCGTTGTAGGTTGTTGAGAACTCAACAAAGTATATGATTGTGTCTGGAACCTTTGGAGCTTATGTGTATATATCTCAAGTGGTGTAGAGATCTCAAAAACTAGCAAAATCAACAAGAGGCCAAATGCCTCTATTTATACTTGTAGTCATGGCATTTCAAAGGTTGCCATTATGCCCACTAACAAGCCAATTCATGGCTTAGTTAATTAACTAATTCATGACAAATGAATTGGTAGATGAAAGGTTTATATTTTCTTTTTCTTTTTTTTCCTTTCTTTTCACACAAAACTCCAACAATCTCCACATGAAAAGAAATCGATTCTTACACTCAAGCGTCACGATAAAATTTCAGCGGTTGAGTATTGAAGGAGAAGTAGGTGTTCCCTTTGAACCCTCCTTTGTGATATGCACTTTGTCTCCTAGCGATTAGTAGACGCGATGTCCTTGAACCAATCCCTGTTTACTTAAACGTTATTACATGTCACACAATACTCTTCCTGGTATGGTTAACCCCTCATTGTCGTGTCCGTTATGGTCATGAAACACTAGCCTGGTTCTGCAAGAGCTCTAGGATTTGCGCCCCCCACAAATCCATTCGAAGCGACCCCACTTCTCTCTCACACAGGTGATTTCACACAAATCATTAAAAGCCTTATGCTTATCCTCCATTGCTATCACTAATTTGATAAAGGAATGTACTAGGAAGTATTCAACTCTCTTTTTATATTTGAGGTACTCCCCCACATTGACCTTAATTCATACAATTAGGTTGTCCTATTGAGCCTAGGTCATGTGATCTCCAATCTTCTAGGATAGGTTTACCTTTGTATAAACTTGTTCGAAGGGCTTTAGTCACATTCCTCTTGACGACTTGTGCACTAACTCTCTGCTTAAGCCTTTTGTAAACGGATCCGCTATGTTATCTTTTGACCTCACATAGTCAATTGAGATAACTCCCATTGAGAGTAGTTGTCGTATCGTATTGTGTCTACGTCTAATGTGCCGTGATTTGCCATTATACATTGCACTTTGAGCTCTACCAATAGCCGATTGGCAATCGCAATGTATGCAAATAGCCGACATAGGCTTTGGCCATCCTGGAACGTCTTCCACAAATTGACGTAGCCATTTTGCTTCTTCTCCAGCTTTATCTAACGCGATAAACTCAGATTCCATCGTAGATCTAGCTATAAGAGTTTGCTTGGACGATTTCCAGGCTATAGCTGGTCCAGCAAGGGTGAACACATAACCACTTGTGGATTTGGAATCTTTCATATCGGATATCCAGTTTGCATCACTGTATCCTTCTATAACAGCTGGATCTCGGCCATAATGCAACCCATAGTTTCTTGTGTATCTTAAGTACCTTAGTAATCTTGTCATGCTCTTCCAATGTTCAGAGCTCGGATTACTAGTATATCTACTTAGCCTGCTCACAGCATATGCTAAGTCTGGACGTGTACATGTCATCAGATACATCAGACTGCCAATAATCCTTGAATACTCTAACTGAGCAACACCCTCACATTTATTTTTTGATAGATGTTGGGAGGTATCTACTGGAGTTTGAGCCACACTCGTATCTCCCTCATTGAACTTTTCAAGGATTTTGTCCACATAATGAGATTGACTCAACACAAGACCATGTTGGGTTCTATTGATCTTTATACCAAGAATCACATTAGCTAGACCCATGTCTTTCATGTTAAATCTCGCTTTTAACATGTCTTTTGTAGATTTGATCATCTTATCATCACTCCCTACGATAAGCATATCATCTACATAAAGACATAATATCACATAACCTCTCATTGTGTTTTTCACATAAACACACTTGTCACATTCTTTAATTTTGAAACCATTGTTAAGCGTAACTTGGTCAAACTTTTGATGTCATTGTTTTGGAGCTTGCTTCAAGCCATATAATGACTTGACTAATTTACACATTTTTCCTTCTTGGCCTGGAGCTGAGAAACCCTCAGGTTGCTCCATGTAAATTTCCTCTTCTAAAAACGGTTTTAACATCCATTTGGTGGACTTCTAAATTTCTTAAAGCTGCTATTGCAAGCACCAACCTTATCGAGGTTATTCTAGTCATAGGCGAGTAAGTATCAAAGTAATATACTCCTTCTTTTTGTCTAAATCCTTTTATCACTAACCTTGCCTTGTACTTATCAATGGAACCATCATCTTTCATCTTCCTTTTGAATATCCATCGATATCCAAGTGGTTTACAACCTGGTGGAAGATCTACTAACTCCCAAGTATGGTTTTGTAAGATCGAATCAATTTCATTCTTGATTGCCTCTTTCCATTGAGGTCCTTCCGAAGAGGTGACTGCATCACGATAGGTTTGGGGCTCTCCCTCAACCATATAAGTAAGAAAACCAGGTCCAAAAGATTTTTTAATCCTTTGCCTCTTACTTCTTCTTGGCTCAACCTCTTCAGCCTCTAATTGTTCTTGATCTTCATCATGAACAATCTCATCAACTGGTTTTGATGAACTTGGAAGTTCCTTTTTCAAAAAAGGAAACATTTCTTCAAAGAATGATGCATTCCTTGACTCCCTTATAGTATTCTTATGTATTTCAGGATTCTTTGAATCATAAACAAGAAACCGATATGCACTACTACGATGAGCATAACCAAAGAATACACAATCCACGGTTTTGGGTCCTATTCTTTGAACCTTTGGTGGTGGAACCACCACTTTTGCTAGGCACCCCCACACTTTCAAGTATTTGTAAGATGGCTTTCTTCCCATCCACAACTCATAAGGAGTAACATCCTTTTTCTTGAAAAGGTATTTTGTTTAAAAGATAAGTAGCTGACAGAATAGCTTCCCCCACATGTCCTGGCTCATGTCATAACTAATTAACATAGCATTCATCATCTCTTTCAATGTACGGTTCTTTCGTTCCGCGATACCATTTTGTTTGGGGAATAAGGAGCGGTACACTCATGAATAATTCCATTTTGTGCACAAATATCGGCAAATAGTGAAACATATTCTCCGCCTCTATCACTCCTTAGAACTTTTATCTTTTAGTTGAGTTGATTCTCAACCTCAGTCTTATACAAGACAAACTTGTCAATTGCTTCATCCTTACTCTTAAGTAAGTAGACATAGAAATATCGTGTACTATCATCAATAAATGTGATGAAATACTTATTTCCACCTCTTGTGGGAATCGATTTTAAATCACACACATCAGTGTGAATTATGCCAAGGGGTTCGGTTATTCTTTCAACCGACTTAAAAGATGATCTTGTGTGTTTTGCTTCAACACATGTTGTACATTTGTATTTTGAATCAATGGCAAACTTTGGAATGTAATCTAATTTAATCAAACGACGCATCGAATTGAAATTAACATGACCTAAACGACCATGCCAAACATTAAATGACTCAATCAAATAAGCAGAAGTAGAAGCATTTTCATTCATGACTCAATCAAATAAGCTATGATTTATGGCTACACAAACTGTTGAGAACGGTTCTAGATCTGGTCCAAGACGAACTACTGTAGGGAATTTATTAAAACCCTTGAATTCTGAATATGGTAAAGTAGCTCCTGGGTGGGGAACGACCCCTTTGATGGGCGTCGCAATGGCTTTATTTGCGGTATTTCTATCTATTATTTTAGAGATTTATAATTCTTCCGTTTTATTGGATGGAATTTCAATGAATTAGATCTATAAGAACCCCCCAAGTCCTAGCTTTTCAATAAAAATGAATCCTTTAGAGCTCGGATTTCTAGCTCATTCTATTTTGGTAGTTCGATCGTGGAATTTCTTTGTTTCTGTATTTCTGGAATATGAGTGTGTGACTTGTTATAATTGATCCTATTGATAGTACAGAGAATGGGTCTATCATCTTGATAGAGATGGTTCTCCTTCGTCGGATATTTATTCTAGTATCTGGAACACGGAATATATGAAATAGATTAAGAAATATTTCAACTATGATTCATACTTAATATTCAAACCTCGCGGCCAGACTCCAAAAAATTTCCAAGAATTAGAATTTAGAAATATAAATAGAAATTGTTTCTTCTTTCAAATGCCCGTTTATGCTTATTTTGACTCAAAGACGAATCTTTCTTCGGATTTTTGGTAATTATCTATTCGTGGAATAAGTGATGATTCGATGGTTCTTACTCAGCGAATCTTTGTGCTTAATTTAGTATTTTTATTGAATCAAGGAGGAATCCACTTGAGGAGGGGCTCGCGTCTGATTAGCTAGTTGGTGAGGTAATATCTTACCAAGGCAATGATCAGTAGCTGGTCCGAGAGGATGATCAAGGAGGGGCTCGCGTCTCATTAGCCACACTAGGACTGAGACTCGGCCCAGACTCCTACGGGAGGCAGCAGTGGGGAAATTTCCGCAATGGGCGAAAGCCTGACGGAGCAATGCCGCATGGAGGTAGAAGGCCCACGGGTCGTGAACTTCTTTTCCCGGAGAAGAAGCAATGACGGTATCTGGGGAATAAGCATCGGCTAACTCTGTGCCAGTAGCCGCGGTAATACAGAGGATGCAAGCGTTATCCGGAATGATTGGGCGTAAAGCATCTGTAGGTGGCTTTTTAAGTCCGCCGTCAAATCCCAGGGCTCAACTCTGGATAGGCGGTGGAAACTACCAAGCTGGAGTACGGTAGGGGAAGAGGGAATTTCCGGTGGAGCGGTGAAATGCGTAGAGTTCGGAAAGAACACCAACGACGAAAGCACTTTGCTGGGCTTACACTGACACTGAGAGACGGAAGCTAGGGGAGCGAATGGGATTAGATGCCCCAATAGTCCTAGCTGTAAACGATGGATACTAGGCGTTGTGCGTATCGACCCATGTAGTGTTGTAGCTAACGCGTTAAGTATCCCACCTAGGGAGTACGTTCGCAAGAATGAAACTTAAAGGAATTGACGGGGGCCCGCACAAGCGGTGGAGCATGTGGTTTAATTCGATGAAAAGCGAAGAACCTTTCAAGGGCTTGACATGCCGCGAATCCTCTTGAAAGAGAGGGGTTCCTTCGGGAACGCGGACACAGGTGGTGCATGGCTGTCGTCAGCTCATGCCGTAAGGTGTTGGGTTAAGTCCCGCAACGAGCGCAAGCCTCGTGTTTAGTTGCCATCATTGAGTTTGGAACCCTGAACAGACTGCCGGTGATAAGCCGGAGGAAGGTGAGGATGACGTCAAGTCATCATGCCCATTATGCCCTGGGCGACACACGTGCTACAATGGCCGGAACAAAGGTCCGCGATCCCGCGAGGGTGAGCTAACTCCAAAAACCAGTCCTTAGTTCGGATTGCAGGCTGCAACTCGCCTGCATGAAGCCAGAATCGCTAGTAATCGCCGGTCAGCCATACGGCGGTGAATCCGTTCCCGGGCCTTGTACATACCGGAGAGTGAATACATCCCAGTTTGACACTTCGAAGCGGTCATTTAGGGGCATTGTTAGCGAGCCATCATTCTTCCCTAAGCTGCTAGAGTCCGATCGAAGCGAGCAAGAGATAGAGGAATCATCGCTCATAGATGTGAATTTATAGATATTAAGTAGTTTTTGCATTTCGTTCAATAGGGGGAACACGCTTGCCAAGAAAATCATGAGGCAAGGCCCCTATGAAAAGTAAGGGTGTCAAGAGATGTCAGAAATGTCAACTCCTTTGATTTGATGGAATTTTCTTTCAAAATGCTGCATCATGTCGAATGGCGGGTCCATCGTCTATCCCCAAGGTAAGACCCCGAATGAAAAAAACTTACCTTCGAAGGCATGATTGCTGCGATCAGGAGCTGCTTAACATCATTGAGAACAGGAGATCAAAAGATTTGGTGGAGGATAAAGTCAAAAGTGAACCAACACTGGATCTGATCATAGCCACCGTGAAGTGTTTGGATGCAAAGGCGGTGGCTTTTAGATTCGGTTTTTTAAATCATGTCATGGTTCCTAACATGAGTACAAAGATTTTAAATCATGTGTCATGTTTCTTGACATGAGTGTCATAGACATCATCTTGTGATCAAGGTGTAACCAAAGGTCCATGTCTCCATGAGTTATGAGCGTTGACGTTCTTAGTCAAGTTTTATTTATTTTTTATTTTTTTTTAATATCACCCATCTAACACGTTTATTTATATCCGGAGAATTGCCTCAACTGATTAAGGCCACCCTCCCAAAGTGGATGTATAGGGTTCGAACCTTGTTGGGGGTGCAATTTAATGGATATCCAACTAAAAAAAAGATTATTGCTATAGTTTCTCCTATTCTCTACATTCTATCTTAATGATAAAATAAAAAAGGGCCATCATACGACTGTAAATGAACCGAATGTTCAGCGAAGAGTTTGTGAACCGTTCGACAGGAAGTTCATTTATGTTGGTTTATTAAATGATTGAACGAACATGAACAAGAAATTATGTTCGCTTAGTTAAAGGAACAAATATGAACAGAGGCCGTGTTCGTTCATTTGTGTTCGTGAACGTTCGATAACATGTTCGTTTACGTTTGTTTATGGTCGGTTAAGTTTATTTATTATAATCATTCATTAAATGTGTTATATATTTTTAATTTTTAATTCTTAGTTTAACACCATAATATTTAAGTTATTTTTAGTTTATTACTATAATATTTTAATTTATATATTTATAAATGATTATATACAATGCTTGAAATTAAAAATGTTGATTTATATTGTTTAAATAATATGTGTTCGTTAGCATTCGTGAATCGTTCGTGAACAAGCTAAATTTCTTAATGAACAAACACGAATAATAATTTTCGTTCGATTAGCGTTTGTAAACAAGTTAAAAGTTAAACGAACAAACACGGTCAATGGCTCGTCCGTGTTCGTTTACACCCCTAGCCCATCATAGCAAAAAAGCAAAAAATCTTTATTGTTAATGTTAGTGCAAGGGTTGACTTAAAAATAGTTAAAAATAAATTATAATATAAACCATAGCAACAAAATATCGTCTTATAGCAATGAAATTTCATCATAATAGAATAATAGCTCTGCTTATATCAACGAAATGTATCTATGCTTATCAAGGAATTAATGGTTGATATGTGAACATAGTAGCTAACCATTCTGTAGACCTATCCTGACGACTTGTCGTTGATAACGTATCGTTATCAGTTCATAATATAATGTGATTCTTGTACCTAGATAGATCAACTTCTAACTAGTGGTAGATTAACTTCAATTATAACCGTATCATCATGACATCATATGATAACTCATAATATTAGGAAAAAATGTTAAGCATGCAATGATCAAAACATATCAGAACTGAAAAAAAAACAAAAAAAAAAAAACAAAACTTGCTGTTATTTGAAAACCTACACGTGTATTTATACCATTATTTGTCATGTTCAAACATCAACCACATAATCAAGAAAAAAAAGAGTCAGAAAGCACAAAACCACCTTTATTACATAAACACTAAATTAACCACATCGATCTCTAGTAATCTTCTGGAGCCAGCGGCTGGTGGTGCGTATGAACCGGCACCTCAGGCTGTATGATCCCAAACTCATAGATCAAACCAGCTATAGCCCCACCGACAAACGGTCCGAGCCAATAAACCCAATGGTTGTTCCACCGCCACCCCACCAACGCCGGCCCAAACGCCCTGGCTGGGTTCATAGACGCCCCCTCAAACGGACCACCAACCAAAATATTAGCACCCAAGATAAACCCTATCGCCAACGGTGCGATGGTCCCTAACGTCCCTCGTTTATGGTCTATAGCCGTTGCAAAAACGGTGTAGACCAACCCGAATGTCATAACAATCTCCATTACTAAAGCGTTCAGGTTCCCCACACCAGCTGCCACTGTAAACCCAACGGGTCTCTGCAAATTAAACACAAATTATTAAAGAGTAAATTACTGAAATGGTCCAGTTTGCTATTATTTCACTCTTGGACTATCGGTTTCATAAATTACCCATGTGGTCCAAAACTTTAGATTTTTTTGGAAGGCAATGTTTAACGTGTGTTGTCTTAACGGGGACCACTAGAGACACGCCTCCCCAGATGCGCGGGAACCCTCTCGAGAAACCCGGATATACTTCAGGATCGTCATATGGGATAGATATCCCAACTTGACCCCACAGAAGTAGAAACACAACCCTTACAATGAAAGGTTGGAGATCTATCATTGGGCTAGGTAATGGTTGACACATATAGTCCTTAGGTCACCAAATAACCCTAACATAATTGACTAAATTACCCTCACAATATGTGTAACAAATGTCTAAAGTTCGGTACCAAATGGGTAATTTATGAAACCTACGAACCAAGAGTTTAATATTAGCAAGCTACACATGAACCGTAATTTACTCATCATTAAATTAAATCCATCAAAATAAAAAAATAAATAAAAAAGATTTTATTCTAATTAATTCAAACAAACACCAATTGAATTGAACTTTGATACCATGCCATCTGTGGCTAGCCGGAGCAACAAGGCGGCTAAGACCGAACCAAGGAGTTGAGCCACCCAGTAGTACACGGCTCGAACCAACGAAACCCTCCCGGCTACAAGAGTACCGAACGTGACCGCAGGGTTTATGTGTCCACCGGACACGTTTAGACTCGATGCGACCGCGGCAAAGAGTGCCAGGGAGTGAGCCAGCGCCACCAGCAACAGCCCCGGTGCTGCCAGACCATGATCAGTGCCGTACATCTTATCTGCATGCATTAATTCGCAAATGAACGAATTCGATCAAAAAAAAGGATATTGAATTGAAATTAATGATGGTGCAAGTATATATGTGTGTGTATATATATATATATATATATATATATATATATATATACGTACTGAGAGCAAGGAGGGAGCCTTCGGCGGCAAAGACGAAGACGAAGGTGGAGAGAAACTCCGACAGGGTGGCGCGTGCAGAATCCGGGTGGGTGGCTTCATCGGCCCTTCCGATGGCGTATCTACGTGGCATGATATGATGATCTTAGGTTTAGATTTGTGATGAATAATAAAATGATTTTTTGATTGATGAATGCTGCAAATGGGATCGATAATATTGATGAAGGTGAGGGCGGTGGGTTTAAAAATGAAGATTGACTGCAAGGCATGGACACTTGGGGTTGAGAGTTGCAGAGAGTTGGACACGTAGGTGTGTGATGTGGCATCACTTTGTCTCTTGGTTTCTAATAGGATAACTTACAAGCTTGATTTCATCTATTCGGTCATACCACCTGAGTGTGTATATATATATATATAGGGAAGGGATCATATAATAACCCTCATTAATTTAGGTAACCCATTAACCCTGGCAAAAAACGCTCAAATCGCAAAAAAAAAATTTCATGGGTTTTTTTTATGCAAAAATAGGGGGCTCCTTTTTTAAGCGTTCGCTAATTCAAGCGTTAAAAAGTTAAACGAAATGTAAGTTTGCGTTACACTGCGAACATATATTTAAGTGCCGCAGTGTAACGCAAACTTACATTTTGTTTAACTTTTGAACGCTTGTGAATTAGCGAACGATTAAAAAAGGAGCCCCCCTATTTTTGCATTAAAAAAACCATGAAACTTTTTTTTTGCGATTTGAGCGTTTTTTGCGGGGTTAATGGGTTACCTCAATTAAGGTGGGTTATTATTCACTCCTTACCCTATATATATATATAGTAGACGGTTAACGTACATATTAGTGTTAACGTGCTAAACGTAGGAAGCCATAGGAACGTGCCATGTGTCATTAGGGTAAGGGGTATTATCGTCCATATAAAATTACAACCCGTGATTTTCAAAATTACAGACTGACATAACACCCACTATCACGGATAATCACAGACCAATAATTACGGACCACATTATATAACAACCACCATACCGTATTTTAACACACATAATCAAGGGCAAAATGTATAATCACGGACCAATAATCACGGACCACGTTATATGAAAATCACGGACCGTCATTTAACATGCATGATCAAAGGATCAACTGCATAATCACGTACCAATAATTACGTACCAAGCGTAAAAATCACGGACTACGTAAAAAAACTTAAAAAAACTATAACAATATTATACTCAAATTAAAGATAATAAAATTCTCAATTTTATGGTGTAATTTTTTTTAAAAAATAACAAAGCATGTAAAAGTTATTTAATTTTAAAAAACGAGTGGAACTTGTTGTAACATTATAAAATGTGATTGTTTCCTCTTTTGCCCTTCCAGTTATATTTTACACTTATTTTGTGGAAAAAGTTGTATAAAGTGGAGACCATTAAATCTTAACCATAAAAACTTTGATCAAGGGTGCAGAATCCATCCTACGTTTAGTACGTTAAGAAGCATATGTATTTGATCCGGCTATATAATATATATGTGTGTGTGTGTGTGTGTCATTTATGTATATTATATCTATAATTGAATAATTGGGTATATATTAGTAAATAATTATTGTATTTTGAGTTGAAGTTAATAAACATATGAGAATTGAGATAAGTAACACACCTTAACACAATACGTGTAAAATAAGTAACTTAAAAACTATGTAAATGTAATGGATTTAATCAGGTAAGAATCATCAAGAATATATATATATAGAGAAAAAATTATACAAATAAACCTATTTTACAACAATGTAAAAAAAATATGTTACATAAACGTAATATTTAATTGTATTTTGGACTAAAAATTTAGGGTTTGCATCAATGTAACGAGCATAAATATAACATATTATGATACAAGTTAACCCACATTTTACTATATAAAAATAAATAAATATAACATATTATTGTATTAAAATAAATGTTATAAGATGAGCCTAACACAATTTGTTACATTACTATAAATAAATGATACAACTTAACACACATTTTACTATATAAAAATATGAACCAAAATTTGTTACAACTTTTGCAAATTGAAGACAAACGTATGTTTTAGTTGATTTTGGACTCAAATTTAGGATTCACATCAATGTAATGATCATAAACATAACACATTATTTTGAATTTTATTCTGATAACATTAAATTAAATCTTTGTAATTAAATAAATGATATAAAGTAAGTCTAACATGTTTGTTACATCACTGTAATTAAATAAATTATACAACGTAACCCATATTTAATTTACAAAAATGTAAACCAAATTCGTTACAACTCATTACAAATTTAAGACAAATGTAATTTTTATTTGATTTTGGACTCGAAATTTGTTATGAGTCATTATATTATTGTAAACGGTTTTTTATATAATGTAAATGATATGTTTCAAGGTTTATTACATTGGTGTAGTGTGACATCTGTCAAATTTCTGGTTTGATTAAGTTAACATCGTTAGTATGCTTAAAGTTGACTATAATTGCACTGTCAAAAAACTTAATAATATACTTTATTTAAAGTCTAGCAAAGTATATACTTTTTAAAATGCAATAGTTTTGTATTTGGTACTTTTACTATCTAGTAAACCATTGGTACCAAATATTGGTGACGACTCGGTTAACAAATTTAAGAATATATATACTTGGTTTACATAAGCCAAAAATTCTTGAGTGAAAATTTAAGTTAACGAAGAAAAATCGTACTTGAAATCTTATCAAGTAAATTCCAAGACAACAAAAATATTTGTATTTTAGCCTGATAAAGCAGACTTATACACACCAAAGTCATTTGAAATTATTACTAGTAACTAAAATTTAATTAATTTAGTATGATTTTATTATTGTAATTATTGAAAAAATAATTAAGTAAAAGTAATACCAAAATTAATACTTCTGTAACTACCATAATACATACTGTATGCCAGTTTTAACCTACACATACTAATAATGAGACAAGTTAGGGACACTTGTCAAGATATGGATAATCAAAAATTCTTGAGCTCTTAAAAATCTCAATAAACCCTACATAATTATGGTAGGAACTTGAAGAATTATATATAAATGACTATTACACATATAACACAGTACTCCTCCTCTCTCCCTCCATTTTCGTCAACCACCACCACCAGCACCATACTCCTCTTCCAAACTTTTTTTTCTTCAACATTCATTAAGTTCTTGGATGTTCTTGCCAAGTTTTGAGGTTTTGGTG